>JAPDDN010000218.1:0-272704 GCA_027422405.1 Ptychobarbus kaznakovi
GTAAGAACTTTCATTGAATCAGGTTGAGTCTGCACAAGATGAAGTCCTATTTATTCTTTTCAACAGCTTTATCCCAAGTGTCTTCGGAAATGTAAATTCCCCACTCTCCTATCCATTCTGTTTTGATCTTCTCTAGTGATATATTTTGGAATGACATAATGAAGTTATATACTTTGTAAATGAGGCCTTGAGGTGTGTAGGGGTCCTATAAAATAGTCCAATCCTGATTCAGGGATGATGAGGAATTTAGAGGTGGGTGAATAAAGTGTCGTGTTTGAGTAACGAAATCTGTTTTTGAAGTTTACATTTTTAGAAAAATCGTTGTAATTAGCAAAAATATTATCACATTTTAAATAAGTTTGTTGATTGAGTTGCTGCATTGATTGGAAAGTACATTGTGATCCATGGAAAATGTTATTACATGCCTGTCTAACCAGTTTTCTTAAGAAAATTCCTGTACTTTGATCGACTTAAATATAATGAAATTTGAGAATGGTGACTTCAATTAATGTACCACCAGTGATGTTGATTCAAGAATATCAAGATACATGTGTATACTAAGATTTCTGAAACCAACTATATTAATTAATTGTTGCCCAATAAAATTGCAAATAATATCAAGCAAATTTAACAAATCCTCCATCTTTCTTATTTTTTCAAGAAAATCTTGATTCTTGACTTCTTAAAAAAACATTATTGTTGACCGAAATGTTCAAGAAAATTGGAAACTAAACATAATCAATCCATCACATCAAACACAATTGATTTTTAAACACAATTCAAATAATATAACACTCCACCATTGAAAATCTGATTCAAGTTTTTTAAGTATGGGATTATAATTTGCTTTAAACAGATCAGTGTATGAACGGGTAATATTTATTCCTAAGTATTTAAATCCTGATTTTGATGTACAAAAGGGCAAGTCTGTATCTGTAATCTGATCTGCCATATGGTTGATAGGGAAGCATATACTTTTAGAGAAGTTTAATTTATAACCTGAAAAGTAACCATACTCTTAATATTTTCACAACTTCAGAGATGCATGATAGTGGGTCAGTTATATATATAATAACAGATCGTCAGCATATAGAGAGACTTTACTCTACACCCCTTCTTTTAATACCACTAATAGACTGTGATGATCTGAGTACTGATGATAATGGTTCTATAGCCAAAATAAATAGCAAAGAGCTAAGGGGCATCCTTGCCGTGTGCCTCTAGACAAGGACAAATATTGTGATACCATCTTATTGGTGACTACGGCTGCCTTTGGTTGATGATAAAGCAGGTGAATCCAGGAAATGAATTTTGAGCCGAATCCAAATTTATCTAATATAGCAAATAAATAATTCCATTTGATTCTATCAAATGCCTTCTCTGCGTCAAGAGAGATAACCACTTCAGGATTACTCTCTGACGCAGGAGAATGCACAACATTGAGAAGTGTCCTAATATTAATGAAGGAGTGGCGCCCCTTTATGAAGCCTGTCTGGTCTTGTGAAATAATATCTGGTACTATATACTCTATTCTAGAGGCCAGTCCTTTAGATAAAATGTTAAAGTCTACATTTAGTAAGGAAATAGGTCTGTAAGAATTAGGGATGCACCGGTTGACCGGCCAAAGAATCGGAACCGGCCGGTTTTTGCTTATAATGCGCGATCGGCAACCTCGCCGGTTTTTGTCTTTTTTTCGGCTGATTTTTTCCGAAAGTGCGAACATGTCATTTGTGTGGAATACATTCGGCAGGAGCACAACAAACACAGAAAAACAGATACAATGAAGCGAACAGCCGTTGGTGTAACATTACTGGCACACAAATAAGAGCCGCTTTCATTTGCTGCTCTAGCTGAAGTTGCTAGTGATGGGTCGGTCTTGAACGATTCATTCATTTTGAACGAATCTTTAATGAGACTCGAGAAGAACGAGTCGTTTCGGGGAGTGATTCGTTCAGTCGCGCATGCGCACCATCCTAAAGGTTCTGTACTGGAATTAGTTCACACCTGTTTCGAGTCTTCGGGTTTTTTCGAGTCGTTCGTTCATCTTGAACGAGACTCAAAGGTCCGAGTCGTAAAATGATCCGAACTTCCCATCACTAGAATTGCGCGAGCGTATCTGTCCACGCCCTGCACAAGAATAGACCGTGAACAGTTGTTCAGCGCAGCTTCTCACGTGTTGGATGAGAAAAGAAACAGACCAACTTGTGACAAAGCTGAAATGCTACTTTTTGTAAAGAATAAAACGTTCAAACGTATAAACGTCAGTTCTGTCCGAGATTATTATTTTTATTTTACCTTAAAATTACATTGACTCGTTTAACAAGCACGAGCTGTAGCATCTTTGGTTTTTGCTCGTTGCACTAAACATTATTTGATTTAACATTTTGGAATAATTTATTTATATAGCCTACTTTGATTGTATTTAGTTTCACTGGTAAATACCTTTTTTCTTTACACCAATTTTAAAAACGACAACAAATGTTGATTAAGTAACATCTTTGTTTGGACTGTTGAATGTGTGTTGGTTGTGTGGTTTAGATTGTAACTATGCAAATGTTGCCTTTAATTTCACATGGTTACTGTTAATGTTTTCATTTAAGGCAGTTTTTATGTAGTTTCAACCCAATTTAAAAACCATCTTGGTCCATCTTCAACTGGGGTGGCAAATGAGAGGCAGAATTTGTAAAGATGCTTGTTTGTTTTTTTCTTATAAAATATATTGATAGGCATTTAAAATGTGTTTAATATGCTATATCCATTAAAATAAAAGCTTAAGAACATTTTGAATTTTAAATAATTTTAATCAAAAACTTGTGACACAGCCACTTATGTCTATGTCATATTGAAGTAACACCACAGACGTAATTATTACACCACAGACCTTATAATGCAAGTTACTAAAGGCTCTGTGTTACCAGAAAATGCATTAACACCAGAGACAGTAACACCACATACAAATCAGCTTAGACTTTTCTAAAATGGAGGCTACCATCATGATGATTTCAAGATCAGGGGACATTTTGGAAATATCAACATTATATTTATATTTTTTTTATTAAAATATGCCAGATCTGCAAGTTATCAACATAACACCACATACACTAATGACAACACATGAAATTGTCAGAGATTTAGCTAACTTCAAAATTAATAAGAAAGAATGTACTCCCCATGCACCCCTCAGATCAACCAGCACCTGCAGTGACCCTTACACACAGGAAGTAGTCCAAATAGAATTATCCCTTTTCTTAAAGGGGTGACATCCATTGTTGAAACACCACAGACATGAATTTGGGGGGGCAAATTTTTTCTTAAATATATATATTTTTTAAACAATTAAATATTATAAATGTTAAATCAAATCTATATTCACTATATAACCACTTTATTTGTGTTAGAATCTTTCATTATTTCTTGTTGGTTGCTTAAAGGAAAAAAAAATCGGTATCGGAATCGGAATCGGCCAGTTTGCTCGAAAAAAATCGGTATCGGAATCGGCCACGAAAAATCATGATCGTGCATCACTAGTAAGAATTACAGTCAAGGGCATCTTTATCTGGCTTCAGAAGAACTGTGATATGGCCCTGTGTAAGACTTGATGGCAGTTTTGATTGGTCAAATGAGTGATTGAACATATTAAAAAGTAAGGGGACAGTTGTGAGTAAATTTTATAAATTTGACGGGAAACCCGTCTGGTCCCGGGCTTTACCACTTTGCATGGCTTTGATCGAATCCTCTATCTCTTGAAGTTGTAGAGGTTTATCAAGATTATTCTTTAGTCTATTTTGACTGTGGGCAGGTTAACATTAGTCAAAAAATGTTGACATGAATGAGTCATCCTGTGGGAATTCTGAACTGTACAGATATTAATAATATTTATGAAAAATATAATTAATTTCCTGGGGATCTACTGTAATTTCTTGCGATGTTTTCCTAATCTTTGGAATAAGCCGAGCTGCTGATTTACTTTTAACTGTTGAGCAAGAAGACGGCCTGCCTTTTCACCATGTTCGTAAAACCTGGCACGGGCAAAAACCAAATCACTTTCAGTTTTTTTCCGTTGACAATAAATCATATTTTGTCTTAAGACTAAGTTTTTCTCTATATAGTTCAGCCATTGGGGACTTAGCATACTGACGGTCAGTTTTCTGTATAGATTCGATGAGATTTTCCTGTTTTTTTTTCTCCTCACTTTATTACGTAAGGCAGAGTACGATATTATTTCTCCCCTTATTACAACCTTAAATGTCTCCCATAATAATGATGGTGATATATAGTCTGTTTTATTAGTTAATAGAAAATTGTCAATCGCACAAGATATGAATTGGCAAAAGTTTTCGTCTGAAAGTAAAGTTGTGTTTAGCCTCCATGCTGACCGTGCTGGGTAGTTATAAGTAAAACAAATATCAAGAATTACGGGGGCGTGATCTGATTCGACAATAGCAGAGTATTCTATGTTTTTTATTGCGGGGATAAGCCTTTTATCAGTAAATAAATAATCTATCCTTGAGTATGTCTGATGGACATGCGAAAAGCAAGAGAATTCTTTTTTAACAGGAAATGAAAATCTCCATGGATCCACACAGCCAATTTGAGTCATATATCCAGCAAAAATCAGAGACATTTTTAAAAGAGGTACAGTTTTAGGGTTAAAGCGATCCATAGTTGTATCCATCACACAATTCAAATCCCCACCAAATATAAGATGGTAAGTTTTAAATCTGGTAACAAGGAAAATATTTTTTTCACAAAATTAACATCATCCCAGTTGGGTGCGTAGACACTCACCAGGACTACTGGTGTGCTAAAGAGATGACCTGATACAATAATGTACCTCCCTTGGGATCTGAAATTGTTCCAGATGCAGTAAATTGTACTCTTTTATGAATTATAATGGCTGCACCTCTAGACCTATGGTTAAAGCTAGAGTGGTAAACCTGGCCAACCCATGTTTTTCTAAGTCGGTTATGATCTTCAATACGTAGGTGTGTTTCCTGTAGGAAGGCTATTTCTGTTTTTAGTCTCTTAATATGCGTAAATATGCTAGATCTTTTCACTGGTCCATTTAATCCTCTAACATTCCAGCTAACAAAGCGTACTGCTGACCCACTGTGATTTTTCACTTCATTGTCCATATCAGCCATTATTTATCAATAACTGTCTGTAAGCCCATATATCCACAATAAGATGTATCCTCTGTCTGTGACTGGGAGGGGGGGGATATAAAAAAAAGATAAACAACCAAAACTATAATACATTCTAGATTTGTCCATTGAACGAAGACAAACCGCAGCTCACAACAATCTCTCAGCTCCCGATACTCCAAGTCCATATGTTTCATTTTTCCCCCAGAGCTCCCGATGTGATCAAAGTTAAGCATAAAAAGAAAAATCAAGCATATAAAAAAGTGTATAAGCAAACATGAAGCACTGTTAATAAATACAGTACTGCATAATAACAAATAAGTGCACAAGCAGGTCTAAAGCACTATTACAGTACCGCATAACAAAACTATAGATGCAAGACATCAATTTTTAGCCAATCTGCAGTGAAGTTGCTCATCATGAATATGATTGAATAGTCAATTAGCCATTAGCTCAGCTATTGTATAATATGACAGACCAATCACTTAAAGTGTTTCAAACCTTATCAAATATAAAGTTAATGACAAATTCAATGAGTGAAAATAAGGCATCCTAATTGACCATGTGAAGAAAGAGTCATACATCACCCTAAACAGAGGGTGCACAGCTATTACTTGAAGTTAGACCTAATATTCAGGATCTAAGATCAATAATAGAGGTCGACCGATAGTGGATTTTACCGATACCGATAGCTAAGTTGGACCACACTGGCCGATACCGATTAATCAACCGATAGTTTTTAAATGGATACGGAAATAAAACTAGATCTTTGCTATTTAAAAAAATATAAGCAGTAACAGTACTGAACCATACTTTGCAAATTAATACAAAATATTAATATTATTTATTATATTGATCATTAAAGTTATTTCAAAGTTTGCTAATTTAAAAAAAAAAAAAAAAAAAAAAAAAGTGCCTGCTAATAGCGAATGTTGAAATGAACACTAACAAGAACCAATACTTCTACAGTTTTCATTAATGCTACGAATGGACTCTTATTTTTAAGTATTACCATTTAATTTCAAAAGTCATGCTTAAAGATGGCCATCTTTAAATATCTACACACGGCCATACCATTAAAATTACATACATTTGGATATTGTTTGCGTACTCACACACTTTACTTGCTTCTATTTTAACACTTGATAATTATCTAATAATTAATAAAAAGTTAGTCACACAAAAGCAAAAATTAGGGAAAAGTGCAGCGCTGTGTCTAGGAGAACTCAGAGGTATCTCTCTCTCTCTCACACACACACACACACACACAAAACGCTTTGCGTTCAATTCAAGTGGCGTTCTAAAACAGTTTATTTGATCACCAAACGGACAGAAAGGACAGAAGTTTGTTTCTAGAATGAACAATGTGGCATTAAACAGTTTGAATTTCGGTTTAAAAAACAGCAAGTGGAAAGATCTATTACAGCTCTCTATATGAAGCATACAGACTTTATTAGAGCCACGGAAAGACAAACGTTTTGCTAAAAAATGCACAATACATAATTTTTAGCCTAGAGTGAAGTCATTATGTACATTTACAATGATTTAGGACAAGTATAATGAGTCTGACAGAAGTGACAGCTTTCATGCACGTCTTTTAAAATAAAAGTCTCGCATCAGAAAAGCATTTAGAATTACGTTTTTTGTTGATGTTTCTTTGGCTGTAAACAATCCGCGACCCACTCAGAACGGTCTCGCAACCCACTTTTGGGCTGCATACCCAGCACTTTTGACCGACCAGTTGATAAACACTGTAATAGATTGTGTTTAACACACAGAAGAGTGACGATCGGGTCAACACAGAGAAGTATAGAAATTCTAAGTTACATTAAAAAAAAAAAAAAACCTGCGCTGGTATCGGATTGGATCGGTATCGGCCGATCCTCAGAATTTGCGGTATCGGATCGTTCTGAAAAAATGGTATCGTTGCATCCCTAATTTTAATGCTATAAAAGTGTGCACATTGAGAGAAATAAAAACAGATGTTCATATTAACAACTTTATTTAACTTGAGCAAACGCTGCTAATAGACATACATTTGTTAATAAAATGAAAACATGTTATAAAGCTAGTGAGTAAAAGGAAACGATCCACCCGCATGCCTCTGCTCAATGACTGTGCCTGGATCTGCAATTGTATTGATCTGCAATTGTATGTATTGCAAAATCATTGCTTTTGCTCTGCTTCATTTATATTTAGCAATTCTTTATTTTTGTTTACAGAAAGCACATTTATTTTTCTCAATACTTTCATTTTCGTTTGCAAAACTTTATTCATTTATATGTGGCATTAAATTGATTTCCATAAATATCCACCACTCTTTTTTTATATTTTGTTACCTCGAAAGGATTTCTTTATAATAGGGAAATTAGTTTGGCTGTACTGCTCAGACAAAATAGTAAAACCAACATGACAAAGAATCTTGATCAAATCGTAATATGATATTTTTGCCATATCGCCCACCCCAATATACAATCAGTGTTGGGTGTAACATAGGGGTGTCCGATATTGAAAAAAAATTATATCTCAATATTTTGGGGGATTTTTTCGATACCGATAATTAGATGATATTTTGCTGAGTGTGTTATTGTGCTGATATCTGAATACCGTGCACAGCTGCAGTTTATGATATTCTTCATATTCTGTGTGCTCAGTTCACATCAGTGATTAATTAATTAATCTTTTCATTTAAGTTTAAATAGATTTTTACCTTTAATAAAGCTTTTTTCTAAAAGTGTACATTTTTTTAATCAAATTGTAACTTTTAATCAGTCAATTAAGATAACGCACATTTAGGCAGTTACCAAACAAATGAAACTAGTATTATAAAAATGTATCTTTGCAGAAGTTGCATCTGAAGTGTCATTTAGATGTATTTACACTATTTAATGCAGCTCAGAGGGACATTGAGTGCTTTAACCAGTTACAAATGCATAATATTTTTATATTTTAAACATCATTGAATACTGATATTTAAAATTATTTTAAAAACGAATGTGAAATGTTAAATGTGAAATTAAATCACCAGTAGGTGGCAGAAAGTCACTGGTAATAAGTGATTCACTGCGACTGAACCGAATCATTTAAATGATCAATTCATTTAACAAGCGAGTCACTGCAACTGAACCGAATCATTTAAACGATTGAATCATTCAGGAACGAATCACCGTCATGTTGCTCAGAGACGCAAAACAGTGCTGTGGCTGTTTGGAATAATTTTTTGTTGGCGAAATGGAGCAAAAACAGGCAATATGGTGTCTATAACGTTAGTATCTTAATATTAACTTGTTTATTAAACTGTTGTATAAAATCAATATCACATTTGTAATCGTGCTTATTTTGAAGAAAAAAAAACTCTTCTTGTGTGATTTTAACTATGTGAAACGTAAATATATACAATTTCTGCCCCCATATCTTGAATTTTGCGATCATTCTTAATGCATTTTAATCGACTGAATCATGCAGTGAAAGAACACACTCTAAATGCCCACGTGCACTGTTTAACCCGCTTCATTAATACCACGTAACGTTAAGGCTAATGCGTGCATGCACTCTGTAGGCGTTTTGTTTGTTTTTTGCAAAAATACTCGATATTGTCAAATTTCATATCGTTAAAACAACAATTACGATAATATCGCAAACGATATATATCGCACACCCCTAGTGCAACGCATTACTGCGTTACTGTAATTAAATTACTTATCTACTGAAAAAGTAAAGGATTACTGTTCATTTTTAGGTAATTTAATTACAGTTACTTATAAAGTACTTGCGTTTCATACAGTAAATAATTTAAACAGTTCTAAAATCAATATCGAATTTGAAATCTAAATTTACCTCTAAAGATAAAATTGAATGCAGCAGCTTTAACCCTCCGGATACATAGGACTAAAATCAATAGAATCTAAAAAGCTTGAAGTGTCCACTTTTAAATGAACAAATTAAAATCGAAAACGAATATTCCTGATTATGTAATCCGTATGAAAGCGAGGTACAGTCTTTCCCTAATCTAAAAGCTTGAAGTGTCTACTTTTAAATGAACGAATTCCCGTATCTGAGTTCATTATATCACCTGCGCACAAACGCCCTCACCTAGATACAAAAAATAAATAAAAAAGACAAATCAAGAATCATCTAATTTTCATTATTTTTGAAAGAAGAACTACTATGAGGAATTTACCTCATAAGAACATCGTGATCTGAGATGGCTTTATTCAGCAAAAAATATAATTTTGGTCTTTTATTTTTACCTATATTAGTTAACGTTATTAGTTATTTTTTACATAAACCTGTACAGGTTTTACTAGTTGGACTTTTCCTGAACATCTTGCCAAACTGAAATCTATTGTTTAACTTTTAAGCTTTTTTGTTATTCAGGTGAGCTCAGGTGATATTCAGATATTTTGCAGAGTATTTATATTTGTTAACCAAAGAAGGTTACATTTTTTTATAAAAAAGTTGAAAGAATTGAAAGAATAAATAGTTTAATTTCTATCAAGGTTTATATGGATTTTAAGATGTAGCTTAATTAGCAATTTGAATAATTAAGTTGCTTGTTGAGTAACTAAGTTACTTTTCAGACAGAGTAATTAGTAAAGTAATTTAAATACAATATTGATGAAGTAATTCATAACTGTAATTACTTTTTAAAACTTACCCAACACTGTATGCAATTAACAAAAGGTTATAGAAGTCATTTCTTTAGAATTAATATCAATTAATATTTGGCTTAAATGGTCCAAGAATGTAACAGAACAATGTGTTTAAAGCGCATAAAAAAAAAATGTATACAAAAAGACATAAGTCCCATCTGTTGCTGATTATTAACAGTGGTGATGTTCTACAATGTTGTACGTTGTCATTGTAAGTAATCATGCTGCCTGAAAATTGAGTAACATTTCTAAATGTGCAGTAAGCCAAGGTTCTTGCCATTGTCCAGATTAGTGTACACAATGTATTGAGATTCACAAGCTCAGGAGCTGATTGAGATGCACCCAAGATCTCCAAACTCACTGGAAACTTCCAGGCAAATGTGTTTGAGTTGGTTGGTGCTAAACTCTGCAGGACGTTGGCCCTCCAGGAGTAAGATTAGAGGACTGGCTTTTCGAAAGATTGGAACAGTACTTGGGCATGTTAATTTTGTATGGTAATTTAGTAGTTTGGTTTAATATGGTCATTTATATTGCATTTATGTACAGTGAAAGGGGGTGCCAGGACCAAGACTAGACTAGACCGGGCTTAACCTGTGCCATTTTGACTACAAACTGCATGGTTCCCACTGGATCCATTCCTGATCCTTCAGTTCAGTAGAACGGTGGTTTTCAATCCTGGTCCTGGGGACCCACTGCTCTGCACATTGTGCATGTCTCTCTTATCTGACCCGTTCAGAGCACATAGCTCTCTCCTAATAAGCCGTTGATCTGAACAGAGCAGTGGGTCCCCAGGACAAGGATTGAAAACCACTGCAGTAGAGCCCGGCCTTGTGTTGATCTTGACCAATTTTATCTTTATAAAAGATCAATAATATAGGGCAATATAATGACATTTTAATATATTGTTTGTTTTTTTTACCTCTGTGACATCCATGACTTTGATTGCCGCCAGCTGTCCTGTTTTGACATGTCGACCCTGCAGATTAAATTAAAGGATTAGTCAGCAGCCTCACATAAGGGAAAATAATCTTAACTTGTCAAGTAGTACAGTAGGAACGTGTGACAGTTGACCGTTCCACCCAAGATTGATATATTTTTCTCATCTTTTATAAGACTTTCTTAAATCACTGGTTGTTTTTTGTGTAACAGTAAAGTGGAAAAGATTTTCCATTTTTTTAAATCCATTCAATGAAATACAATGGGGATTCAAAGTTATTTTGAAACCCACTGACTTTTACTGTATGGACAACAGTTGATTACCTAGCATCATTGTTGCAGCCACACAGAAAACCCTAGCAAGTACAGAGAAATGTCTCAGACAACACTTAATACATTGAGCTTTTAAAACTACTTAAACTTAAAACGGTGTCAAAACCTTCAAGCTTTTTAAGGATGCTTCCTGAAGGACATCAAAGACTATAGAAATTAATATTCAAACATTTGTCTATGATGCATTTTTGCTATTCCCAAATCAGAAGAGAGATCTCGCTCATGCTCAGGAGCTTCAGGTCGTTCCTTGCTGGTCGTTCTCCATCTGCTTCTGTCTACCCTTCACGGGGTGGGTGGGGTATAAAGATCGCAGTCACTCAAATGATGAAAAGGTATTACCGTCTCTTTCTGTGTGAGAGGAGCGTGCTTTTTCTTTTTTGCCGACTTTGAACAATTACATAAACACTTATATGCATAAGAATCCCCGTCTTTGCAAGTATGCTCGTAAACACAGCGATTTATGTCTCAAGAAAGAGTAAATGGCAGAAAGAGAAAACGCATATGTAACAGTAAACATTTGGGCGGTGTTATGGAAATCTACCCGACATGTGGGGGCGTGTTTGAATGAGCCGTTAAGGAGGGCGTGGACAAGTCTTAACTTTTATAAATAATATCTCTTTGCTTTGAGACTTTAGTCTTTGCAACTTCAGGGATCTTATTTATGCAAGAGCTTGTAACATTCCAAAGAGAAAGGAAAACTTGAAATCACATTATATGACTGATTTAATGAAGGTCATTTTTCATCTTTGTTTTTTTTAAGCACAAGACATTCTAAGAAAAAACTAATCATGATACCATATTTTCAATTCAAATCAGCCATATTTAACAAAAAGTGGAGTAGTTTGCGTCACTGGATGTTACTGTCTGTCATTTCTAGCATGAAAGAGTCGTTAAATATTAAACGTTTAATTGCTTCCATCTGACCTTACTTCTTTTTTTCATTTGCAATGAAATTCGTTCTTTACCTCTGAACAGTAAACCCCACCTAATTTGATTTGACAGACCACCTCAATCATTTTGATAATGACTAGTGCTGTTAGACCCCTGAGGCCAACCACCCTAATCAAATTTAACTTTTAAAGAGGTAGTAAAGTGTTTGTATTTTTCTAGGCTTGATTGAGTTTAAGGGGTGCAATCTCACATGTTAATGCTTCATTTAAAAAATATATATTTTTCACATAATTTACCTAAATTCTACACCATTTTGTCCCTTCTCTTATGAACGCTATGATGATTTCCTGGTTTTATGAAACCCCTTTATGAAGAAATACGCAATGGACTCAGATAGGTTAACTGACCCAGAGTGTTGTGATTCGCTAAACTGCCTAGTGCTCGCTACCACGGCAACCGTGTGCGCGTCCGTGTTTAACTTCTTGTAGCTATGTGAAAAATATATGTCTGTCAATACACAAAGCGTACAATTGGAACACAGTTTATTGATGGAGCTGACAAGCTGATGATCTGAATCAGGTGAGAGAGAGAAATGCAGAGAGGGCATGTGCAGAGCAGGGGGACATGAGGAACAGGATTAAGAACAAAAACTCTGCACAAGAAACGGAAATGCAAAGTCCTTTGAATATTTTTTCCCCCTGGAGATTTACATCAAGGCAATATGGCCCAAAAATTATCACGATCATTTTTTTCATATCAGTCAATATCGATAATTATCGCGATAAATGTCAAATCTTTATTTCTTTTCAAGTTTAAAGCCAGATTTTTGCTCCAATGTGAAAGTTGTAGAAACAAGACCATTAATTTCCCTTAACAAAATTAATATCAAAATAGAAAAATGGGTTTCTGCATGTTCTAATGAGTGATATTGTTTCAAATCAAAAAACCGGTTTGGGTTGCCTGATAATATTAATAATAATATAACTTTTTTTGTCTCTTAGAAATGCACATTTGATAGTAGCGTGAGTTAGGATGCAGAGGTAAGTTTTTGTTCATGATCAAAATCAGTAGGGTTGTGACGATGAGGAAATCGACGTGTTGTCACATGGTCGGTTATACCGGTATCACCATGGTGGGGGGTCGTTTGAGTTTTCCCTCTTTTCCTTGCTTTCCTTTGGTTTTAAATACCCTGTAAGAGCCCTACGCGTTTTACTTTGACTCTCAATTCAGAATCAAGCAGTTGTTTGTTTTTGGTTATTTTATTTTTCCCTCTTTCCCTAATTTTCCTTTGCTTAAATAGCTTATAAAAGCACCGTGCGCATTTTACGTTAACGTTGAAGAAATTCAATACAAGCAACACACACCATTATCACTTAGATCAGGGATGCCCAATAGATCGATTGTATTTAATGTATAAGGTACACGTACAACAAACTAATGTCATAGGTACCGTGTTCTGTAATCGAATGTGGCCTATACCTATGGAACGTAGACAGCACACTAGTTGTTGAATTAGCAGTTCATCTAATAAAAGATCTTCATATAGCTCTAGCAAACAAGCCTTTGCAGATTTTCTTTCCATTGGCTGTAATTCCAAAACCACATCTTCTACGCTCTTGTTGTTATCTGAGTGAGAACCATCAGCGCGCGCGTGCGGCAGGGAACTGAACAAATTCAAACTGATTCGCGAACCATTTCACTGGTTTGCCAAATGGTTTGATCAAGCCTTTGAACAGAATCGACTCAAAAGAATGAATCATTTGCGAATGGGCATCGCTTGTTGACCAGAGAAACGTTGACGGTGCATTTGGAAGAAACTGAAGCAGTTTTAACTTGTATTGCATTAAGATAAAGTAACGAGAGGAGCGTCGCCCACAGTAACGAAGTAAAAGTATTTTTTTCTCTAAAAATATACTTGAGTAAGAGTAAAAGTACCCATCTTTAAATATACTCTAAAAGTATGTTACCCAACACATTTACTCAAGTAAATGTAACTAGTTACTACCCACCTCTGTCTGATTGGTCAGATCGCAGTTTTGAGGGGGGGAAAGATTTATGTTTTTTTATTAAACATAACATTCACAGGGAATACAATCAAAGCAATAAAATACATACACAACCAGAATACAAAACAGTAAATACCTCAATAGTAATAACAAAATAAATATAAATAGGAAAACAAATTAATAATAGTTACCATAAACATCTTTTAAAATAAATAAATAAAAAGTGTCTGATGTCATGCTGACCTGTGCCAAAAAACTCTCGCGACGGCGAGGTGGCTGTGTCGGATCATTGAGCAGTCATGCACAGTTGCTCTCCACCGACTGTGCTGATCAAACGCAAGATGGGAAATTACTTGCTGACGACACAGCTTAATGCTCATTGGTTCTGTAATGCTGCGTTCTCTGCTAAATTTTTTTTATCTGATTTCATGTGATTGTGTATTTAAATTATGCTTGGATATTCCCAAACTATATGACAGTGCGATCACTGTGAGAGATATGTGATTGTTGTCATAATTCTATAAAAATCTAAAATACATGTTTGTATGATAAATAGCCTACGCCTTTCGTATGGGATTAAATAGCAAGTACTTTGAGTGTCTTGTTCATCATTTATATTCATATAAAAGCAACAGGATTTAAATGATATCACGCTTAGCAGCAGCACAGCACATGAGTGAGAATAACGCAATATCCACCTTTGATCTCCGAGAGGTCAGAACTGTCCATCTTGCCTGCGCTTATTTCACTCCTCCCCTCACTGTAGCCACCTACTCATGCCAACATTTCAGGCGAGTCGCATCTCAAACAAGCCTAATACCTGTCATTGCGTTAGTGCAGTACTGAGCCGCGTAATGCATTTTCTTTTAGCGATTTCTGAGGGAAACAGCATGAAACCTTGCGCGTTCATTCATATTCTACATCTGCTTAACTGTTGATACAGTTTGCATAATCATCAATAAAGTGTATTCTGAGATCTGAGGACTTATATCACTGTATTAGTTCACTGAGGCGCGTTACGCATTGTTGGGGAATCCTGGAGTGTGGCATATGAGGGGAATCCCAGTATTACAGCACAGCATCACACAAGCCATGATACAAAGTTACAGAAACGAAGCAACCGAAAGCAATATATTAGGGCTGCAGCTAACGATTATTTTTTGTTGTCGACTAATCTATTGATTATTTTCTCATCAGTTGATGAATTCTTTAGTTAAACTATCAATAAAAAATAACAGTAACTTCGGCTATTAATTGTATTAATTATGAGAAAACGTTTGAATAAAATAATTCACAAAGAAATTATAACAACAACGACAACAAAGAAACAAAGAAAGAAACAAACAAACAAACAAAGATAATAACAAGAGAGAGAAAAGGAAACAATAAATAATGAAAAATAAAAATGAAATAAAATAAAAATAAATACAAAATTAGATGAGAAAAATGTACATAAAAACATTAATTAATAAAAACGAAAAAAGGAAGAAAGGAAGAAAGAAAAAGAAATAGAGATTTACAGGGCAGTGATAGTCAATAGAAGAGCAATTCCATGCAATTGTCAACCTTGCCATGAATTTATTTTTTTTTTTACCAAAACAACAAAACCCTTTCAAAGTTGTCCTTTAAGGTCTGTATTTTATAGTATTGATGTGCTGCCATGGAAATTTTAAGTACATTGCTTTGTTTATTCACCACATATGAGGTTTGCACAGATAGAAAAGTAAAATTTTCATTCAACCATATTTCATGCTTTCAAAAGTGGGATCAAATACTTTATTTTTTATACATTATGTTAACAGTAAGCATTTTGCAGAAAGATGGGGGCATGCATGATAAATAAATACACTCACTTTGTTATGACAGCACTGCCTTGTAAATTTATAAGCGATATATTTAGGAAGTCATGACGCTTCAGTGCTGTGTCACGTCCGTAACGATTTAAATATAAAGTTTATACTGTATAATAAATATTAATACAAATAATGTCAAACTTCATATACAAAGCCAAAATATGTCCATGCTAATTATGATTGACAATTCATCTCACTTACTCACTCGAAACAACCTTAATTATGCGTTACGGATGTGACCGTTATGGACGCTTCATATTAAATCATGCAATTGACCAGCTCATATTTGTTCACCATGCTGCTGCTATTAAAATCTCTGGCTCACATTAAATGTATCCCTGTTACTGTAGGCTATATCAAACCATTTCAGAAGCCAATTCATTGTAGTAACATAAAAAAAAGACGTGCACAAATGTTTACTCAATCGATGCCTACGTACCGTAAAGGACACGCCTCTCGTGATGACGCGTTTGCACATCTTTTTCACACGTTTTCCTGCGTCTTAATCTTCTTAACATCCAAATGCCATCCATTAAACTTGGTAAAAAATAACTACTAATTAAGTAATCTTTAGAGACTATAAATAATATGACGATTATTCTAAAACATTGTCTTACACTGCAATTATTTTGACAAACATTATGCAGCCATTTTGAATCACGATTGCGCATTTAGCAACGTAAATTGGGAATAAACATTGCCATCAAACATACTTTTGCGATCATTGTGACGATTGTATTTTGCATACCATTCTTCACACAGACACAGTAGAGCCCTGCAAGCCCGTCGGAACCCGCTGAGTCCATTCGGGCCGGGTTCGGGCCATTTTTTGTTTTTACAAATCGGGCTCAGGTTGAGCTCGGGCTCATTTAGCTTCTCTCCTTTTATTGTGCCCAAAACCGCGCAGACCGTTAACATGTTATTTCCTCCCTCCTCTGTTCGCTTGGAATACGGTTCTTCTGGGCTAAAAGTGTGTTTAGCGCATGCGCTGGTTCAAAGGCGAGCGCGCGCTGTGAGAGGGGAGGGGTTGTGAAGGAACGGGAAGAACGTTTGGAGTGGATGCAATAAAGTGTGCTAACTGAATAAACGTTGCGTTTTATTCTATTTAACACAGACCACACATGTACTGTATGAAATATTGTTATAATAATTATATTATACTTCGCCTATGCAATAGGCAACGTATATACGCACGCATTAGCATACAGGTGACCGTTGACCGTGCAGAGCATCAGGAAGAAGTTGGAGTGTGGGGAGTTACTAAAAGTTCCCAATGCTTCGGGAAAAGCTGCATTTTGGAAGTGTTTTGTCTGTATTGATATTTGTGGGCATGATTGTCGGTGGTGGTAGTTATGTTTGAGGCCTATAATAAAAGTGTACCTCTTAGTAGCGTGTGTGTGTGTGCGTGTATAGCAGAGAGTGTATAGCGCGTCAGAGAGCTTAAAGTGATATTGCTGTTGGTCTTGGGTCGGCATGAATGTGTTCGGGGGGAATTTTATATTAATTCTATATTAACATTAATAAACTAGTATTTTCTAAGTCGGTGTCGCAAGGATGAAGTTGCAGATCCTGACTTGCCATCTCCTCGTTAGACGCGCCTTTAAGAAATGCATCTGTACGGATTAATATTATAATGAAAGAGTTTTTGTATTCTATATGTTTTATTTCGTTAAGTACTAATTTAAAGCATTCTATAAATATATTTATCATGTCTAAATTGATCAAACAGGCTATGATCAGCTGGCCGCTAGCTACTTTAAAAAACAAAAACTTACATTTAACGAATAAAAAAATGCTCCACATGTTTTTCTAAATTACCTTAATAAAATAACGAAACAAAATACAATCACTTTGCCATTTCATACAAAACTGAAGTATTCTAATTGCTGAAACAGTATAGTATAGCCTAAGCTGTTACGGGCTCGGGCTGGTAACTCTGATCAGCTGTCGGGCTAGGGCCTATTTAGACCCGTGCAGGGCTCTACTACACAGTACACACTAACAAGCGGACAATAGGCTAACTTCAATTCGCCGAAGCTTGTTCTGAATGGGCACCGCGCCGACCTCCGGGACTTGGTAAACATTTATTATAGCTGATTATATATATTAGCACATTCTATATTATTTGGGGTCTAAAGTAAAGAACACATTAGCAAATAATCATGTCTGAATTCAGTTTTGAACATATCCGCACTGGTTACATTTTAACACCACACTCGCGCAAACACAAGCTAATGTATAACAAGGTGATTTCAGTATAAATGTTATTAATTGTGCAACCTTACCATACAGATGTCTCAGAGGGAAATGTTTGTTGATTTAAATACCCAACAGAGACCCAGAAATAGATCTCGGTTAAAGTTTTTAAAGCATTTTATCTGATTCGGAGTAAGATAAAAGGGCGTGAGCCAGAGTCGGACAAGTGACAATTTCAGATCTGTCACGTCCGTAACGGAGAGACGTCACGTCCGTAACAATGGTTTTTCCTCATAAATGCAAAAATGAAAAACTAAATAAAATAAATAATTTATGTTCCATGGAGAGACAACCCTTATCCTTTCGGCTGGTATTATTTATTTTGGCTTGTGCATTTGAATTTGCAGAATTGATACAAAGTATGTCGACTCCCAAAAACTCAAGTCCTTTTTTGTCACATCCGTAACGCATGCATATTTGCCTGATTTAAAATATAAAACATGTGCATAGACTGTTTTTTTTCTGATGCCTAAACTCTATGGTTAGGGATTTATAAAAATATTAACAGATGTTTCCGTATATTGTTAACATTTGCATTTTCTGAGAATTTATATTTCAAGTTTTTACTGCAAATGTCACGTCCATAACGCTGGAATTGCTCAGAAATGCACATTATAGCTGCATTCACAGTACTATTTGGAACTGACAGCGGTCGCTTACAGGTGAGAGACTTGAAAGGTTTTATTTATTCAGCAGATTTAAACATCTGCTTCAATACATATCTGTATATGAATGAACACCTGAAGTCACAAGCGCATTCAGGACACGAGAGCGACAGAATCAAAAAAGGCGTCATAACACCGTTTTATCACAGCTGAGCCCGTTTTTAAATAAAAAAAAAATTTTTTTTAAATAAATAGACTGAGCCCAGTCGAGGCTTGTCCTATCCATCACACAGTTAAACAACTAACAATGACTTTAAATGCTTTGTTGGCGAGTGCAGAGAGCGTGTTTGGTGCGCGCGTCTGAGAGCTCTCGCGATCGCACACACACACACACACAGCACTGACGGCAGCTACGGTTTAAGATGAACACAAATCTCTTCCCGTCCCGTCCTGATTTCTCCTTCTCCGTCTCTGTGTTCTTTTTTTTTGCGAGTGAAAATGTAGTAAGGTGCATTAAACCCGTCATGATTATATAGGCAACTCGATGTATTGTTTTGTTTAAAAAATGGAAGTTTCCCGTGCTGTTCTGTTCACACCGACGCACTTCAACGCAGCTGCGCACCAGCCCTGGAATTTGACATTTCTTCCTCAGTTGTGAATCCTGAAAATGTAAAGGCGTCAGTAGGCCACAACAGACCAGAAACATCGGCTATATACACAAAACTTATACTTAGCGCTCCAACCCATTTGTTTTTTTTGAATGAATGACTGAAGTCCTTCTCAACAGTTGTATGATAATATAATGCTCTATGAACAATAATTTTCATTCTTTTCCGAGAAGTGTTGCCATACTATTTTTTTTTAATGTAATGTTAGAATATCCTTTCTGTGTTGTTGACTATTGTGTGTTGCTTCTGCTCTAGAGTATTGTTTGTGTTAAACATGGCAGAAAAGCAGTCTTAAGTAGAGATAACTGCAGGCTCGCGCAATGGGCGTGGCTAAAGGTGCGATGCACCGACGCACTCCATGCTAATCGACGTAATCAATGACGTTGACGAATCGCTGCAGCCCTACAATATATGTCTTCCTCAGATGTAATGTTAGTTCTGTACTTCAGCGTTGGGTAAAAGAGCATTATAATCTCCTTTGTGGTAGAAAAAGCTACCTACATGTAGGCGACAGGAAACAGCGAAGATGTTGAATTAAACACACAATCAGCGTGTCCACGTGTTTATATACTGGCCCCTGATAATCAAAACTTATACTTAGCGCTTGCTCCATTTCTGAAAATCAGTTTTTGTGAATGAATGACTTGATCCACATATGTCCTTCATCAACAGCCGCTTGCGCCACCTGCTGGTGAGCGGCTGACATCATCTGGAGATCATACATCAGTGCTCTAATTAGGGATGCAACGATACCATTTTTTCAGAACCGATCCGATCCCGCAAAATCTGAGGATCGGCCGATACCGATCCGTTCCGATACCAGCGCAGGTTTTTTTATTTTTTTTTAATGTAATTTAGAATTTCTATACTTCTGTGTTGACCCGATCGTCACTCTTCTGTGTGTTAAACACAATCTATTACAGTGTTTCTCAACTGGTTGGTCAAAAGTGCTGGGTATGCAGCCCAAAAGTGGGTCGCGAGACCGTTTTGAGTGGGTCGCGGATTATTTACAGCCAAAGAAACGACATCAACAAAAAACTTAATTCTAAATGCTTTTCTGATGCGAGACTTTTATTTTAAAAGACGTGCATGAAAGCCGTTGACACTGTCAGATCATCTGACTCCGAGGCAGTTTAAGGAAAGAAAGAGTGCTTGAGAAAAACGCGCTGTCCCAATTCAGTATCTGAGGTCAGATGAGATGTTGACAGGTTTAATGTCAGTGGCATTATTCTATCGTTATTTTCGTAACTTGTGAAATAAAAAGTCTCACCTCAGAAAAAAACAAACTGTCCTGTCAGATGTTATACTGTGCTGGTGGCGTGCGCTCTTTAACACTTGTGCGAATGCGGCGCCGCGCTGTAATGTTATATAACTTCACTAAAGCGCAGAAACTACAAGCAAGTGTAACGGATGTATGCCAGTAAGGGCTGTGTGTAAACCTCACTCTCCTGACCTCAAAAAGAGGCGCTCTAGCAACTGACGCTAGAGGCTGTAGCCTTTGGCGTTCCTTGTTAGAGCGCCCGGCTCCCGCACCGGAATCCCATGTTCGAGACCCGCTTGGAACACGAATGAGTTCTGGTGGTTTGGACCCGGGAGGGGGTGTAACATTGGTGCCGTGACCAGGACGGGAGTGAGGTTTAGGGGGGTGAGTGTAACGGATGTATGCCAGTAAGGGCTGTGTGTAAACCTCACTCTCCTGACCTCAAAAAGAGGCGCTCTAGCAACTGACGCTAGAGGCTGTAGCCTTTGGCGTTCCTTGTTAGAGCGCCCGGCTCCCGCACCGGAATCCCATGTTCGAGACCCGCTTGGAACACGAATGAGTTCTGGTGGTTTGGACCCGGAGGGGGTGTAACATTGGTGCCGTGACCAGGACGGGAGTGAGGTTTAGGGGGGTGAGTGTAACGGATGTATGCCAGTAAGGGCTGTGTGTAAACCTCACTCTCCTGACCTCAAAAAGAGGCGCTCTAGCGACTGACGCTAGAGGCTGTAGCCTTTGGCGTTCCTTGTTAGAGCGCCCGGCTCCCGCACCGGAATCCAGGGTTCGAGACCCGCTCGGAACACGAACGAGTTGTGGTGGTATGGACCCGGGAGGGGGGTGTAACACATGCAGCAGTATAGTACAATAAAAGTAGCCTACAGCACCAACAAATCACATAACTGTACTGCGTGTGTTTACTGGGAAGGATTTGCATGACGGTGTGATATTCATTCTTTTCAAGAGCAGTTTCCACGTTTCATTAACAATCTCCTAGGTTGTTTTCATAACCAAAGAATACCATGATATTTTCACTTCGTGTCATTTTGTAGGCTATATGTTTAAATCAGTGGTTCTCTACCTATTTTTTCGACCGCGCAGCACTATGGTCCAAATGCAAGTCTCACTGGCCGCACGCATGTCATTTACAATACAAACCAACCAGATTTATCAAATTATTTATAGCCTAAATATTATGATATCTAAACGATTGCATTTATTTAAATAAATACATAATTCTACTCACCATTAATAAAAAACCTGATGCTGTCGGGAGCTGACCAATTCGATTTAACTGCTGGTTATATTCGGTATAATTATGTGTGAGACGAACAAAAATCTTGAATCTTGAGAAATTCAGCTGGAAATGAGTAACAGCACAATAAAGTTGTGATTGTAAGTTACAGTCTGTAAGACGCACGGAAGCGTGACTCGACACGCGACATTGCAGAAAAGTTCACAAATGTAGCCTATGTTGATCCAAATATGGAGAGCATTTTCGTTCTCTGGAGGTCTCTCCAGAGATGTGTTGACACGTTTTCTGTAATTAAGGATGATGTTTCTTTTTACCTGAACATGTTCAGTGTGAGGCAAGCACTGTTGATTCTAATATTGTTTCTTCGCTGGCATTTTCCACATTTCGTTTTCTCCCTGAACAAATGTGTCCATTCTGATGCTCAGTTTTACCGAAGGAATGGCTGCTGATGACTAAATGAATTAAATTCTGCCAAAGTGCGCGCTTGTTAAATGCGTAACATTAATTACATGAGTGCATATAGTCTGCTCATGTCTAAAAATAATATATGAAAAACTAAATTATTTGACATAACAAAAACATAGCTTTTATTTGTTTCGTATATTTTTTAATTAAAGTAAAAACAAAAAATGAATTGTAGAACTCAAATAATTTTTTGATTATGTTCAGCTTGGTGAGTCGCGGGTTGAGAACCACTGCTTTAAATGAATGTGCTGGCTCATACCAAATTAATTTTATTAACAAAAAAAGAGTTTGGGACGGCTATTTAATAGCCTTGCGTTATAGGCTGTTTATTCAGTCATATATTCATAACAGTTTTTAATTCATTTTTTGTGAAATACACTCGCTTTGTTTTTATATATTTATAAAATCTAGTGAAACATTTTTATTTATAAATAAATGTGAATAAGTCTACGAATAAATCTTGCTCTTTGTATTATAAAATACATTTAAAAAAACAAGCAAATACATTTATATATAAGTATTTAATATAACATCCAAAATAAACATATCTTAAATGTATAGCACAATAATAAGGCAGCAACATATTATAGACAGGACAGAACAAGAAAGACTATTATTATCTTTCATTGCGCAGAAGTATTATAAAACGAAATGCTCCATTACAGAGCGGCGCAATGCGCATTCCGTGCGCAGAATGATGCGCTTGAAACACGGAGTCACAGCACACAGGCTCCACAGCCCTCTGAGTCCGCATAGAGAAGAAAAGTACAGAGGGAAGGGATATTGCTGCGAAGTGTATTAAATCTGTGAGTTAGTTTACTTTGAGCCTTTTCTTTTAACAGTTTTAAACCTCAGTAACTGTGTGCTCTTGAAGAGTTTGACTGTAACATTAGTAACCGAACGCGACGCGCGGTTTGAATGCTGAATTGAGGATGACAGACAGACGCAGCGGAGAGAGAAGTTCACGTGGACTTGAATTTAACGACTTAAATATTCATCTGTACCTCACATTAAACTATGGAACAGCTTCCGAACACTTAAAATATAATGCATGAAAACTGTATGGTGCTTAATGGTGTTTGTGTGGCTTCCGTGGGGCTTAACAACAACACAGAATATTATAAGCTTAAAAGCACAGGATCGGATTTGGATCGGTCTCGTCTGATCGATACCTGATCCGCAGAAAATGACTGGATCGGAGCCGATAGCGATCCTCAGTATCGGATCGATGCATCCCTAGCTCTAATGCTATTCCTGCGGTTCCCGGATGTGCAACGCTGAATTTCCTGCCGAATTTTAACCACTGAATTTGTGGCAGCGAATCTGGAAAGTGAAATAAAATGACAGAAAATTGCCTGTCGAATATTATACATCATATTTAAGGTGTTAGTTTCATCTCGAGCTATTAGCACTCTGTTAGTCTATTGGCTGAGCAAATCAGAAGCCGTTCACAGCGACTGTTCAAGTATTTAAACTGCTTGGTTGCAGCTTTAAGTTGGGAGAAGCCGATTAGTCACCAGAAGAAACGGACGGCAGCTTGTAAGTGTTCGTAATACTTGTTCATAGATCTGTTGCTTAAATTATTTACTTGCTGCTAGGAAGGAATACTTTGTTTCCTACCTATTTTTAGTCTGCATTTTCGTTGAGGTTTATATTTTTGATTGCACTTACTGCTAATTATAATCATTTGCGCCTCCATTGCTCCTTGGGCAAGGTGTTCGTTTCGTCTTGAGCTATTAGCACTCTTTAAGTCTATTGGCTGGGCAAATCAGAAGCCGGTCACAGCTGTTTTCACTCTAGCCTCTTAGACAGTGTATTTATTTGATGTCCGAGTGCTGACGCTCGGAAGCGTTCAGCCTGCTTGTGTGAAGACAGACGAGTGTAAAGACCGACGACTTTTTCCTGCGCGACTTCACCCGAGCAACGACACCGAGCAACACACTTAAGTATCATTTCTATCTTCCCTCACACACTCTCCTTGACTATCCTCTATCAGTTGTTTCAAAACCATTCCGGTTGTCTCTCGACCACGCTCTAACATCACACACAGACGGCAACGTAATCCTGCTAACCTACGCCCTATCTCTACATCTTCTACTACACCTCTTTCCTTCTCCATGGCTCTCTTGAATTGTCAGTCAGCTGTCAACAAAGCAGACTTCATTTACGCTTTTTCTTTACAATCCACACTCAGCATCTTGGGCTTGACTGAAACCTGGATTCGTCCAGAAGACTCAGCAAGCCCAAGATGCTGAGTGTGGATTGTAAAGAAAAAGCGTAAATGAAGTCTGCTTTGTTATTAGCTGCTCTCTCTAACAATTTCTCTTTCTCTCACACCCCACGTCAGGTTGGCCGGGGTGGGGGCACTGGTCTGCTCATTTCAAATAATTAGAAATACTCAACCTACTCTCCCCTATGCAATTACAACTCATTTGAATCTCATGCGATTACTGTAATAGCTCCTATAAAACTCCAGATTGTGGTAATTTACCGTCCCCCTGGCCAAATTATAGCCCCCTTCCTAGAGGAGCTGGACGGGTTGCTGTCCTCTTTCATGGAGGATGGCACTCCATTCTTAGTTTTTGGCAATTTCAACATTCATCTAGAAAAGCCTTATGCTACAGACTTTCATTCACTCCTAGCTTCATTTGATCTCAAACGCCTTACCAGCACTCACAAATCAGGCAACCAACTTGATTTAATGTACGCACGCGATTGTACTGCAGATAACACTCTGGTACAACCACTACATATCTCTGACCATTTCTTCATTAAATTTACATTACGCTTTGCTACCCGGGTGCCACCAACCCCCTTACCGGTTACCTTTAGACGAAACCTACGCTCCCTTTCTCCCTCCCATCTTTCCTCTATCCTCCTCTCTTCCCTCACCTACCTATTTCTCATCTCTGGATGTGAATGCAGCTACTGACACTTTATGCTCTACCTTAACCTCTTGTCTAGACGACATTTGTCCTCTCTCCTCCAGGCCAGCACGAACTGCCCCTTCTAACCCCTGGTTATCTGATATTCTTTGTGAACATCGGACCAGACTCAAAAAATCTAAATCAAACGATCCGTTGGACCCGAGTATGTATCAATCGTTGCTTTCATCTTTCTCCGCAGAAGTCCACACTGCCAAATCATCACATTTCCATAACAAGATCAACAGTGCTCCAGATATGCGTAATCTCTTCAGAACATTTAATTCTCTCCTTTGTCCCCCTCCACCACTTCTATAACAGCTGATGACTTTGCAACTTTTTTTACAGACAAAACTAAAACAATCAGTAGTCAGTTTTTACCTTCACTCACACAGGACCTCCAACCAACTAGAGCCACTGCTCAAACTCCCATCTTCTCCTTCTGTCCCCTCACCGAGGCGGAAGTATCCAAACTTCTCCTCTCCAGCCATCCTACAACATGTCCTCTAGACCCAATCCCCTCGCACCTTCTCCAAGCAATCTCTCCCACACTCTTACCAGCACTCACACACATTATCAACACATCTCTCCTCACAGGCATCTTCCCCACTGCATTCAACCAGGTCTCATTGTTTCTTTCACAGAACAACAAACTGGACGCTAAACAGTCAGGTTTCAGAAGTGGCCATTCAACTGAGACTGCACTACTCTGTCACTGAAGCCCTGCGAATTGCAAAAGCCGATTCCAAATCATCAGTCCTCATTCTGCTGTATCTGTCTGCCGCTTTTGACACTGTCAATCATCAGATCCTCCTGTCCACCCTATCACTGGGATTCCACTTCGCTGGTTTGAATCCTATCTCACTGGTCTGTCTTTCAAAGTGGCCTGGGGAGGGGAGGTATCCAAAGCACATCAATTGGTCACTGGGTTTCCCCAGGGCTCGGTTCTTGGACCCCTCCTCTTCTCCACATACACTACATCACTGGGTCCCATCATACAGGCACATGGTTTCTCCTACCATTTCTACGCTGATGACACACAGCTCTATCTCTCATTTTGACCAGATGATCCAACGGTAGCTGCACGGATCTCAGACTGCTTGGCAGACATCTCGGCATGGATGAAATAACATCACCTACAGCTCAACCTGGCAAAGACTGAGCTTCTTGTCCTCCCTGCCACTCCAACTCTACAGCATGACTTCACGATTCAGTTAGGTTCATCAACAATTACCCCATCAGCTTCGGTCAGAAATCTTGGTGTAATCTTTGATGATCAGCTGACCTTCAAAGAGCACATTGCAAAGACTGCTCGATCTTGCAGGTTTGCACTTCACAACATCAGAAAGATCAGGCCCTTTCTGACAGAGCATGCTACACAAATTATTGTCCAGGCCCTGGTCATTTCTAGGCTGGACTACTGCAATGCTCTTCTGGCTGGACTTCCATCAAACACAATCAAACCTCTACAAATGATTCAGAATGCAGCGGCACGACTGGTCTTCAACGAGCCCAAAAGAGCACACGTTACACCTCTCTTTGTCTCCTTGCACTGGCTACCAGTTGCAGCTCGTATCAAGTTCAAGACACTGATGATTGCATATAGAACAACCACAGGCTCAGCACCCTCCTACTTCCACTCACTATTACGAATCTACATCCCCTCCAGAAGTCTGAGATCTGCTAGTGAGCAGCGCCTCGTGGTACCATCACAGAGAGGCTCAAAATCACTCTCCAGAACATTCTCTTTCACCATTCCTGGCTGGTGGAATGATCTTCCCACCCCCATCCGGAATGCTGGATCCCTGTCAATCTTCAAGCAACAACTGAAATCTCATCTCTTTCAACACTACTTGACTTCATAAAAAAAAAAAAAAATCCTTCCCCTTTTCTATATCTTCATATTTCTCTTTACCTTTCTCTCCTTCCCTTGCTAGCTTGTATTTATTTAAACAATGCCTAAGACTTGGTGTTAGGGGCACTTCCTCTGTCTGTTTGCCTCTTCAAGATGAATCGCTTTATGTATTCCCCAATTGTAAGTCGCTTTGGATAAAAGCTTCTGCAAAATGACTAAATGTAAATGTAAACAGATTGAATAGTTTGGAAGTGAATTCTGGAAGGTGAATATGAATTATTGAATTGTAATATTCACAGCTTAGGGTTAGGGTTAGTAGGGGTAATAAACAACAATGTTAAATTTCAAGACCTAAAAATGCAAGCCATGGAAATACAAGGCATTAAAATGTAAGCACTGTTAATTGCAATGCATCTTTTTTTTGATTTGTGGAATTCAGCATGCTTTATGTTTCAAAACCTATTGTTATTATTCTGCTTCCATATGAGAGAGAAACAGATGCATGCAGGTCTCAAAGGGACAGAACTAAACATGCTGCCGATTGTCATTAAAGGGACAGTTCACCCCAAAATTAAAATTGTCATTACTTACTCACTGTCATGTTGTACCAAACCTGTATTCATTTTTATTCTTGTTCTGAACACAAAATATGATATTTTGAAGAATGTAGGTAACCAAACAATTGTTGCATGGTCCCCATTGACTTTGATAGTAGGGGAAAAAAGGAAGTCACTGGGGACCATGCAACAACTGTTTGGTTACCCACATTCTTCAAAATATCTTCTTTTGTGTTCAGCACAAGAATAAACATAATACATTCTTAATGTAGTAATACATTCTTCAAAATAACTTTTATGTTTAACAGAAGAAAGAAACTCATTCAGGTTTAAAACAAGTTGAGTGAGTAAATGACAATTTTCATTTATGGGAGAACTATTCCTTTAAAGTTAATAAAATAAAACACAAAGAGATAGGGCTGTCAAATTGGCTGAAAAACTAAATTCGAATTTTATACTAAAATATTATAAAAATTCGAATTTAAAATGCATACATTCAGTGAGGGAAAAAAAGCTTTTGGCTTCTCTCCTGAGGCCACAAGAGGGCGCATCGAGCTAAATATGACCAAATGCACGTTTCATCGTAGTAGGGCTGGGCAATGAGCAAAAATTCATATCTCTGTATTTTTTGGATGATTTGCGGTATACGTTAACATATCTCGGTATTTTGTATTAAACAAATAAATAAAGTGAATGTAACCATGTAGGCATATACGATGTGCAATTTTTTTTTTAATCACATAACATTCTAACATTGCGATCTAAAAATAATGCTTTTAAAGCAAAGTTAAATTTACTAAACTAAAAAAAAAAAAAAAAAGCACAGACTAGGCTATTTGAGTAAAAAGGCTGTTTTGATTACCCCATTACAGTCACTTTACAGTTAGTGCCATCATACAAATACACTTACTTGGTTTAAAATGTCCAACGACAAACATTTCAGCTAAATGTTTATTTTAGTCTGAGTTATTGCGGTCCTATTTCATTGCGCTCTGTCTGTTTGATGCACATGCACGCAGCGGCGTGCTTTCAAACCCAAGTCTGTAAGTTTAACGGAGAATCGCAAAGCAGAAGCTCGTGCACCTCTGACAGCAAAATGGAAATATTTCCATGGCTTTCTAACATTTACAGGTGGAGAATATTCCTGTGAAATGTAAGTAATGCATTTGGGAAAAGAACACATAGCTCAAAACAGCACGTCTGTCAGGGCACACGCAGCCTTTCTGTCAGAGCCGCTTTAAACTCAAAGATTTATCATTGCTGATACACGTAATTTATTAATATTTAATCATATGATCACAAGGTTCATGTTTACGCTGTTAATATGCACGTTAGCTAGCAAGCTAGTTTCTTAATTAGTAAGGCTACATGTTTTTTAAAAGTTGAACTTCCATGAATTTTACATGGCTTTGGGCTCTCGCGAGTGCAACGATGATAGATGTCCTAGAAAATGCAATAAATATGCGTTCTGTGTGAATGGCTTGGTTTCAGTTTTGAGGTAAACAACATCTCCACATTGATGTTCTCTTTTTACACAATATTGTGAATGTGCAGGCTAAAAAAAAGCATTAAAATGCAATGACACCTCGACATCCCATTTTGTGTGCCAACCTGCCTGATGAACACCTAAAATTCGAATGCAGCGTTTGCATTCAAATGTAGATTTTTATTTTAAATTCGAAGAATATTCAAAATTCTATTTTTTTTTTTGACAGCCCTACAAAGAGATAAATAACTATCTGCTCCTGACTGAAGAACTTTAATACAACTGCTAAAGTTCAGCAGTAATAAAATAACTTTAAATTTTAACAACTTTTCAAATCATATCTTTTTGCACTAAATAGTATCAATAACAGTATCAATAAGTACCGGCATCAATAAGCAGTATCGGTAAAATGTAAACGGTAACCATCCCTACAATAATGTCCCTGTTATTGTGGCGACATTTTTACACCCCGAAATGTGACGATAAACGAAACGAACTGCGATTGGTTGTTTGACATGTCGGGCGGGCCTTGGCCAATGAAAGCTACCATAGAATCCAAACCTTCAGCCATCAGTCTGGCTACGCGAGACTACCATGAGACCGTAGAACAGGGGTGTCCAAACTAGGGCAAAGCAACAGCGATCAATTACTCGATTACTCAGCCGTGACAGCGATGATCGATCATGAAAACGATGATCGTGGGGGAAAAAAATTCTGATTGGTAAAAGCAGCACTTTGGGCGGCACCCTGAGCTCTGATTATTTCGCATGCTAGCGTTCAAAGTATAGACGTGAGAAGAGAGAGAAGCTTGGCTTTGAAGTCACGTAGTGATGTCTGGGTTAGCTACATACATATCTGATTCTTCGAATATAGGATGTGTTGGGATATTAACATTTATTTACATGCTGAATGCACTGCATATTACCAGTAGTTTCATGCTCAAATGCAATGCCCGATATTGACTGTTATTTGAGACGGTCATATTGCTTTTAGATGTTTCTTTTTCAAAAAGCCAAAAAAATGTTTCGTCATATTTGTTCAACAGCATGCATAGTTCAATTAAAATGTTTTTTGTACTTCGTATGGCTTCGAAAACACGCAGGCGATTTTAGGAATCACTTGATAATGTAGATGAAAATATAAAAAATCTGCCATAAACATTAATGACATAAGTATTATAATGAGAACTTTATAGAATGTGAAATCTATAGTAAATCCTCTCCTTGCCTGTATTTCAGTCAGTGCTGAAAGCGCGTCATGGCTGGAGCGCTCTCTATAGCGCGTAAAGTTCACTGGATATTCATAAACATAGCTTTATAATGAGAACTTTATAGGATGTGAAATCTATAGTGAATCCTCTCCTTGTCCGTGTCTCATGCATTGTTGAAAGCGCACCACGGCAGGAGTGCTCTCTCTCTCGCACGCATTTCTCTCTCTGTATTGCGCTTACCTTAAAGTTCACTGGCATATGCATCCTTTTGAGCAGATACAAGTTGCAGGGCTCTAGAGTGCGACCAATTTGGTCGCACGTGCAACCTAATTTCTCAAGGGTGCGACAAAAAAATAAATAAATCTGAGGTCGCACCTGTGCGACCAGCCGTTCGAAAAAAAAAAAAGTCTCAGAGACTCAGAAAGTCTCCCTATGGTTCAACAACAGACACACATTAGACTCATATCGTGGTCTAAACCAATCAGAGATAGTGAAGGGCGGACCCCCCTCTGATTGGCCGTGGTCCAGATATTCCTGTACGTGTGTGTAAGTTTGAAAATGCGTGTGCTGCTGCAGTCAGACAGAGAGAGGCGAGTAATAGAGATGTGCGCAGTGTTGCCAATTTAGTGACTTAAGACCCCTTTGCGACTTTTTCCAAAAAAGCAACTAGAGAAAAATCTAGTGTCTTCTTGGACAATCTTTTGCGAGTCTCTGTGATCGTTGGTATTGCCGCGGCGGCGCAAGATCAGCGCACACGCAGCTCTTTCTCTGCATTTGCTCTGTTCAGTGAGCGTCTGAGAGGAGCAGCCCCGTTCAGTTAAAACAGATATTATTGCTACATACTCAAGTATGCTCGCTGGTGCTGCTCATAGTGTTTAACAGCGCCTGTTGTCTCACTATCTGAAGACAAATACTGAGAGCCTCACTGACACTGAGAGAACAATTAATAATCCTTTCATCATTTTATTTGAGAAAACCATTGTCAAATACACGGACTCTTCACTACTACCTGTCTTCAAATCCATATTACTGCCCTCCTCAGTTCACTACTACCCATCAAAATAAAAGTCCGCTTTTTAACTCATTTATAATGTAGCCTACTTCTAAAATAATAATTTATAGAAACATTTAAGGAATATAATTCCCCCCTCATTTTTATTTAGTAAATCTCTGTTGTGCAGCCTTTTATGAAAAGCATAAAAGTTATTTTCATTTGATTACATTTTAAGACATTAATTAAATTGTTAAAGCTTTATGCATTCATTTCAATACCACCATTTTTGATTGTTATCATTTTTTGTATTATATCATAAAAGTACAGAATCCAGAAAAAATAAGTCAAACCAGAATTTATGAATTGTTATGAATTATTAATGATGAATATAAGTTGTTAAACTAATATATAATCAATGATTACATTTACTACATTAATTAAATTTGAATAAGCACATGCTTCCAAACATTTGTTCAACCAAAAAAAAACTATTTTGATTGTTTAATACCGTCAAACCGTGATATTTTATGAGACGATTATCATACCATGAAAATATCATACCGTTACAACCCTACATGCAACTATAGCCGAAATCATAGCACAGGATTGTCTTTGTCTTGTCTAATCTTGTATTGTGTGTATTAATTGATTTCATCAGGCAACGGCTCAATAAATTTATGAGAAGCACTGCACTAGAGCATCCCTTCATTCAGACACAGTGGAAGATCTGATAAGAATCAGTGTAGAGGGACCAAGTCTGGAAGATTTTGATGCTAGAGAGAGTGTGGTCCGCTGGTTTAGCCGAGGCCAAAGATCAAGAAGGCCAAACTACAGGAGTTGTCTATCCGAGGGGCATGTGACCGCAATGGAGGATAGTTCATAAGACATTGAGCCATGAGATGTTCAGTTTGACGCCCTTAAAACACATAATTTAGATTTTCTTTTTATTTAATTTATCTTGAAATGTTTTAAGTTTAAATCTCAGCTTAGTGAAGCACTTTAAGCACCAACACTTTTTCAGTAAATTACCTTTCTTGCAGAATTGTGCTTCAAATAAAGAACTTTATGTTGACCAGTTTGTTAGTTAATCGTTTACTAGTCAATATTGCCTATATGAAAATTTGGGTGCACCTAACTTTTGTGCTGGTGCACCTAAGAAAAAAAGTTAGGCGCACCAGTGCAACCAGTGCAAAAAGTTAGTCTAGAGCCCTGAGTTGTAATGTTACGTCTATGTTATGCATCCAAGTTATCTGATTAATATCATAGGAAGTGTCATAGAATGGGTTTCAGTTTATTGGGGATACAGTCAGCTTCACTTTAAGCAGCTAGGTTTTTTTTTAGATGCTTATTTTTAACATTGCTGCATCATAATCTAACATCTAATCATGTTTTCATGTCATATTTTTAACATTCAGTTTCATAACAGTCTTCAGATATTTTCATTATCACCATTACGGCCATGCCCCCCCCCCGATTACTCAAATCAATAATTTTTGAAACCTATGGATGATCAAAATAAGTAATTGCCAAAAATGCCCATCCCTAGTCCAAACTCGGTCTTGGAGGGCCACTGTCCTGCAGAGTTTAGCTCCAACTCTAATTAAACACACCTGAACTAGCAAATCAAAGTATTACTAGGCATACTAGAAACTTCCAGGCAGATGTATATTAAATAAAATTCAAACATAGCCTTTTGAAGGTAAAGTCATATTAGGCCGTATCACGATTCCTGTCTTTCAGCTCCAAATTTAGATCTCTTTATGATTTTTGGAACTTACACAATTTATGATACTGAGGAGTCTTATTACTTTAAGTTATTTTAATTTGAAACGGAATTGAATATGTTTTAAGGCCCGCATGGAACCTGAAAACCTCCAATCCCAAATAACAACTGCAAAGCAAAATCATGGACAAAGAAGTTACAGCTTGTGCTCGATACCACTCCATACTATGTTCTTAAACCAGCCCTTAACTTTGAAAAATACGTTGTATCGTTGATTTTCGATATAATAACAAAAATCATTGTTGTAAAAAACATTTATTTAAAGTTAACGTTAGATTTAAAAACCAACCTTGTACACTTGACCATATGTACCATTTCCAACCACTTCGACCAGTTCAAAAATCCCGGCTGGGTCCTAGAGTAAAACAAATGAAAATAATAAAAACTGCGAAACTATGTCAATGTAAATTAAAACAAAAACAATGAATTTAACAAATAAAGCTCTTCATACTCTGTAACGTTATTTAACACGTATGTTATTATGTTAGCGGAGTTCAAACAAAGGAAAGATCGAAACTCTTAAACGATGACCATTCTACAAATCGTAAATTAATATTATGGTTTTAAGTTAACGCTTTCTCTCGTTTAAACAAAGACTACTAACGTTATACGTTCGTGGATTCTGAAATCATCGTTATCGACTGCAAAACAAGCTAACGTTAATGTAGTCGGTAGAGGCTACTCACCCGTAGTGAAGAAAGGTCTATGTCTACTAGACTTTTCGCTGGAGATTCGTTCGCCATCTTTCATTTGTATAATATTTGCTGTAAAAATACTCTTTACGCTGTCGGCCGTAACTAACATTACACACCTGTGTCCGTTTTGTTTACTATCGCAACATTTATCTAGTGCAGGACACACGCTGTTAATACATGTTGATTTGGACGGGATTGGAGCAGTAGCTTCCCATACCCTGCAGAAATGTTCGACTTGCCAGTGATTCTTCTTCTTCGTTGGAGTTTTACGGCAGTTGGCATCCATAGTGTTGCATTACTGCCATCTACTGTCTCACTTTGACTTCCTATATCTTAATTAAATTTATTAAATTCGTCTTTCCAGCCCTCCTTAAAAAACTAAACAAACATCTCCGTCCCCTTATGAAAGGAAAATATATTTACCAATATATTTCTTAAAATATATTGTAATATATTATTTTCCCTTTTTATTTTCCAATATATTATATATTAGCATACATTGAATAATATATTGATGATACATATATTATACATTCATGTAATATATTGCAATATATTGCAAAATATACAAATGATTGCCGCTTTCAATATATTACAATATATTGAAAGTGAATATATAATATATGTGTTTATATATCCCAAAATATATGCAATATTATATTTATAAATATCTACCATAATGTATTTCAATTTATATGGGAAAATGTTTTTGTAATATATGTAAAGATATAGTGTCACATGTATGTTTAATACATGGTAGAATTTATTATAAATATATGTAAAATTATATGGAATTAAATACGTGAAATATATGTATAGATATGTGTTCAATATATTGTGGAATACATTTTAAATATATGGAATATTATAAAATATAATGTGAAAATATATATACACACACAATATGTGTACATATGAGAACATGCACATACAATGTATATACATATATGGTGATATATATAGTATATTTACATGTAACATCTAAAATATGAATTAATAAATATGTAATCTGCAATATATGTGCAAACCTTTATACCACATATTAACACAGACTAATGGGTAATCTATCAAAAGCCACCTTTATTTTCTTTTAATCAGGCAGATAATAAAGACCTACACAGGCCTACCAGTATTAAAACCATATGGTCAGATAAACTTAACAGTGCAACATTTTTAAATGGTACCATTGAACACAAAATATAAATTATAAATTAAAGCAATTTCAATGTCTGTTCTAAACATTCAGCAGTGCTGTTATAAAATATAAATAACATTTCTATAAAAGAAAAACAAAAAAATAATAATTATAAATAAATAAAAACTGTGGAAAAGCCAAGAAATATTCCAAAACAACAGTGCGTTATCCTGGTTAGGAGTCCATCTTGGTTCTTCACTGATTTAAACGAGCACACTTTTGGACTTCACCTGGTGTCTTAGCTCACAGATTCTACCATTAATGGATTTTCTGACATCAGCTTCCTTGGCCGTCGGAAACTGGTTTACAACAGTATCTGTGGAACAGAACAACAATGATTACTCTACCCCTCCTCACTCCTCCAGCTGCCCCTCAGGTTTGTAAAAATCTCGACCCCCTCCCCCCGCGTGGTTGATTCTGGCGACGTCGCTTTTTGATCCTTTGTTCATTGAATTTCTTCACTTTGACATTCAAAGCACTGGGCAGAAAAATAAAGCTAAAGTATTTTGTTGACGATCCCTTTCGTTACATCAGAAATAAATCATGGCTTCAGAGTTTTGGTGTCACCAGTTTACGGAGCAGACAATAAATAAATCACGATCTTTTGTCTAGACTGTAGGAGTACACTTAGCACGGCATTCGTCGCTCGACTTGTCGAGACTGTTTTTCAAGATGGCTGCTGTCTGTATACTCGTAATGTACTGTCTTTATAAAGTATCTTATTATTAAACTGTTTGTACACTTACAAAGTTCTCAATGCTTCGGTTTGCATGCAAGGACCCTCATTATGCTACCGTGGTAGTGTGAGGCTATTTTGAGCCTTGTTAGTGATATAAACTAGCAATTTACTTTAACTTAGTCTGTGCCCCATATACTAGCGTTATAAGCTAATCTGTTTTTAGAGATAAAACTCTTCGATTATCATGAAAACGCATCCCAGAGAACGATCTACTCGGTAACCATGTGTTAATTACCCCTAGGTTCATTTTTCACTGGAGTTGTCCTTTAATTGTTTTAATTTACCAATTAATAAAAACTTACTTGTGAAAGTCTGCAAGGTGTGCAAAGTGACGTTTCACCTGGGCCGTCACTCTCAGCATCAGGGTCTTCAACATCTTTGGTGGCGCGGTCGACAACATCTTTGTTGGTGGGGTTGTTGATGGAGACAAGCTTTCTCACGTCCACCAACAACCCAGGAATTTCTAAGAAAAAAGAGTGCAACAAGATTATACAGACAGCAACCATAGAAGCAAATATGTGCCTGAAAACCACATCTCCAGTTTTCTAAAATGAACCCATTTAGAGCTGAACTTGTCCAAGAAGCTACAAATCAATTGGCATTATTAAAATAAACGCATCAAAACAGGAACAAGTAATAGGACTGACACTGACCTCCATGGGTGTACAGTACATCATTCTTGTTTGCACACATGGCTCATTAGACAGTAGCAATCAGTATAATGATACAGACTGCAACCGATGGTTGATACTTGTTACTTGCACAATCACATGGAACAAATTGCAACATAATTTTCCTGCTTATACCTGTGTAAGTGAGTGACAAATATGTTTCGTCAAGAGTCAACCTTGACCCTGACATTGTCAAAACCCACCTTTTTAGACTTGCTTTCCCCTCCTAATTTTCTTCGTCTTTTTGATTCAAGTGATTTTTGTTCATTAAGTTCTTAGTCTTTTAAATAGTAATTTATTAATAAAGTTGTTTGTTTCTTTCTTTCTTTTGTAAAGCGTCTTAAGAGTATTTTGAAAAGCGCTATATAAATATAAAGAGGTATTATTATTTTTTATTTATTCTTCAAACATGCTCTGAAAATGCATGCGGTCAACCTATCTGATCACATAGGTGGGCGTATTTTAGCGTATTTAGGATCACCTTCAGATATAAATGGATTAAAGGGGTCATATAATGGTACATGCACTTTTACAAGTTGATTGTACTGAAATGTGTGTTGGCAGTGCCTGTACACAACCATCATATAATGATACAAATCCATCCAGTGTTTTTTTTTAAATCTCCTTATATGTTTTCCCCTCTCTCAAATGAAGCCATACGATTTTGTGACGTCAGAAAATCGACGCCCCTCCCACGATTGTTGTCAATCATAGTCCGCGCAAAATGCTTTCATGTTTGCGCAAATCATAGCTCCTGTCTGAGTATGTGTTGTTCATGTGCCTATTGACTGTCAGTCTCACAGACTGGTTATTTTTTAAACAGATCAGTAAAATGTTAGTGCTTCCGCCCTGACAGTTGTACCTAACAACACTGCATAGATAACGTTACACATCACTGACAAGCCTACATTTACCGGAAAAAAAGTTTTTCATGACCATTAGCTGTAACATCAATCTGTCAATGAACTAACGTATACATCAGTAAACACATAGCGTTCATATCTCACTACTCTACCCTGCCAGTACACACAAAGATAGATCAAAGTGACATTACTTTAACCAACCATTCAGAAACGTCCAGTTTTCCAACTCCGGTTCAAATTGATTCGATTGCACAGATGTGTCCTCAGAGACTCCCGCTGCCATTCTTCAAAATATAACGTTACCCTCAACTGTTATCAGGGCAACACTCCACATGTGTTGTTGTGTCAGAACGCCCACAGAACAGAGGGAGCAAAGCTCATTATCATTGTGAGCAAAGCTCATTATCATTTAAAGACACATGCACTAAAACGGCGTGCTGAAAACAGAGCTGTTTTTGACCAGGTAAAATTAGTGTTTTCTTACATTACTAATGATAATTTTTAATTAAAGTATATTACAAACTTTTAATTTAGACTCTAAAGAATCATATTAGCTTGTACAAAAGTGGCATTATATGACCCCTTTAATACCATTTGATTTAGAGTAATATTTGATGATATAATACTCAATACTTGCCTTTAACTACCATGTTCCGCAGTTTGGCATTTTCTTTTTGTAGAGCCTTGATCTGGCTCTGCAGGTCTCTGGTAAGGTCACTTTCCTGGCTTGACAATTCTGCTCTGTCCTCAGACAGTAATTCCTCCTCCGCCCGTCTTTGTGCAGCAACCTTGGCCTTTTTCTATAGGGCAAAGATGTTCATTTTTAATATTTAATCATGGACAATCCAATACACAAATGATCCCTAATCTGATATATCAATCTTTGCTGTGTAATTACCTGTTTAGGATTTCCAGAGCCAGAGGCTTTGTTGCCAGTACTGGTGGTATCTTCCTCACCAAAGTCTAGGCATTTGGCTTTCCTTACCCTCTTGCCCGCCATGTCCTCTGGATATAGTTCCCGCTCAGCAGCTCTGAGTGTAGCCTCTTTTTCTACAATCACATAGAAGGATAGATTTTCTTAATGCCAAAAATCAACACCATTACAACAATGAATAAAAAATAAAAAATAATTGTGTCCCATTTTCAGACTTCTTTAAAGAGGTTTCATGAACTGTTTTGTTTTTTCAATTATGTAACCTAAGTGTTTATGTATGGAATTGTTTTTCGTCCTGTAAACCACTTGGCCAATGGAAAAAGACCTTGCAGTGATAATGTAGTGATCAACAAACGTAACACTCACTGTACATTTAAAAAAAATAAAGGTTCCTTTTTACATAATCTTGAGGTTAAGTGATTTTTTTTGTTAAAATAATTGTTAAATAGCTCTATATTATGATAGTTCATTAGAGTGTTTGTAACAGGAGTCTCCGTGTCTCTCTAGATCTTTATTAAACAGAAAATGCATTTTCAGTTTAGTTTCAGTTCCAATTTTGTCCAACCAGGAGAGAGAATTCACACAGGATACAGATTAAACCATTTAAATTGGAAGTGATGACACAAAGAATTGAGCTGAAAAAATTAGAACTGAAACATTATAAAAATGTAAGCTAATAAATTGGTACTCTTTTCTGATTGGCTGACATCGACATCGAGACTCCTGTTACTGAGCAAACACTCTTTAGCAATTATTATCAGAATATAGGATTTAACCTTCTAACAAAAAACTATTGTTTTTGACCAAGCAATATCAATTACCCTATATTTAATACTCAGATATGTTATAGGGGGAAATTAAATCATGGCACTGCCTCCTTAAAAACTAACTATGCATATTCGGGTAATGTAATGATATTGTAAAACAATTAGAGCTAACTTAGTTAGCCATTGTAAAACAGTCAAATATGGGATACACATTTTGATAGATAAACAGAAGAACAGACATTCTGTAACGTTAGCTGTATTTGCTAATACAATAACTGTTAGGAAATAAGTCCAAGTGTGTATAACGTTACGTTACTTGCCTGCTAACTGAAGAACAACCGCGTGTTCGACGGGCCATCCAGACATAGGCTTCTTGTGATTTGTTGAACGGCATTCAACAAAATATTTCTTGTCAGTATCAGCTGGGTCGAAATCGATTATCCAACTGATTGGAATTATGCTGGTTTGGTCTTTGTCGGGTCCTTCGGCCCAACTAACAAGGGCAAAACCTATATTTTGACATTTTTTACCGCCTCGATGCTGGTGTAACAGTCCTCTCCTCTCATGAGTCTCCTCGCGCCTTGAATCTCACCTTCCCGCTCAAGCATTGCGCATGTGCAAGAATGCTCCTCCGTCCTCTCCTCGCGCCCAGAGCCGTTGCTCGTGCTTGAATCACACACACCTTCCTGGCTCTGCTCTTGTTTATATATATATTTTTCTCTGTATTAATGACTATATGTGTGTTCTTACTCCTTGTATCGTAAAGATTTAATAAAGATTTAATAAAAAATAATAAATAAATAAAAACACACACCTTCCCGCTCAAAGCATTACGCAACGCATGCGCGAGCTCAGTCCTTCGTTCGTCGCGCTAAGCAATCGGTGCTGAGTGAGTAGGCTGCTACTGACAAAGAAAATGGACCGAGTCCGATTGAAAAGGAAATATATTCTTCCGGGTTCTGATCAAACTGATATTCCAAGAAGATCAAGACGGTTATGGAAAAAAAGGTTAGTTTTTTAGTCCACGGGTCCACGACCCACTTTTGGGTCGCGACATTGAGAACCCCTGATTACACCATTTATCTTTTGGATCTATTGATATGATCACGTCACAGTAGCATTTTTATTTCATAGATGCATGTATTTCCTCAGAGGGGCAACACAAGCTCCGAGCTAAACATTTAAATAATTTGATGTTTCAAAGATAAATATGAATCAGTGTTTTCTATCACTTGCACAGGAAAGAAATGAGAGAGACCAAGATTGATCAGCCAAACCAGGATCAGGTAAGTCATGTAAATGTAAAACTAGACCTTACTTGTGCTGTGCTGTCTTTAACCAGAACATCCTACTTGTCACAAAATAGAAAGAATAACTATTTGTCTTCTTATTTTAAATAAATACTATTGTATTGCCAGATGCATCTCCTGCACAGAGGTCTTCATTAATATCTTAAAATATGTGTAGCCTACGAGTACATTTTGGCAATGACAATATTGTTAGTAATTTTGCAATACACTTTTTTAGCTTTTCGTTGAGTTACAGATTTTGGTCAAAATTGTTGCATTGATTACGTTGAAACTGTCCTTTCTTTTGTTTAGCCAAGAGCTCATGCCAGTTTTGATGCCTGGATCCCCGTAAGTGAACCATCTTCAGAAAGACTATCAGAAACTACAGAAGAGGTCAATGTAAGTTTCAAGTGCTGGAAAACTATAAATATTATATTGACATGCATTTAAATCGATCATTTGCATTTAAAGGGACACACAAAACTGTGTCGTTTTTGCTCACCCTCAAAAATGTATAAAAATGTATAATTGTAACATGCTATATAAAAATATCTGTGGGGTATTTTGAGCTAAAACTTCACATACACACTCTGGGGACATCAGAGACTTATTTTACATCTTGTGAAAAGGTCATTATAGGACCCCTTTAATGGTATCGGTACCGTCTACTGGAATTTGGAATCGTGACATCCCTAATACAGTAATGCTAACATAGGAGATGCCCACTCGAGATGAAACCATGCACAATGTGTTTGTGCTTCGGCAGAGGGGTGGGGTACTGCAAGAGAAAGCTGTGCGCTGGATGTACAACACTTTTTTCTTTTTTTCTTTAGGTAACTAATGATGATTCTGAACCTTGGGTTCCTCTCAGTGGACAACAAAGTTTGTCAGGAGGAGCTGAAGTCTGTGTAAGTTTCAACTGTGTGGTGTTTAGTTGAATATATGGCTGTTTGCAGGTGGGAAGCTAGAATGAATGCCCTGGTCATCTCACTGTCAGTCAGAGCATTAGCATGATGCCTGTTTAGTGCACTCGCCAGATCAGCAAAATGGTAGAGCAGAGGCCAGGGGCCTCATTTATAACCATTGCGTACGCACAAAAAAGGCACTGTAAAAAGAGGCATACGCCACTTCCGACGCATACGTTATGATTTATAAAAACAAACTTGACGGGAAAATTTGCATACCTCCACACAAACTCAGACCCATGCGTACAAACATTTTGGAGACGGAGCAGTTTGGCGACACCGATGGTGAGCTGGAGTTAAATGTTTTTTTTTGTCACTTTTAGACGGAAAATGTAAAGAAAATGATATATAGGCCTATAGCTACAGAAAGATAATGCAAATATAATTTCACTCACCAAGCCTATTTCTTGAAGCAAATATCCATCCCTTTTTAAATGCCCGCTCCATCGTTGGGCCGTTAAGTGAAACTGACGGCATATATAACGGCAGATGAAGTAAAACCATAAATCTTCATTATGAGTCCTATAATCATAAATACAGTGCATGTTCACAATAAGAGTTTAAATAAATAAAAGGATTTAAATAATGTTTTACTTCTGATATAAACATTTAGATTAAATATGCCATTCTTATTAATGGAGTTAAACATAAATTACATGAAATCATTACTGAGAAGTTACATCATTTAATATATTAAATAAATAGAAACATTTGTAGTGGATGCGATGCATTTGAACACTTATGTGGTTTGCTGTGTTTTAATGTTTTCACTACAGAGAGAATTGCTTATCGTGATAACAGCAGATTGTCTGAGAAGATATTTTTGTGCAAATAATGCACAACAAGGCCCATCTGTTTCCATTAAAATTTAAATCAATTAAAAATACTATTTGGTAAGTGCAAAAGATTGAGAAAATCTTTCTCTGAAATGTAGCCTATTTTATAGCTTAATATTTTATTTATTTTTTCAACAAAAAAAAACCAAGGATAGGCTACTAAATGATTTTTATCAATGTAATGTGACGGCACATCCCGCATGTTTTCCAAATGTCTTGTACCGTTAAACATGTTATCAGGTGGATGAATATGCATATGCAAATGCATAGTAAATCTAGGCGTTGTAAGCTCAATATATGGTTTTATCGGGGAGGAAATGTGTGTGCGCACAATCTTCCGTTGACTGGGATTTATAAACTGAATGTTGCGCATGTTCTGGGGTACAAACGCTTTCATAAGTCTGAATATTTTTTTGCGTACGCCATTTTAGGCTTTAGGTCGCACGTATACTTTTAGTGAGGATCCTACACACAGTTTTATAAATGAGACCCCAGGACAGTAAAGTGAAATTTGTTGAAAGTTATGTTTCCCATTAATCTCGCTAGCTCTACTAGATTGGGTGTAGTTAAACTTTTGACTAATTCACTGAACTAAAGTGATATTCTGAAGGAAAACACATGTAGCCATAATGTTTAGTTTTACGAATATCAATGGGGCAGGTGATTTTTATATATATATTTTTAGACTTGCAACAACTCCACTACATCCTCAAATTAAGGTACAACTTATTTATTTCCTATCCTACACTACTGTATGAACTGATTAATCAGGTGTGCCTGACATTAATCAGTTTATCCAATAGTTATGAAGTAGTAAAATCAAATAAAATTTTATATAGCCCACAAATCACATTTGTTTCAAGGGGCTTTACAATCTGTACAGTCCAGGTACAGTAGAGGTGTGCAAGTAGTCCAATAATTCTTCCTCAGATATGTGTAGTTGCCAGCAGCATCTTTTCACCTGATGACGAGGCATTTTACCGTCATTATGTACTGCATTGGTTCTAAAGATTTTGATTGTGTTTTTATTTTAGTTTTCCACATCCTCTAACTCACCTAGTTCCCTTGCGTTACCTCTTTACCTTTATTGTGTGTGAGAGAGTCAAATAATAACAGTCAAATAACATTTCTAATCAGAATTTGTATTAGAGGGCCCGCATGCTGACTGTGGAGATTCTATTCCCAGAAGTCCTACTTCCCCACTCTTGTTTGAAGATGAATGTTCAACAGAGAGTAAACCTCACTTCAATGATGAACCTAATTGCAGCCAAGCTTCACCAAATACCAGTAACTGTATTCCTGATGACAGTCTTGGATCCATTATTGGAAGTGAAGAAGAATATTCCCTTTTATTTGATGAAAGCCCTGATGAGTCAGTAAATGAGGAATCTCATCTTGGAGAAGTCAGTCATGAACAGTTTCCTCTGGAAAACGAAGAGCCACTTTACACTGGTTCACGACTAACCCAAGCTCAGAGTTTTTTACTTATACTTTCATTTGTTTTGAGACATGGACTCACAGGCATGGCTCTCTCTGATCTCCTAGATTTGATCAATATTCACTGTCCAGAAAACACACAGTTAACCTCAAAGCATCTGTTCTTAAAAGAGCTTAAGCCTGTAGAAGGTCACCTACAATCACACATATATTGTCCAAACTGTGAGTACTACATCGGTGACCAGGATAGCGAAGAACAATGTGTTGTATGCCACACAACATGGGATAAAAACAGCTCGCTGAAGAATGGAAACTTCTTTATATACTTACCAATACAAACACAGTTGGAACATCTTCTTCAAAGAGAAGATATTGCACATTGTCTCAAGTCAAGAGATAGTACATGTAATTCTGAAAATGATGAAGATATTGGAAGTGGTAAAATGTACCATGATCTGTACAACATTGGAGGCCCGCTTCACTGTACTCATGGATACTCCTTAACCCTCAACTGTGATGGAGTGCCTGTATTCAAATCATCACTCTATGGTATTTGGCCATTATATGGTATTGTAAATGAGCTTCCTTACCCTGTGCGCAAAGAAAATGTTCTGCTTTTTGGCTTGTGGTTTGGTGATAAAAAGCCAAATGTTAATACATTTTTAAAGCCATTCACTTTAGAGTGTCAGAAGTTGTCAACTGCGGGCTTTAAGATAAAAAGAAACAGCATTTTGGAACAATGTAGAGTTGTGGCAGCTCTTATGATGTGCAATTCGGTAGCTAGGCCCATACTTCAAAACATGACCCAGTTTAATGGTCGGTATGGATGCAGCCTCTGTTTACATCCTGGTGAACAAGTTGAAAAGGGTCATGGCACTGTCAGGGTCTACCCATACAAAGACGTTCCAAAGAGGGACCACGCTTCAACCGTAATTGATGCAAGAGAGGCTTTACATACCAAAAAATCTGTGAGGGGTGTTAAAGGGACCACATGTATGATAAAGATTCCACACTTTGACATCATATCTGGCATGCCTCCTGACCATATGCATAATGTACATCTTGGTGTGGTTCGCCAAATGGCAAGCATGTGGCTGGACAGTGATAACCATGAGAAGCCATATTACATTGGCAACAAAGTGAATGAACTTGATGAACAGCTCTTGCTAATCAAGCCTCCTTGCAATATCACAAGAGTGCCCCGATCTCTTCCGCAAAGGAGATTTTGGAAGGCTAGTGAATGGCAGAATTGGTTACTGTTTTATAGTATCTTTGTGCTAAAGGGAATTCTGCCCCGGGTATTTTACCAGCACTGGTTAGTCCTTGTCACATTTATGTACTTACTATGCAAGGACATTATTACAACAGAGGATATAAAAAAATGTGAGAAACTTGTTGTAGATTTTGTCAAACAATTTGAAACACTGTATGGAAAGACCCATGTGTCATTTAATGTACATTTATGTCTTCATTTGCCAGAATCGGTCAGGAATTGGGGACCTTTGTGGGCTCATTCTGGGTATATTGTTGAGTCATTTAATGGTGATATACTGAAAATGTTTCATGGCACTCAGTGTGTCCCTTTACAGATAATGAAACAATTCACATACAGACAAATATTGCCTCTTTTGAGGAATGATACTCTGAAAAATGCTGTGCCTGAATGCATCCAGCTATTTAGTAACTTAACTGGCCGAAAAAGACTGAAGCAGTTTGAAAGAGTCTGCGATCAACTTGTTACCCTTGGTTAGCATTATTCTCGAAAACTTTCTAGTGAAGAGATACTGGTCATGAGAGAGCAATTTTCAGTCACCGCGGATACAGTCGTGAAAATATTCAGCAGACTTCTAGTCAACAGAGAACTGTATTACTCACAGGAGTTCACAAGTGTAGTGAAAAGGAACAGCTTCACTGTGCTGTTGCTGAATGGACACATAATCACTGTATACTACTACATTGTAGTAGAGCAACATGGTGACTGAAAATGTTTTGCTTTTGGAAGAAAGTATGATAGATTGCATAATACACTGGTTAATGTTGAAAATGTAGTTGGTCTGAAAAAGGAATTCCGGGGCAGGAAACAGATATTTGATGTGACACTGTTCAAAAGAAAATGTATGCTAATTGATCTGCCGCAATATGCAAGTCTCTACGCATGTATACCTCCAAGATCCAGTGTGGAGGATTGAAAATTAAAGGGCAAAGTACATTTTGAAAAATGTACATTGAATGAAAAAAATCTATGAATATGTTTATAATCTTTCTAATTTACAGTCAAGGGTGAATGTGGTCTCTGCAACTCTGTTCCAATAAAACTGTTGCTTGTGTAATGCAGATTTTTGTCTTCACTATTTTCTTTATTATATAGCTATACCATGCATATGCTATGGTTTATTTGGAAAGTATAAAATGTAACTATGTATATATATACATACATAGCACATGCATATATTGCAGTAAATTTAAGCATATATTGCAGTATATTAAAGCATATTGTAATGACTGGTCTGAGGCGTGTGGATCCAAGTGCAGCATATATTTATTAGACAGAGGCAGAATAACAGGCAAAGGTCAGCAAGCACAAACAGGGATATCAGAGGCAGGGCAGAGACGTAAACAGTTCCAGGCAGAAGTCGGGGTCACAAGCACAGGTTCAGAGTATCAGGGCAGTCCGGGGTCAAACACAGAAATCAAGATGAGTAATAGCAGGAAGAACGCTCAGAAATGTTAGCCGGGGCAGAAACAAGACTTCGCAGTGAGTGCAAGTGAGAGTGCTGCTTAAATGTGTGTGAGTGAATGAGGTGCAGGTGAGGTGAGGCAATCAAGACTAATGAGTGAATGGTGACAGCTGTGTGATTGGTGTAATGGTGGACGGGAATGTGTGAGTGCAGTGCATGCTGGGAGATGTAGTCCATGGGTGATGTGCAATATGAAAGAGTTGCAACCAGATTCATGACAGAGCCCCCCCCTAAGAGCGGCTTCCAGACGCTTACACAAAGCGTACTCTAGGAGGGCGTGGAGCGGAGGTGGAACCGGGGGAGGGGATGGAGGGTCAGGTCCATGTGGGGCCAATGAGACAGGAGCCCACCAGGGCAGGGCGGACGAGACAGCAGGGACGTGAAGGGACCCTGGGTAGACCGCTGTGGCGTGAGGTGACTCTGGCAGGTCAACGGAGGCGTGAGGTGACTGGCAGGTCAGCGGTGGCGTGAGGTGACTCTGGCAGGTCAGGGGAGGCGTGGGGTGACTCTGGCAGGTCGTGGGGTGACTCTGGCAGGTGGGGTGACTCTGGCAGGTCGGGAGGCGTGGGGTGACTCTGGCAGGTCGGCGGAGGCGTGGGGTGACTCTGGCAGGTCGACGGAGGCGTGGGGTGACTCTGGCAGGTCGTGACTCTGGCAGGTCGTGGGGTGACTCTGGCAGGTCGACGGAGAGGCGTGGGGTGACTCTGGCAGGTCGGCGGAGGCGTCGGGTGACTCTGGCAGGTCGGCGTGAGGCAGACGTGACTCTGGCAGGACTCGGCAGGTGGGCGTGGACTCTGGCAGGTGACGGCGTGACTCTGGCAGGTCTCTGGCAGGTCGACGGAGGTGGGTGACGTGGGGTGACTCTGGCAGGTCGACGGAGGCGTTCTCTGGCAGGTCGACGCCGTGGGGTGACTCTGGCAGGTCGACGGAGGTGGAGTGACTCTGGCAGGGGTCTCTGAGGTCGGGAGACGTGGAGTGACTCTGGCAGGTCGACGGAGGCTGGCAGGTCGACGGAGACGTGGGGACTCTGGCAGGTCGACGGAGGTCGTCGACGGAGACGTCTCTGGCAGGTCGACGGAGTGCTCTGGCAGGTGACGGAGGTGGACTCTGGCAGGTCGACGGAGACGTGGAGGCAGGTGACTCTGGCAGGTCGACGGAGACGTGGGTGACTCTGGCAGGTCGACGGAGACGTGGAGTGACTCTGGCAGGTCGACGGAGACGTGGAGTGACTCTGGCAGGTCGACGGAGACGTGGAGTGACTCTGGCAGGTCGACGGAGACGTGGAGTGACTCTGGCAGGTCGACGGAGACGTGGAGTGACTCTGGCAGGTCGACGGAGACGTGGAGTGACTGGCAGGTCGACGGGTGACTCTGGCAGGTCGACGCGTGGAGTGACTCTGGCAGGTCGACGGACGTGGACTCTGGCAGGACGAGTCTCTGACGGAGACGTCGGCAGGTCGACGGAGACGTGGAGTGACTCTGGCAGGTCGACGGAGACGTGGAGTGACTCTGGCGAGGTCGAGGTCGACGGAGACGTGGAGTGACTCTGGCAGGTCGACGGAGACGTGGAGTCGACGGAGACGTGGAGTGACTGGCAGGTCGACGGAGACGTGGAGTGACTCTGGCAGGTCGACGGAGACGTGGAGTGACTCTGGCAGGTCGACGGAGACGTGGAGTGACTCTGGCAGGTCGACGGAGACGTGGAGTGACTGACTCTGGCAGGTCGACGGAGACGTGGAGTGACTCTGGCAGGTCGACGGAGACGTGGAGTGACTCTGGCAGGTCGACGGAGACGTGGAGTGACTCTGGCAGGTCGACGGAGACGTGGAGTGACTCTGGCAGGTCGACGGAGACGTGGAGTGACTGGCAGCGACGGAGACCTCTGGCAGGTCGGCGGAGACGTGGAGTGACTCTGGCAGGTCGACGGAGACGTGGAGTGACTCTGGCGACGGTCGGCTCGGAGACGTGGAGTGACTCTGGCAGGTCGACGGAGACGTGGAGTGACTCTGGCAGGTCGACGGAGACGTGGAGTGACTCTGGCAGGTCGACGGAGACGTGGAGTGACTCTGGCAGGTCGACGGAGACGTGGAGTGACTCTGGCAGGTCGACGGAGACGTGGAGTGACTCTGGCAGGTCGACGAGACGACAGGTGAAGTGACTCTGGCAGATCAGGTCGACGGAGACCACTCGGCAGCAGGACGAGACAGACGCCACGACAGGCGGAGCCCGAGACAGACGCCCACACAGGGCGGAGCAGACGGACCTGGAGCCCACAGGGACGGAACCGAGACAGAAGCAGGTCCAGGGCGGAACCGAGCAGACGGAGCCCGCCGAGCGGAACCAGAACCCACCGCAGGGAAGCAGAACAGGTAGCCATGACAGAACAACCAGAGGAGAACAAGGACATCACAGCGAGCCTTCTGGCGTCACGGGGCAGGTGACCGGCAGAGCTCGTTCACAGTGCCTCCATCCGTGACCGACAGGGTGAGAGTTCGGCCTCACTCCTTCCTAGCCGTGACAGGACAGGGTGAGAGCTCACAGACGGCCTCCTTGACAGGACAGGGTGAGAGTTCACAGACGGCCTCCTAGCCGTGACAGGACAGGGTGAGAGCTCACAGACAGGACCTCACAGACGGCCTCCATAGCCGTGACAGGACAGGGTGAGAGTGACGAGCACAGGACAGCCTTCCTAGCCGTGACAGGACAGGACACAGACGGCCTTCCTAGCCGTGACAGGACAGGGTGAGAGCTCACAGACGGCCTCCATAGCCATGACAGGACAGGGTGAGAGCTCACCGACGGCCTTCCTAGCCGTGACAGGACAGGGTGAGAGCTCACAGACGGCCTCCATAGCCGTGACAGGACAGGGTGAGAGCTCACAGACGGCCTTCCTAGCCGTGACAGGACAGGACAAGGATTCAGAAGAGGATACCACTGACACCTCTGGAGGAGCTGCAGCGGATGCCATCCCCTGGGGCAGTTCAGAGATGGTGTATGCGGCCCAAACGCAGCATAAAGCGACCCCCATCCTAGGAAGCGCTTCAGACAGGGGAATTAGTTCAGGAACAGGAGGGCATAAATGGAAAGCTTTGGGGATACCAGCTGCGTGTGCAGACACCAGCGGTACATCCCTTACGCTGGACACCAGACAGGGAACTCGAAGGATTGACCTTGAATATCTCGGTGTGACAGATTCTGGCAGTTCCGCTGAGACGTGGTCTGACTTTGGCTGGTCAGCTGTGACGCGGTCTGACTCTGGCTGGTCAGCTGTGACGCGGTCTGACTCTGGCTGGTCAGCTGTGACGCGGTCTGACTCTGGCTGGTCAGCTGAGAAAGTGGTTGATTCATGACGATCAACTGTGGCTTGGCTTGACTCGTGACGATCAACTGTGGCTTGGCTTGACTCGTGACGATCAACTGTGGCTTGGCTTGACTCACGAAGATCAACTGTGGCTTGGCCCTTTAACATCAGCTGGGACTTGATTTGGCTCTTTAGCATCAGCTGGGACTTGACTTGGTTCATGACTGGCAGCCCTGACATGACGGGGTGTTGTTGTGACCGCCATTGTGCGACCTGACTCCGCTGTCGCCGCCATTTTGTGAGCGTGCTCTGGTGCGGCCGTCATCTCAGGAGTGAGTTCCGCGTCACGTTCCTCTTCCACGACACCCACAGTAAAGGGAGAGTCACACAACGTAAGTGCATGGTCCAGGAATTCGCTCAATCGGACATTAACTTGCCCTCTGGGTAACCGTGATTTAACTGGTTCATTGAGTCCAAACTGGAATAGATCCTTAAACAAAATTTCATCATATAGAGGAATTTGATATATTAACTCACAGAACTGTTGAACATAGTCCTCAATAGATCGATCTCCTTGCCGTAGTCTTAGTAGCTGGTCGACTGGATCTATGGTTAGGCGGGATTGGTGAAAGGCTGACATAGAGACTGGAACTGGTACCTCGGTGACGAGAGAATACTGGGCTGCTGGATCCTGGTAGGGCGAAGTCTTCTGTAATGACTGGTCTGAGGCGTGTGGATCCAAGTGCAGCATATATTTATTAGACAGAGGCAGAATAACAGGCAAAGGTCAGCAAGCACAAACAGGGATATCAGAGGCAGGGCAGAGACGTAAACAGTTCCAGGCAGAAGTCGGGGTCACAAGCACAGGTTCAGAGTATCAGGGCAGTCCGGGGTCAAACACAGAAATCAAGATGAGTAATAGCAGGAAGAACGCTCAGAAATGTTAGCCGGGGCAGAAACAAGACTTCGCAGTGAGTGCAAGTGAGAGTGCTGCTTAAATGTGTGTGAGTGAATGAGGTGCAGGTGAGGTGAGGCAATCAAGACTAATGAGTGAATGGTGACAGCTGTGTGATTGGTGTAATGGTGGACGGGAATGTGTGAGTGCAGTGCATGCTGGGAGATGTAGTCCATGGGTGATGTGCAATATGAAAGAGTTGCAACCAGATTCATGACACATATAAAGAAACTATTACATGTAAAAATATAGTGCCTTTTTTGGTTTTGATTGCAATATATATTTTTTATATGTATCAATATATATACATATATGGTCTATGCATATATTGCAATATATTGGAAAATATAAATATTAAATCCCATATATGAGAATATATTGCCTAATATATTACATGATATTTTCCAATATACTGCAATATATTGTTGTTTCATAAGGGTCCTTTGTCATTATTTCCACACGTTACTATATTTTTAACATTATACTCTACTATACCTATTTCCCGTAACTGATACTTGAACTCTTCCCTTCCCTGAATATATTTCTTACATGATATAAAGATGTGCTTAATTGTTTCCTCCTCCTGACATTCATCACATAGTCCTGTAGGATGTTTTCCCATAACATGAAGAGTTTTGTTTAGCTTGCAATGACCAATCCTCAGTCTATTTATTATAACTTGTTCCTTCCTTCTATTTCCCTTTTTACTTTCCATACCTATCATATTTTGTATCATGTACAGATGTCTCCCTTTAATTTCATTATCCCACTGTTGCTGCCATTTTTGCCTTATCCTTTTCCACACTAAACTCTTCCCTTCTGTTTTTGATAACTTAATTTTGACGTCAACATGTTCTTTTTTTGTAGCTTCTTTTGCCAGTCTGTCTACTTTCTCATTTCCCTGGATGCCCACATGCGCCGGCACCCACATGTATGTGATATTTTTCCCTTGTTTACTTATTCTTGAGTTTGCAAATAAAATTTCATAAAGTAATTCCTGATGATTTCTAGTTACACCAGCCTTTATACTCATGAGGGCAGATACAGAATCACTACATATTACCACGTTGTCTTGCCAGTGATTCAGTTTAAACGGTTCTTTTATTTAGGACTCGGTGGAACCGATCGCAAGCCATTTCAAAATCACCCCACTGGAATCTAGCTTACATTAATTTATTTTGTTGTTAAATTGTGACGTGGGAACCATATTATTTATATTTATAATAATTTATATGAATAGTGTTCATATTCAACATTACTAATGCATAGGCCTACTTTATTACATTTATGCATTTAGCAGACGCTTTTATCCAAAGCGACTTACAGTGCATTCAGGCTATACATTTTTATTTTATCAGTATATGTGTTCCCTGGGAATAATAATTATTAATAATAATGGGATCCATAGTGCTAACAGTTGTTAACAATGGTGTCTAGAAAAATAAACAACACAGCCTTGGACTCAACCATAACAAAAAAATGAATGTAAAATGCTATAGGCTCTTACTTTTGATAGCTCAAAAGAATAGGAGGGTCAGTTTGTGAACCGTTTTTTAAACGTCACAAGAACGAACCGATTCATTGATTCACTAAAGTGAATCTTACTTTCTAGAGCTAAACACAGGAAGTCGGTGTCGTGAGAAATCGGGTCCTCCCTCGAAATCGAGTCGAAATCAACTAGTTACACAAAGTACACAAACGATATTATTTAAAACAGTTTGTTTTCACTTTGATCAAATGTTAATAACAATAATGGACCAAATAATAATTTTATTATAATAATTTAACTAAATACGTAATTACAAGATTGTTGAGAATATATGTAGGGTAGTCAGTTTTCTGTTCTTGAAATAATGTTACAGACAATGACTGTATTTGGTATCTACATCACTGAGGCAGTCTCATTTCAGAAAAGTAACCACTACTTTCCAAAGTAAGGAAGAAATCATGATTAAAACGCTTCACAATGAATAACAGACAGTTTTATAATTATTACATTTTTGAGACTCCCTCATATGTGGCCAACAAATGCAACCTGCAGCCTTCAAAATGACACTCAGTGAATGAGTTAGATTTGAAAAAACTTTAGGTAACTGCAAAAGTGGCCGTTTTATCTTGTTGACTTAGAAGGAGCTCTGTTGCAGAGGGTTATTTTAATTATTAGTGTTAACATCGTCTTTTTACTGGTTGATAGACTTGAATAAAGCACCAACAGTCATTCTAAAATGGCTATCTAAACTGTGAGTCTTCTAAGAAATCCTCACTAGGGTTTGTTTGCTCGGTTTGCACTGCCCTTGCTGTGAACCAGTCAACCAGCTGACAAGTCCCACAATTCCTACACAATTACATTATAATATATGTTGTTTAAACTATTTTATAATGACCATTATTGTCTGTTGTAGTTAGCTTACGTACTAGCTAGCATAGCATACAGATACCATGCAGTTAGCCAGATGGCTTAGCTTACACACTCTGGATTTGCATGTCTGACATAATACAACAGGAGTGGATTGTAAATCCACCCTTTCAGTAGCTGCACATATTATGTGGTTCATTTCAAATGAATTCATACAAATTAGAGTTGTGTGGGGTGGAGTTAAGTAAATGAGTCGACTGGCTCCCTCAGCCAAAATCGAGGGATTAAGGGTCTGTCCATATAATTGTTCCTCCTTAATTTGACGAAGTGAATCGTACTTCAAAATAATGGTGGGCAATCCCCAGAGGGGAAGTGTTTAGGGAAGTTTGTGAGTGTATGTTTACAAGTGAAGTGGAATGCAGGACAGTCAGTGGGGGTATAGAGTCCTTCCAGGTCACAGCCATCTCATTCTTTCTGATCAGTTCCTATGCAGTTGAGCTGATCGCTGAGCCCTTAGCAAGGCAATTTGCCAGTAAGCATAGTCAGCATTAATACTGATTCAGTTCCCAGATGGCCATCGGTCAAATTGAAATCTGTAGAGCAATGGACAACAAGCTGAAATTGCTGCTTTTTCCATCTACTTTTTATGCTTTGTAGGTCAATAGTTGGGTTGGGCTTAGTACTTATTCTTATTTTAATTATACTTAGAAATTTTTCTAATTGCTTCATATTTATTTCTCACCAATTGTAAATACTGGCTTAGTATAGATGTTTGTTAACTGCAGTAAACTAAACTGCTGTTAAAACCCTAGGCAAATTCGTAAAGGTTTTGTTTTTGGAAATGTTTATGAAACAAGCTCTTGGTAATAATGCTCCCTTTATAAGAAAGAGGGGTGAATCCCATTTCTCTGTCTTACCCCTTCCCCTTCGTCTTACCCCTAGCCCTTGTCCCTCGAAACTGAGTGGTAAGCGCTAGGGGTGAAAACATACCCCTATGAAATAAGACGCTACTTGGTTACTGTTACGTCATCATACATCGTCGCTAGCTGGCTGCTACTTCACCCGAGGCGACAAGTGTTGATCGCAAACTCTCCGTCTAAAAGTGTGTTTGTCGATTGCGTGAGTTTTAGTGATGTTTTCTCTAATCAGAGAAATGCGGGACTGTTGTGCAAATCAGCAATGTAATGATAGCGTGGAAAAATAGCGATTTTTAAAAACGTTTCAATTTCAATCACTGATGTCAACAGCTGTCAGTCAATGCAGAGGTATCTGTTGTCTTGAATAGGTAGAAAGTGAGAATCAATATGATGTATTATACTGCTAAAAACTTAAACCATTGTACTGTGCTTAAAATCCTTTACCTAAATTGGGTTTCCTGGTAAAAAATAATCAGCCTTTTAAAAAGATTTTGTATTTTTGTAATTGATTGATTTGAGATTATGGACCTCTTAGTGGGTCCAATGCAATGACGTTAACTAGCAATTTTAGGAAAACCCTCTCCAGGTCAAAATGACTGGAACACAACACGAGGGTTAAAAAGACCATCCAATCAGAAAAGCGTAAGCTATGGTAGACTTTATTTAGCAGATGTTTATATAAACCTAGTTTATGATACTGCCTTGGTACAAGAGCACAAGTACTCATGTTGGCATTATTGCCAACCATGTCTACATGGAGTTTCTAAGTTATGGTGAAGCATTCATTCATAAAGTTTTTTTTTAAAGTGGTTATTCATATCTGTTGTGCATAAATATCTTAAATGTATACAGTCTGGTATACAGTATATCGCCTGTAGCTTAAAAAATAAATATGCCTGTGTTGTAATGTACTGAAGTATTTCCATAAAAGGGTCTTCCAGGGCATACTTTCAAAAATATGATCAGGTCTAGCTCAGGCACTTAATTGTTTACACATTAAATATAAAATTAACATTATGGAAATAAGTTAGAGGTAGACATTGTCCAATAAGGGATTGACAACTAGCCTGCCTTAATTTTATATATCTATCTATCTATAGTACAAAATTGAATTGAAATAAAACAAAGATGAAAACAATGAAACAATGAAAGAAAACTAATAAGATTTAAATTATTAACCTTTCATGTAATATTTATGCAATCTATTAAGCCATAAATGACAGGGACATTTAGGAGTAACATCGCAGCACATAAAGTTACTTCCTTTAGCAAATATTATAACGACTGTCCCAGACTTCTCTGACTCGTTAAATTCATGGCTTTGAAAAGGCACATAGAAACAGATTTTTTTTTGCTTTAAAATATAAAATAGGATTTATTTCATTATGAATTACAAATTTACATAAAGAATGCAATATTTAAGTAGTAATTTTCACAGGAAAAGGTAGATAATGGACATACACAAGACATGCACATTACAGAGAAAAGAACAATGAGAAGAAAATGAGTGTGAATGCTCGAAGGCCTCTTATAGTCTATAAAGATTATTATATAGACATAAGCCACTCATCCACACATTGCACTCTACCTGTATATTACTAGTCACGCCTAAAAATGGTGCTTGTCCAAACATGATTTATAGTAGGACGTCACAATTTGGCTCCAGTTTACAATTTACTCATTCTGAATGTTTCAATTTTTTTTTCTAATTAATATTCACTTCATGACAAAAATCACAAAGAGACTCTTGAAATATAAAAACAACACCTGTTGTTGTTCCTAAATATCATTAAGGCAGTATTCAAGGTAGGAGTGTGCGCCTTTTAAACCCATTGGGAAAATTAAATGGATGTCAGTAGAACGTTGTAATTTCTGACAGAGTTTATGGTTTGTGAATGAACTAGACTTCTAAATGTGTATAAGAAACAAAGATACAGATAAAGCAGGGTTACAGTACATGTAATATTAAATTAAGTAAAATTAGTTTTTCTTTCAATGATCTTTTACAATATGGAAATAAGGTGACTGCTCATTTCCAAACTGAAGCACATGGATTTTTTTTTTAACTAACACACATTAAGGCCAGTTTTGATATTTGCAAGCCCATGGGAAGCATTTGGTCAGTTGTACACACTATCTAGGCACAAAACAGAGGTGTTATTTTCAAAGGACCGAAGGTGCTTAAAAAACAAACTTCCCACTGTTTTCATGTTTGATGCTACTGTTAAACTGGTAAACCGTTTGACTGCACCTGAACTAAATGAGAACTTCCTAATGTAGACCATTAGTGACGATCTCTCTCATAGCATGACTACAAATTAGCTCACCACTTCTAACTGATGAGCCTAATTTTATGCATTTTTTTTTTTCATTGAACAATGTCACAGGTGACTAACTGGTGAGGGTTGTGTGCTGCAATGATGGACCAAGATGGCCGCTGGAAGAAACCTCAGTGACCCCAGCTTGAATCAGCATTCCCAAGCTATGGGTTGATGTTGATAATCTCATTTAGACCAAGACCTCATTTATCATCGAGTGTGCTTGCGAGCTACAAAAATGAGGACCCTGCGGATGGCGATCAGCCGATCCTTAAGAGCGTTCATAGCGAGGATGGTCAGCTGGGCTTTGTTTTCCAGCGGCAGCACAGCCAACAGCCACCAACACCACGCAGGACCATTGGGATTATCCTGAGAGAAAAAAAAGACCACAATCAAACATTACCACTGAATGTATTATATAGCCTGCCATTTTAAAAATGGCAACATTAACCTGCCTATAAAGGCAAACTGCAAGATTTTTTAAATAAAAAATAAATACTTGTGTGATACACAGCAGACAGTTTAGAGGTAAGATTACAATTATCAATGATTTAGAACAAATGTGAGGATGATTTGATCCAAACATTCACCTGTGGGACAGAGTTTTTGACAGGCAGCTGCCCAAAGTGGCTAATTATTTGGTTCTTCATATCATCTTTAAGGGAGGTGAACCAGCCCAAGGCCTGATCATACACAGAGTCATGCAACTTCAGGAGCTCCGTCAACTCCTCTCCTTCAACCTGAACAAACATGCATATATTTGGTCAGTGTGGAAGACTGATGATTTTGTTATTCTCTCTCTCTCTCTCTCTCTCTCTCTCTCTCTCTCTCTCTCTCTCTCTCTCTCTCTCTCTCTCTCTCTCTCTCTCTCTCTCTCTCTCTCACTCTCTCTCTCTCTCTCTCTCTCTCTCTCTCTCTCTCTCTCTCTCTCTCTCTCTCTCTCTCTCTCTCTCTCTCTCTCTCTCTCTCTCTCTCTCTCTCTCTCTCTCTCTCTCTCTCTCTCTCTCTCTCTCTCTCTCTCTCTCTCTCTCTCTCTCTCTCTCTCTCTCTCTCTCTCTCTCTCTCTCTCTCTCTCTCTCTCTCTCTCTCTCTCTCTCTCTCTCTCACACACACTCAACAATATACCATTTTGGGATTTGGACTTTTGTGCTCATAGACTGCAAAAATATCTCTATACCTTTTTATCCTCCAAATATTCAATCTTGGCTGTGTGGTATCCATCTCTCTGACCGTGACTGAGCACTCTGAAACGAGCAATGCCTATGGTGTCCACCACAGAGCGTCCATCAGGAAAAAAACTTGACATCCCTCACCTCCAGCATACAGCCGTGGTCTGCAAACCTGTTAACCACAAACCTTGGATATTTAACTCCATGTCAAGATATTATGCACTTCATTAACACTTCTTTCTGATTAGGGCCCAAAGCTGTGAAAGAATATGCACTAAACCCATTTGCGCTGCATGTCATATGCTCTGCTCAACAGAAGTCGCCTACTCTGAACCTTTACATACTCCTCCTAGAGAATTAATGCGATTGTCACCAAACTCAGTCAACACAATGCCAAGACACTGAGGATGCTAAATTGCAAATGGATTTATGATATTGAATGGTTTGGCTGAGGCAAGGTAGTAAACTTTCGCCAAAAAAAGGAAATAAAAAGCATGTTATAATTTTCACACATGTTGACTGATGTAGTTCAAATTTGAGCTGTATGTTTGATGGAGGCATGGATGTGACTTATTGTGAGTAACAATCATAACGCTGCCAACTAGCAACAGGAAGTGTCACTTACAACAAGCTTTAAAGAATTCAAAGAATTTCCACATGAAAGACTTTGATTTAACTTAAAGTATATTGAGGCCTTTATGCACTTTGTTGAAGCACATTTGGCAGTGATTACTGTATATGTATTCTAGAACAAAGGAATGTAGAGCAATTTGGGTATAATCCATTAATAATTTTATGAGAATGTCCAGAGATCAACATTAAGCAGGGATTACAATTATTCATTCACTTGTCTGAATAAAAAAATAAAATAAACTTGTCAGTAAATTTTTTTATTTTTTTCTAAATCTTATAATTTGCCTTCGAGGGTTCTAATGGTACACAAAAGCAAAGGTACGTACCTCAGCTTTGAAGTTGCATTTCGTTATGGAAAACATATTTTTTTGAATTTCGTGATAAAATGGACAGAATTTGAAAGATGAGGCTATTGCTGTTTTCAAAATCACCCCTATGCCCTTCCCTACATTAGTGTACTAGTATAATGTAGTTGAAGGAGTGAATGAAAACGAGTGAGTAAATTCAGGCACTGAGTGCACCAAAAGGACTGCCACTTTTGCATAGTTTGCGCTTGCTGTTTAATAATCATTTGTAACTTACGTAACCTATCGTAAGCTCTAACCTAGCATGTATAAACCTTACTTAAATTATTTAATATATATATATTTTTTTTTATAGATATAATGCTGTACCCACATTGGACCAGTGATATGGAAAACAGATGAATGGTTGATTCAGCTGAGGACGTCACCTTCTGGAGAGATGCGGGAATAAATTTGGCACAACCCTTTAAGTGCATTATGGGTATTCTCTAGCCTGTGAGTTACTGTGGTGAATTATGTGATTGAATGAGTACACTAAATAACTTCCACTATGGTTTCAGACACCACTATAAAATGGCTTTCCCCTCAGATACCCTACTTAGGAGTATGGGGCGATTTCAGACACAGCCTATAATTATCGATGATAACAATACACTATTGCTATTATTGGTGGCAAGACTGGTTATTAGGCTACAACACTGTATTCCTTGTGTACATATGTGTACCGAACTAAATAGCACACATGAATACGTGTGCCGCTATACCCCTAATGCTTCCAAAAACTTAAACAGAAAATGTCACATGGGATAATTTTATGAGAATTTTGAAGGTGGTCATAATTTACCTTAAGTGCGAGCAAGCAATTTGTTTTTACAATTTCTCCTTTTGTATTTCTTCGCAGTAAGGTGGTCATTCAACATACAGGGTGGACGAGTAAAAACTATCCCTTTAATCTGCTAATAACCAAGAGAGCAAGTGATTCACTTCTGTGGGTGTACACTTTAATATCCAACTATGAAATGCAAAAACTAAAATTTTAATCACTTGCAAGCTCTTGCAAGTATTTTTGTGCTATAAGCGTGACCTTGTTACTGTATGACTGTGGTGTCTGCAAGGATCTACCACAGACACGGTAACATTAGGATGCATTACAGCCACGTCTCCAAGCAATTGAACACATGGGAAATGCTAACATATGATATCCAATATAATAATAATTATTATTATTAATAATTGCAGCTGCATGGAGCATTTATCAGGCCAAGCACATAAACTATTACAATTATTAATTTTAACATTGTAGACAATTTTATGCAAATAGTTGAATAATATAAATCATAAATTGTGTGTCTCAATAGGCTGGGTGATATAGCAATAATAATAATTATTATTAATAATAGCAGCTGCAAGGAGCATTTATCAGGCCAAGCACATAAACTATTACAATTATAAATTTTAACATTGTAGACAACTTTATGCAAATAGTTTAATAATATAAATCATAAATTGTGTGTGTCAATAGGCTGGGTGATATAGCAAAACAATTTATCACAATATAATATTCCATATTCAGTATCAGTAATTATTGACATTTAAAAAAATATGTTTTAATTAAACCGCTATAGGCGGAAAAAATGTTTAAAGTTAACCACTTTTTTATTTTACCCAGTTTATTAAGACAAACAACAAATAATTTTAACAATCAAACATCAAAATAAAAAAATTAACTCCTTTCTTATATTTTATATGCAGATTAGTCCACAGGGGGCGCAATAATATGGAGAGAATTTTGTGCCAATATTCAAACAAATCCAGCGTACTGCAAATAAACACAATCTGCTTTGCAAATAAAAACTCGACTTTCAAACAAACGCAAAGTGATTTGCAAATAGAAAACTCTATTTAAGAGAAAATGCAGAGGTATGGACAAATATATGTATTGTGTTACAACTGTGAGACTCTTTTGTCTTTTTATGAGGAAACTTGGCTTGATTTTCTTACAAATGTATGCTGGCAGATTTTCTCACAAATGCAATTGAGGAACTTCCTTTTCCAAAAACAGCAGATGCAGGGGTGGATCTAAGAAAAAGCTGTTCCACCCCACCTGCCACCCCAGAATTATCACATAAATATAAATGTAAGCAGCGTTTCATGCACTACTTTTCAGCCGCGGCGATGACAGCATAAAATACCTTAATGGCAAAAACCCCCACATCTCTCACTAAACTGTGCACGATGGTTGCACGTGCATGCAGCACGCCCAGTGTAGTCGGGCTTCATTAACAACTTACTCTTATGAACTGGTTCTTTTTGAGTCAAAAACACTAAGCCCAGCCCATTCATGAATTGTTTTTACATTTGTTCGTGAATCAGATACTGCTGAAACTAAATCTAAGTTATATTATTAACCTTACTTTCATGTTATAAGTTAAACAGATGTTATATAAAACTTAGTCTTGTCAACATTTTGGAAAATGTTTTTGTGTTCATTGAGATATTGTTTAAAATGTTACTTTTCAAAGGGGGTGTACTCATTTACGCTGAGCACTGTAGGTGAGAATCTTGTATTGCAGTTTTCTCGATTGTTGACATAATATAACTGATTTTAGTTGGCCCATTTTCCCAAACCATTAATTCAGTTCTCAAAGCAGACACATTTCTCAAAAAGTTTAACAATGAGTAAGTTAAACATTAGATAGCAAAACTGATGACACAAATCAGAATCTCTGCATCCTATTAAATATGTATTTATTAAGAAGCATACAAGACAACAGAAAAATCTTCAAAGACAATTTTTAACTATCTTCCCACCCTCAGCATCCACATGTTTAATTACACAGGGGAAAAGAAAGAATTAGAATACTTCATAAGACCAATAAAAAAAAAACATTTTTAGTTAATTGTTGGCCTTCTGGAAAGTATGTTAATTTACTGTATATGTACTCAATACTTGGTAGGGCCTCCTTTTGCTTTACTTACTGCCTCAATTCGGCGTGGCATGGAGGTGATCAGTTTGTGGCACTGCTGAGGTGGTATGGAAGCCCAGGTTTCTTTGACAGTGGCCTTCAGCTCATCTGCATTTTTTGGTCTCTTGTTTCTAATTTTCCTCTTGACAATACCACATAGATTCTCTATGGGGTGGGGTTCAGGTCTGGTGAGTTGCTGGCCAGTCAAGCACACCAACACCATGGTCATTTAACCAACATTTGGTGCTTTTGGCAGTGTGGGCAGGTGCCAAATCCTGCTGGAAAATGAAATCAGCATCTTTAAAAAGCTGGTCAGCAGAAGGAAACATTAAGTGCTCAAAAATGTCATGGTAAACAGGTGCAGTGACATTTGTTTTCAAAAAACACAAATGACCAACACCAGCAGATGACATAGCACCCCAAATCATCACAGACTGGAAACTTAACAATGGACTTCAAGCAACTTGGGCTATGAGCTTGTCCACCCTTCCTCTAGACTCTTGGTTTCCAAATAAAATACAAAACTTGCTCTCATCTGAAAAGAGGACTTTGGACCACTGGGAAACAGTCCAGTTCTTCTTCTCCTTAGCCCAGGTAAGACGCATCTGACGACAACTGTAGCCAAATTCCTTGACACGGACTCTGTGTGTGGTTGCTCTTGATGCCTTGACCCCAGCCTCAGTCCATTCCTTGTGAAGTTCACCCAAATTCTTGAATCGGTTTTGCTTGACAATCCTCATAAGGCTGCGGTTCTCTCGTTGGTTGTGCATCTTTTTCTTCCACACTTTTTCTTCCACTCAACTTTCTGTTAACATGCTTGGGATACAGCACTCTGTGAACAGCCAGCTTCTTTGGCAATGAATGTTTGTGGCTTACCCTCCATGTGAAGGGTGTCAATGATTGTCTTCTGGACAACTGTCAGATCAGCAGTCTTCCCCATGATTGTGTAGCCTAGTGAACCAAACTGAGAGATAATTTTGAAGGCTCAGGATACCTTTGCAGGTGTTTTGAGTTGATTAGTTGATTGGCATGTCACCATATTCTAATTTGTTGAGATAGTGAATTGGTGGGTTTTTGTTAAATGTGAGCCAAAATCATCACAATTAAAAGAACCAAAGACTTAAACTACTTCAGTCTGTGTGCATTGAATTTATTTAATACACCAGTTTCACAATTTGAGTTGAATTACTGAAATAAATGTACTTTTCAACAACATTTTAATTCATTGAGATGCACCTGTATATATATATATGTTTTTTGTTTATATATATATATATATGTTTTTTAAAGAAGTCTCTTCTGTTCACCGAGCCTGCATTAATTTGATTCAAAATACAGCAAATGCAGTAATATTGTGAAAATGTTTTACTAAAAACAACTACTTTCTATTTGAATACATTTTAAATTGTAATTCAGCATCATTACTCCAGTCTTCAGTGTCACGTGATCCTTCAGAAATAATTCTGATTTGCTGCTCAAGAAACTTTTTTGACTATCTTTATTGTCAATATTTAACAGTTGACTACATTTTTTCAGGATTCTTTGACGAATAAAAGGATCCAAAGACCAGCATTTATCTGAAATAAAAAGTTTTTGTAACATTATAAACTATCCCATTCAAAAGCTTAGTCTTTTTTTTTTTTTTTTGAAAATACATTTTAGAAAAATATACCTTTATTTATCAAGGATGCTTAAATTGATCAAAAGTGATGATAAAGACATTTATAATGTTACAAAAGATTTCTATTTAAGATACATTCTGTTCTTCTGACCTTTCTGATCATCAAAGAAACCTGAACAAAATTCTGCTCAGCTGTTTTCCAGATCATAATAATATATATATATATAATATATATAGATATTTTTTTTTTGCAGCGAATCAGAAGATCAGAATTATTTCTGAAGTATTGTGTGACTGGGGTAAAAATTGATAAAATTTTTTGCTTTGAAATCACACTTTTTTATATATATTCATACAGAAAACAGTTATTTTAAATAGTAAACATATTTCTAAATGTTACTGTTTTGCTGTACTTTGGATCAAATAAATGCAGGCTTGGTGAACAGAAGAGACTTCTTTTAAAAAAAACATTTAAAAATCTTAATGTTAAAAAACTCTTGACTGGTAGTGTATAGGCAACTTTAATTTATCTTTTATTTCTAGCTATTAATTGGCTTAGAAATCAAGATACACTGCTGGACAATAACCAATAATAATGATTTTTTTATATACTACAAACAATTTTTTATCACATAATAAGGCAGAATAGATTATATACTGTAATAAATGCTATGTCAATTAGCACTGCATTGTTCATATACTTTATTTATTACCTGGAGATTACTTGAAAAGCACAAATAAACCATATATTGTCGCAATCGCATCTTCAATGTCTTCATGTTTCCAAACGTTAGTTTTTCTGTGAAAACAATGTTTTCAAACAGCGTTAGCTGGAGCTTTTGTCCATATTAGGAATTGAATGCGCCCTCCAGCTTTGTGTATGAACGAAACATACACTGCATGTAATGAGTGTTTAGCACTCCATGATGTTCATCTCGCCTTATCCAACACAGTTACCCGAAAAAGTGCGGAGGACGAATTTCCATGATATTAAAAGTGTGGGGTGTGTGTGTGTGGGGGGGGGGTCACGTCCCCAAGCGTGATCTATGCCCCTGGCACTGCTTTTTTGCAGAACTGAGAAATGACTGCCTAGAGATATAGCTAGTCTTGTGTCAGGAGACCAGGAAAATGCTATAGTACTGTATACTGTTGTGACGTCCCTGAATCTTCTCCGGATCCTATTGGGCAGAGTGTGGCAGGCTCTGATTGGTCTTCCCAGTGTTAATTGTTAATTAGTAGCATATATAAGTGTGTTATTTGTTATTTGAAAGGGGGGCACTCGGTGGAGAATGTTTTCTCCAGAGTGTCTCTTTGCATATTTGTTCTTTTGGCATTTCTTATATCTTGTAGTTAAAGTTTTGTTGTTATATCTATTTATTTGGTTTTCTTCATTATCCCTAGACTTATGCTGCAACAATCATTATTGACTGTTGTTGTTTCAGTGTAATACAATAAAATAATTGGCATTGAAATCCTTTGTTGCTTGACCTTTTTTTGTTGTGGCTTAAACGAGCTGGTCGTAACACTGTACTGAAATATGCTGAATTTACTTTATTTCATTTTTTACTGTACTTTATTATGGTGCATACCAAGTTCATATACATTTCTTTGGTATTTGAACCTTTATAGTATTTTTCATCTACTGCAAGATTACTTTACAGTAGTAACATGAAAATTATCTGTTCCCAAAATTTCATTGCTGAATTATTATTATTATCTATAATTTAAATTATGTTGTTTACTCTAATAGACATTGAGCTGCAAAAATAATTCTTGAATCAGAATTCTTTAAGTGTTATTGATCTCATGAGTGTTCACTGGGCAGGAAAGTAATCTCTGTATTTGAATTGTGTGTCAGCATTTAAGAATCCCTGTAATAACTAGATTCAAAAGTTTGAAAGATAAATGTATGCTGGCTTGTCTAAAAGGGATAGTTCACCCAAAAATGAAAATTCTGTCATCATTTACTCACCCTCAAGTAGTTCCAAACCTGTATGAATGTTTTTGTTCTGCTGAACACAAAGTGAGATATTCTGAAGAATGTGGGAAAAGTTCTGGGGCACCATTGACTTCCATAGTATTTTTTTTCCTACTATGGATGTCAATGGTGCCCCAAAACAGCTTGGTTACAAACTTTCTTCAAAATATCTTCCTTTGTCTACCTCCGGAGTTCTACCTCCGTACCGAGTTTTGAGTCGCTGGCCTCGGCGTTTAATTCCGGGCCTTTGTCGAACATCCACCTCCCTCTTCGCCAGCGGCCTTGCCCGGGAGAGAGCACCTTTTCGGCCACTGCTCCTTGTGCGCCTGCGGTAAAATTCTTGACAGTCTGTGTGTGGTGCTCTGATGCATTGACCCCAGCCTCAGTCCATTCCGTGGTGAAGTAAATCACCCAAATTATTGAATCGGTTTTGCTTGACAATCCTCATAAGGCTGCGGTTCTCTCGTTTAAGATAAATAAATAGTTGTGCATCTAGATTTTCTTCCACACTTTTTCCTTCCACTCAACTTTCTGTTAACATGCTTGGATACAGCACTCTGTGAACAGCCAGCTTCTTTGGCAATTAATGCAGTTTGTGGCTTACCCTCCATGTGAAGGGTGTCAATGAGACTTGTCTTCTGGGTGATTACAACTGTCTTCCCCATGATTGTGTAGCCTAGTGAACAAAATGAGAGATCAAACACTTTTGAAGGCTCAGGATACCTTTGCAGTGTGTTTTGAGTTGATTAATTGATTGGCATGTCACCATATTCTAATTTGTTGAGATAGTGAAATTCAAAAGTGGGTTTTTGTTAAATGTGAGCAAAAATCATCACAATTAAAATAACCATCTAAGACTTAAACTACTTCAGTCTGTGTGCATTTAATTTATTTAATAGAACCACCAGTTTCACAATTTGAGTTGAATTACTGAAATAAATTAACTTTTTCCACGACATTCTCTATTTATTGAGATGCACCTGTATATATATATTTTTATATATTATATATTATATATGTTTTTTAAAGATGTCTCTTCTGTTCACCGAGCCTGCATTTATTTGATTCAAAAATACAGCAAATGCAGTATATGTGAAAATGTTTTACTAAAAAAACTATTTTCTATTTGAACACATTTTAAAATGTATTTCAGCATGATTACTCCAGTCTTCCCTGGAGTGTCACGCGATCCTTCAGAAATAATTCTGATTTGATGCTCAACCCCGATAAACTTTTTTGACTATCTTTATTGTCAATATTTTACAGTTGGCTATATTTTTTTTCAGGATTCTTTGATGAATAAAAGGATCCAAAGATCAGCATTTATCAGGTGAAATAAAAAGCTTTTGTAACATTAGGGTAAGCTACTATCCCATTCAAAAGCTTAGAGTGGTCAGTATTTTATACATTTTTTGGGAAAATACATCCCTTTAGAAAAATATACTTTTATTTAGCAAGGATGCTTAAATTGATCAAAAGTGATGATAAAGACATTTATAACGTTACCCCCCAAAAGATTTCTATTTAAGATACATTCTGTTCTTCTGACCTTCTGACCTTTCTGAGCTGTTTTATTAACACAGCTATAGGCGGAATAAAATGTTTAAAGTGAACCACTTTTTTATTTTACCCAGTTTATTAAGACAAAAACAAATAATTTTAACAATCAAACATCAAATAAAATTTTTTACTCCTTTCTTATATTTTATATGCAGATTAGTTTTAAGAAAACTTGTCTTGTCTCCCTGAGTCCACAGGGGGCGCAATAATATGGAGAGAATTTTGTGCCAATATTCAAACAAATCCAGCGTACTGAAAATCCGAAACACAATCTGCTTTGCAAATAAAAACTCGACTTTCAAACAAACGCAAAGTGATTTGCAAATAGAAAACTCTATTTGAGAGAAAATGCAGAGGTATGGACAATAAATGTATTGTGTTACAGGCTGTGAGACTCTTTTGTCTTTTTATGAGGAAACTTGCTTGATTTCTTACAAATGTATGCTGGCAGATTTTCTCACAAATGCAATTGAGGAACTTCCTTTCCAAAACAGCAGATGCAGGGGTGGATCTACCGGGGTGGCAACTGCCACCCTAAGAAAAAGCTGTCTTCACCCGCCTGCCACCCCAGAATTATCACATAAATATAAATGTAAGCAGCGTTTCATGCACTACTTTTCAGCCGCGGCGATGACAGCGTAAAGTATCTTAATGGCAAAAAAACAAAAAACACATCTCTACTAAACTGTGCACGATGGTTGCATTTAAACATTTAACTAGGCAGTCTTCCCCTATAAAAAAACAACCCTCTAATCCTCTGAAATTAAATGAAAAAATGAAAGCTTAGACAATTTAATTTAGTATCAGATATAGTAATATCACCCAAGAGGTCATCATTAATTATTTTTTTTAAAAAAAAATTATTTAAATAAAAAAATGTTGTAACACTGTGCATTATTTGTCTCTAAAATAATTATGTATTTTTTTTAGAAATTCATATTTGTTGAATATTTATCTTCTGGTGTAACTCTTGTCCTGTGAATTGGGGAGAAGGATCAAGTTCACGCTGATATAATACCAAATACAACATTTTAATAAACGGGGTTACCAGAATTTCAGAATGATTTTAACAATTTAATGATTAGAAAATAATATTTGGGGTCGAAGACTGCGCTGGTGCGTTCTGTCATGTTTTCTTGATGACCATGAAAACGACTAAAATACAGATACGAGTATGGCATCGTTTGAAACTGCAAAGGGTCTACTTTTGTTTGTATATAGTCATAATCACAACAAAATTTGCTTTTGTAAAATAAAGACAACAAACAGGGTGCGCTCTCTGCCGTCTCCGGGAACTTTCTTCACAGGCACATGAATAAAACAACCTGAATCTCAGTGAATATGTGCTTCACATACATAATACATATATGTATAGAATGCTTGAAATGTTTACTTTTTAATAAACCAATTCAAATTGAAAACAAATATTCTCTGATCATATAATACGTATGAAAGTAAGGAGAGGTACAGTTTCTCCTGTCTCACCTCATTATTGCTAATGTGATCCCACCTCATACTGAGCGCTCTTTTCATATGTTAATGATCTGAGGTCAGCCAGGTAAACATGTAAATGCCCACGAAATATGGCATCAAAACGTCAAGCTTCATCATAGAATTTAGCCTACTCTCTTTTTCTGCACGTTGAATGATGGCATGCTACAAGGGTGAAGACACACTCTGGACAGCAAGGACTCTTCTCGGAGTGACTCTGATTTTGAAGAGCCACTAATATAATTCCTGACAGTAGCCTTTTATTCTTAACTTCATGAGTTAAAATGTTGCTCGGCTATATATAAAAAGCTACATATTTTTAGATGGATTTTTACAAACAGGCTATCGTCAGACTATAATCTGCCGGTATTCAGAGTAAAATATTGGTTGAATTATGAAAAATCTCCTTACAGGCCACTTTTAGTTTTAAATGTTGTACAAGGCGTGTATATAAACTATGCTATGTATAAACATAAATATGATAATAAACTACGATATCCTATCCTAACCCCTTGTGAAAATTAAAGTTGGTTTTACTATTTGTAAAAGTGTGGTAACTAGGGCTGTGCATTAATCGTTCGATTTTGCGCATCTCATCAGAGGTTTCCGTGATTTGCACTAAATTCCATCACCTGTTTTCATAGCGGCATTTAATACACAGGCCGTAGCTGACAATTACTTTTGCGTTCATAATCAATTCGCTTCATCTGCTATTTGAACCGTTAACGCATGCTTGTCAGAACTATGTTGTGTATTAACTGCCGCTGCGTTGGAAAACAGTTAATTTACCATCACGGAACCGGCTTCAACGAGACGCGCATGACAATCGAATTCGTAAGCACAGCCCTAGAACCATTTTTTTAATTACCATTTCTATAATGGCAGCTTTACTACAAATACCATGATTATAAACCATTTTTTTCGTAAGGAATTTTATTTATATATTTTTTTATATTTATATAGCTGAATCACAATAAAGCACACATGAACTTAAAATAGTTTGATGACAGTAGCCTATTTGTATAATTAGATTAGCCTACTCCTTTCAGTAGGTTGTCTATGTGTAGTTTTATATTTGTTTAAACTTTTACTGCAGAGGTAGCCTAAAACATTTCTCGCCACTGTAGGCTATGTCTATATTAGCAGAATGACAATAAATCTTACTTGACCTAACATAAAAATAAAATTAAATACGCTTTCATTTTTGGTACACAGTTGTCACTATCCACAATACATTTGCATTTTAGTATTACAATATATTGTGACATGATATATTGTTATACCCCTGCATTGTTTTGCATGTTGAACAATTGTATCAACATATGTATCCTATATATTCTATATCCTGTGATCCAACAGAGTATAAGAGGTACGGAGTATGGATCGGTTTTAATAGGGAAATACTTCCTAGTTAAATGTTTAGCCATGTCACTACTGATTTTTTAACTAATCAATCATGTTAACAACTTTACAGCACTTATTGAAAAATCACTTTGCGTTTGTTTGAAAGTCGAGTTTTTATTTGCAAAGCAGATTGTATTTTTTTCAAAACGCTGGATTTGTTTGATGAATAGTGTCATAAAATTCGCTCCATACAATAAGCTAAATAAAGCACCGCATTAAATTGTTTATTCAATGCAATGAAAAAATGACTATCTACAAAAAAAGTGCATAATGTCTAAAAACTAACATATAGAAATCAAATATAATTTTGTAAATTGCATAAACATTATGAAGAATTATGAACAAAACAGCAACAGGTATTTATGCATAGCTTAATGCAAAAAGCCGAAGCAGGGATTGCATTTAAAAACATATGAGATGCAATGGAATGGAATAAAACCCAACAAATTCTCAAGAAATGTTTTCTAAAATATGAACCTCTTTTAATTTTACATGGCTTTGAATGCATCTCATGCGAGATACGAGTGCAACAGTCACAGTTGTCCATCTCGAAAAAGTGCAGAGCTTGCATTCTGTGTGAATGGCTTGATTTTGGTTTTAACCTAATCAAGATCTTCTCTGCATTAAGCAAAACAGAACAGATTTCCCTTATTAAGAAAATCGATGTAGACCCACTCTTTAAATTGATTTAAGGCCTCTTACCCTTTTAGTTCATCAGCAATGCACATGCCAAACTGTTTGGTTCCCGTTTCCATAGATCTGCGAATCATAAGCCTGTATCGAGGCTCAAAAACATGCAGTGGGCAGGGAATAGTAGGAAATGCCATAGTGCAAACAAAGATGGGCACTTCCTGGTTCAAGCTGAAACAAGAAAATAAAAAAAAATTCTCGATATGTACACATGAACAAGATACAATAATGTCACATTGATAGCATGACGACCAGAAAAGAGTTAGAAAAACCATTATATCCATAGCCAACTTACTTTGACAATTCTTTCATCTCTTCTTCATGTACTTTTTGCCTTTCTGCTAGCTCATCACAAAAGAAGCGCTGCAATAATTTTTCTATTAGAAAAGTTTTGTTGTATGCTCTAGTGGCCAGATACTGCAGAAAAGAAAGATATATACACTTTAGATGAGAAAGCATCTCCTCAATGCCTAACATCGAACTAGACTGTTTTGCTAGTTTTCTCATAAACTGCAAAGTCAAATGATACATTTATGCATTTGTGCAATTTTTTGAGGAGAGGAGAATGTGTTATGCATAAAGGTCAGGACTGTAGAGCAACATTATTACATGTTAAAACAACATTACTCGCAGGTGTTTGATACATTTAATGATGAATATTTACATTTCTAAATGAGAATCAACATCTTTTAAAAAAACATCCACTCAAAGTTCCAGGACAAATGTCAGTTCACCATGACTGGACAAGCTTGCCCCAAACAACAACAGACACAAAATTACATGGTTTTAAACCTATAATGGATAAAAGATTTCCCTTAAAAATAATAATCTATCTATCAAGTATATAAATCTATAACAATCACATCCACAATTATCATGGTCAAAGCACATACAGCTTATGCAGACAATACAGTTATACTGTACATGACAGCTGTATTTTTTCTTTTTATGAAAGTGTTATTTGATGTATTAAGAGAAAAATAATGTCGGCGCCCATAGCCTTGTGGTTAGTGCGTCGAAATACTGCACTCACGGCGACACGATTTAGATTCCCGTCTCGAGGTCCTTTGCTGAACCCACCCCCTCTCTCCCCCCAGTGCTTTCCTGTCGTCTCTCTCTACTGTCCTATCTATTAAAAAGAAATCATAAAAAGTTCAGTCAAATATCTAAAAAAAAGAGACAAATATTGTATCTTCTTTTTTATTGGACAACAATTATTCAGGCAGGTAGAAAATGACAAATTTTTATTTCATTTTAATATACATATTATTCTACTTTTTATATGTAATATAAGTCTCAGGTGTCTCAAAAATGTGTCTGTTAAGTTTCAGCTCAAAATACCTCACATATCATTTATTATATTATTTTGAAAATGCATTTTGGTGGAAGCAAAAACACGTGTTTTTCATGCTCTTTAAATGCAAATAAACTGCTGCTCCCTGCCCCCTTTTCCAGAATAAGGCTGTGGCTTTATAACTCGTATGGTTTTGATTTTCATGTCTACCATGCTGAAATCATGCGTTTTAAACCATATTAGTTAGGGATGCTCCAATCGATCGGCCGGAGATCGGTATCGGCCGATAATCATATTTTAAGAATCGATCGGTACTCGTACATTTGGCCGATCTCACATATCGATCGCAATTTGAGAGAGAGAGAGAGAGAGAGAGAGAGAGAGAGCGCGCGCACACGGAGCTGAAAGGGCTTGAATAAAGTGCGTTTGGCTTTAGATATAAAATACTAGAGGACATAACGCTGAAAAGTATTTACCATAAACGACCCTGAGCGCTTGTTATGTGATCCGCTCCGCTGTTTTGATGCTCTGCTCACTTAAAATGATGCTGCTGTTCGGCTCGCGGCCCGGATGGATGCCGGGTGCGGATGCACTTATAGAAGTATTTAAGGATAAAAAAAAACTTGAGTTGCTTTTAAAATATTCACGTATCCTTTTTCTCGCGTCAAGTCTGGAGTAATATCAGGTAGAGTCTGGAGTCTATAAAAATGCGACTTGAGTGCCTATTTCTGACTTGCGGGTTGCATCAGACTTATATTAAGTCTTATATTAAGTATCCTGATATACATAGTCTTATGCATAAACACTATTTTAAAGGAATATTAAAATGTTCACTGTATAGGGAATCATTTTTGTGATTATTTATATTATTACATATGCTATATATAAAGCTTGAAGCATCAGAATCGGCATCGGCCAAATGGCAAGAAATCGGTACTGATCGGAAAAATCCTGCAGCATCCCTAATATTAGTTTAAACTTCCGATATATGTTTTCTTTCTGAGCACACACATCCAAAGCAAATGTCACATAGCATGCAAGTACTAAACCAAGTTCTCTTTCATGTCTTATTGCACTAAAATAAACAAGTGTCAAATACACACAAGAAAAACAGTTAGTTATGTCTGTGAAGGTAAACAGCTGGAAAATAAAATGCATGTTTATATCTGTGTGGCAGCAGTGTAATACAGTAATTAAATAAATAAATAAATCCACTGCTCTCATCAACCCCTGAGGCTGGGACTCTAAATAATGTTCTGTGCTCGTCAGTGTTTTCATTAATTAAAGGCAGAATGGTTAGCATGCTTTACTCTAACTTTCGCCATGGCATTAGAACTGGTATAAAATTTATTTCGTTGTTACATTCGAAAAACACAATGGCGGCACCATGGGTGAAAACTTGCAGATGAAGGAATAATGGTAATATTATAATAAGAACCCCTTTCTATGTCACAGGGGGAGCTAAATCCAAATAGCAGCTCGTTTTTTTTTTTTTTTACAAGCTTGCACAGAAAGGCTTACCAAAAAAAAACTTCTTGGGCTGTTCTTTTTCATATATTTCTTTGAAAACTAATTATATTAAACTCAGGAGATATTTTAATGCCTCATGGTCCAACAAATTATTTGATAAATTGATTGATAATTAATTGGCCCTTATACCTGTGTGTAGACTATATTGCAAGTGTATTGATATTTACCTCGGATAGGTTCTCCTTGCACAGGGGACAGTTAGGGTTGTGGTCCAAACAGCGCTCCAAACACTTGAGGCAGAATGTGTGTCCACAGGGTGTGGTGACAGGCTCATAAAACAGTCTGGAATAATACATTAGTGAGGAGGATTTAGATATCTACAAAGTTAAAGGATTAGTTCACTCCAAATTTACTGACAATTTACTCACCCCCGTGTCATCCAAGATGTTCATGTATTTCTATTTTCAGTCAACAAGAAATTAAGGCAATTAGAAATTAAATTAATTAACAGCGACCAACAGGTTGAAGGTCCAAATTGCAGTTTGGCACATCTCAGAGCTAGTGTAAGACGAGCATTAGTGGTTAAAAGAATATAAAAATTTGTATTTTATTTTTAGAAAATGACAGATCGTGTCGCTAGATAATAGCCCTTTGAAGCTGCATTGAAAATGCAATTTTGACCTTCAACCCATTGTGCCCGTTGAAGTTGAAGTATATAGAAAAATCGTGGAATGTTTTCCTCAAAAACCTTAAATTTCTTTTTGACTGAAGAAAGAAAGACATGAACATCCTAAATGACAAAGGAGTGAGGACATTTTAATTCTGGAGTGAACTATTCTTTTAAGTGTTATTTTCAAAGAGAGAATTTATTATCACCTCATGCAGAGAGAACATTCAAAGTCTGCACTGTCCAAAAGCTGTGATTGAACTTGCCTCCCTCCAGAAAAAGCAGGCAGAGTTTTATATAAAGATGCCTTATCTGGGAATGAAGCACAGACAGAAACAGAGAGAGAGCAAGAGAGAAAGAGAGAGAGAGAGAGCGAGAGCGAGAGAGTGAGTATGATATTTTGCTTTGCAAAATGAGTGATATTTTACATTTTGCTTCTGTAAATATATCTAATCCCTTATTTAATGTTTTATTTCTAGTTTATATACTTAAACTTTATATACTACATTAGTAATTCATTTTGCACTACATGCTTAATACTTTTAGATATTATTATTTTTTTTTTTTTTCTGTTAATACATATGTGCACTATTTGTAAGCAGCCCAGCTGCAATTGCTTTGGCAATACAAATGTATAGTTTTTGCCATGCCAATAAAGCACACTTGAATTGAATTGAGTGATAGTGTTTGTACGCCAGCCATAGATCTTAGTCAGATATTAATTATTCCTTCACAATATTTGTTGTAATTATTATTATTTTTTTTTTAAAAAATACATCATGGTTTTACCTTGTTTAAGCTGTTTGCTGGGTGGCTCAAAGGCCTCAGCATCTTCTGTCCATTTCCTTTTTAGGACTGGTTGAACAAAAAGTGAACAGAGGCCAACAGAGTTTACATTTTCAGATCTTTGTAAAATAGAAGCGTTCCATCTTTGAACTTGCTGCAACGGAGTGTTGATTCCTAACCCACACATACACACAAACAAAACAGTTTTAGATTTGATGGTGTTATGATCTATGCTATGAATCTAAAATTGGTTTGCAAAGCAAAAATACATTTTGAAATATTCAGTGTGACGATATCTCCATTGTAGCAAATCTGTGCAGTTGTTTAAATCAGTTGTATATTAGCACAGTAACCTTGGAGCAGCCTGCTTTGGCTCCATCTCTAGGAAGAGAGGAGTGAAGAGAGCTGAGGAAGGATGAAGGTTTGATACGAGAGGAGGGTCCAAATGGAAGGGGCTGCATGGAGGTGGCCAGACCATCTTTTGCAAAGACCGAAGAGAACATGTGACTCAGGATCTGTAGATACACAAGTTATACAAAAGTAATAATGACAACTTCATAAATCAAAGAAACTAAGGGTTTAAACTTTAAAATTAACATAAAATTTAGTAGACCAATCATAGCGCAACAAATCTACCACACAAAGGCTACCATTTGCAAATAAACACATTTTAATGTACCTTTTGGGCCTCCAGTTTTACAGCGATCCAGTCAGATTTCAGAGCCAAACAGTAGAAATACTCTTGTAGAGCCTCCTCATTGCGACCAGCTTTCCTAAACGCTGTGGCCTTAATGTAGCGAGCCTGGAAAGATGAAAAAACAAAAAGGTAGGTAAAAGTAACTAAAGCCTAGCTAACGTTAAATTAAAACTGACTAGACAGGTAAAAATGTCCAAATTAGTTTTTACACAATAGCAATTTTTTTAAATATAGCTTGCAAGCAGCAATGACGACCCAAGTACGGTGCCACCACCACCCCATAGCTTCAGCAGAAACAAAGTGCAGTCAGGGTCTAAAATGACCTATTTTTGGGGGTAAGAGTGGGGAGGTAGCTATCTACTAATCAGCCATGATGCAGAATAAAAGTACATGGCAATGAATGCGTTAAAGTAAAAAAAAAAAAAAAGTGCAAAATACACACACATATCAACTGCTATAACCATTACAGATATTTTTACTACAATTAATTCAGCCACAATGCAGGAACAAAATAGATACCAATTTAGGGGTTAAAATTAAAACATTTAGAGTGTAAAATGGACTCATAGACTGACAGAGTGAGCTCAATGGCTGAGTTTGAGAATGTACTCACACTAGCCCAACTGAATGGTGCCAGAGCGTATATTTACCCTCCAAAGACCTGTTTAGCTATGCTGAACAAAATTATAAACGCAACTTAGGAGTGGGTTATGAAATCAATAAAGAACGGCTATATGCTTCAGTTCTTTTTCCGACTGCCCCGCTTCAACGGTGTGTTAATGTCCACTGTACGGGAGCGGAATGCCTCAGTTCTGCGAGAGGAAATACACAACCTCCTCGCAAAGTGCGCTGTAGAGACAGTGCCCCTCACAGACCGCGAGAGCGGCTTCTACAGTTATTTTCTGGTGTCAAAGAAAGACACGGACTCCGCCCAATCTTGGACCTGACACCGCTGAATCGCGCGCTTTCAAAGCGCTCGTTCAAAATGATTACGCTGAGACAAATCCTCTCACATATCAGACCGGGAGATTGGTGTATCTCCGTGGATTTAAAGGATGCTTATTTTCACATTCAGGTAGCCCCCGCCACAGGCGCTTCCTGAGATTTGCATTCGAGGGGATAGCGTATCAATTCACGATCCTGCCCTTCGATTTATGTCTGGCCCCTCGTACGTTTACGAAATGCATGGATGCTGCTCTCTCTCCTCTGAAGCAGAGCGGAAAGCGCATCCTGAACTACTTCGACAACTGGCTAGTTTTAGCCCAATCAGAGAGCGCGCTGCTCCGCGACAAGCTCAGACTCCTCGCTCATATTCTGAGATTTGGGCTGACTGTAAATATGCAAAAGAGCATGCTGGTACCGAGCCAGAACACCTTTTTAGGAGTGGCGTCCACGAGGCGTCTTTACGCACATAAATGGAGAGTTTTTTTCAAGTTGGTGCGTATCGCGGGGCGAAAACCCAATCAGCTACCCAATACCAACAATCCGTATCTTCCTTCAAGAGCGATTTGATAGTGGTTGTATGCCATCCACATTGAAAGTGTATGTGGCCGCTATAACAGCCTTTCACGCGCACATCGAAAATCGCCTGATCGGCGAAATGACCTGATCATTCGGTTTTTAAAAGGAGCAAGAAGGCTGAACCCTCCTCGCCCTTCTACTCTACCCACTTGGGACTTGGCGCTTGTGCTTGATGCTCTCACGGGACCCCCGATCGAGACTGATCGAGAAATATTTTTAGATTAAATGTAAAAACTAAAAAATTTTGCCTTAAAAAGGACACATCAAAAAGAGTGTTTTAACAGTAGAAGCTGCTAAATTTATTCAGCCAACACAGACTTGCTGCAGTTGTAGTTTTGTTACTCTGAATTTACTCTGCATCACTTAATGCACAGGTCTATTTTTGACATCGGTTTGTCAGATAGATCATTCCACCCAGGGCAGTTATCACTGTCAATCATAGCAATGACTGAAGGAACAATCTAGCAGATTCACTCGCATAATATTTTACACTAGCGTTTGTCACTATTGAAACAGTATACGTAGACGTTCGGTCCCCTTAGACAAACAAAAGTTTCCTTCAAATTGTCAATGGATTATGTAAAGATTCTAGAGAAACAGAACAAAGCTCTTAAAGCACAACTGACGAGCTTACACGAAAACTCCTGACAAATCAATGACTAACTACACAATCAATCTCTTATTTATACCGTGTGTATGCGTTTTCTCTCTCTGATTATATTAGGTAGATCTGTAAGCGTGTAGAACTCTGTAAACTTACGGAAAAAAAATAGTTCAGAGAAGATTATTTTGATTAACCTACAGAAAACGCCTCTGACTGGCCATTGCTTTCAAAATAGATGCCTGTGATTGGCTACAATACTCAACCCTGCAAAAACACGTAAATTAACTAATGGTTTTGTAATTCGAATCCAGAGAATGCACGCAAAAACACACAGTAGCGTTTAAAAGTGGTTGACTATAAGTGGGTACATATATAAATTGGTACTAATGGTACTGTAAAAAGGCCCCCCTCCCCCACAAAAAAACACTCTCATTGGATCAACACAAATCTCATAGGTGACCTATTTTGATCTCAAAAAGGTGAATTTTCACCAAAAGGTGAGGAGTTTGCATCTATGATGCAGATATATTTTCACAGCTGCCTTTGCTCATATTTACCAAGGGAGCCAATATTAGTGGAGGGCACTATATATATATATATATATATATATATATATATATATATACACACACACATACATACAGGTGCTGGTCATATAATTAGAATATCATCAAAAAGTTGATTTATTTAAAAAATTCCATTCAAAAAGTGAAACTTGTATAATGTATACATTCATTCCACACAGACTGATATATTTCAAGTGTTTATTTATTTTAATTTTGATGATTATAGGTGACAACTAATGAAAACCCCAAATCCAGTATCTCAGAAAATTAGAATATTGTGAAAAGGTTCAATATTGAAGACACCTGGTGCCACACTCTAATCAGCTAATTAACTCAAAACACCTGCAAAGGCCTTTAAATGGTCTCTCAGTCTAGTTCTGTAGGCTACACAATCATGGGGAAGACTGCTGACTTGACAGTTGTCCAAAAGACGACCATTGACACCTTGCACAAGGAGGGCAAGACACAAAAGGTCATTGCAAAAGAGGCTGGCTGTTCACAGAGCTCTGTGTCCAAGCACATTAATAGAGAGGCGAAGGGAAGGAAAAGATGTGGTAGAAAAAAGTGTACAAGCAATAGGGATAACCGCACCCTGGACAGGATTGTGAAACAAACCCATTCAAAAATGTGGGGGAGATTCACAAAGAGTGGACTGCAGCTGGAGTCAGTGCTTCAAGAACCACTACGCACAGACGTATGCAAGACATGGGTTTCAGCTGTCGCATTCCTTGTGTCAAGCCACTCTTGAACAACAGACAGCGTCAGAAGCATCTCGCCTGGGCTAAAGACAAAAAGGACTGAACTGCTGCTGAGTGGTCCAAAGTTATGTTCTCTGATGAAAGTAAATTTTGCATTTCCTTTGGAAATCAGGGTCCCAGAGTCTGGAGGAAGAGAGGAGAGGCACATAATCCACGTTGCTTGAGGTCCAGTGTAAAGTTTCCACAGTCAGTGATGGTTTGGGGTGCCATGTCATCTGCTGGTGTTGGTCCACTGTGTTTTCTGAGGTCCAAGGTCAACACAGCCGTATACCAGGAAGTTTTAGAGCACTTCATGCTTCCTGCTGCTGACCAACTTTATGGAGATGCAGATTTCATTTTCCAACAGGACTTGGCACCTGCACACAGTGCCAAAGCTACCAGTACCTGGTTTAAGGACCATGGTATCCCTGTTCTTAATTGGCCAGCAAACTCGCCTGACCTTAACCCCATAGAAAATCTATGGGGTATTGTGAAGAGGAAGATGCGATATGCCAGACCCAACAATGCAGAAGAGCTGAAGGCCACTATACCCCCTTTCCACCAGCAGTAACCCAGGTGCTAGTTCAGAGCCAGTGCTACTGCCAGTTCTTAGTTGGTTCGACTCGCGAGCCTTTAAGAACCGGTTGCTTTTCCACAGGCTAGAGAGCCAATACAGAGCCAGGACTTACGTCACTGAATACGTTCATGTTTCGTTTCACTAGCGCGGCAGCGCCAAACACAACAGACTTGTTCGAGGTGCATCGCGCCACTCAGATCGATCGGCACACAACACACTAAAGCACCGCGAGAGCGATCCAAAAGCATAAAGAGCCGTCAGCTTTCCAGTCGCTCCCGCAGCACCCCGGTGTCTCGCACCGAACGGTCCGCATAGCACCGATCCATCCCGAACAAGCCTAAACAAACTATCAACAATGGCGGACGTTGTGTTGTTATTGACGTTCATGGCTTTGCGAATCTACATCGGCATGCAAACACGGCGAATCCAACGTGTCCGTGTTTAGCTGCTATTTCAAATATGGCTTTATAAGTTGTCACTTATAATCATCAAAATTTAAAGAAATAAACACTTGAAATATATCAGTTTGTGTGGAATGAATGTATACATTATACAAGTTTCACTTTTTGAATGGAATTTGTGAAATAAACTTTTTGATGATATTATAATTATATGACCAGCACCTGTATGTATGTATATTATATATATATATATTTCAGTGTTGGGCAGTAACTAATTACTTTTTTGCAGTAACTAGTAGTGTACTTAATTACTATAAGATTTGAGTAATAATATTACAGTTACCATCGATATAAACAGCTAAGTTACTTAGTTACTTTTGATGCCTCAAACCCGCTGATTTAAAATCCAACAATCAAATAATTCCTAGATTTATTTTCATAACTCGCACATACATTTGATGTCCCCAGTGCAGCAGGCAAGCTTGGAATATAGAAAAGCTTACATTCAGCAGATAGAAATATTGCATTATATTGATTTTCTCAGGAAAAGAAAGATGATCTCTACACTTGTGTAAGTTGTGGCTTCACTTTACTCTGGCATTACATCCCACCCATATCCCTCTGATCAGCATGTGGTACATTATATTATTGTAATTAAAAATAGTTTTGAAAAATCAAAAAGTTTCTTACAAACTCATGTGATTTGATAAAATACATAATTAAATATAATCGTATATGGGTAATGGAGAAATTACAATTAGCTTCAAGCTACACATGACAATTAATGAGATTAATACAACACTTCTACTTGAATGTCACTATCAATCACTACTGAGTGTTTTGGTCAAATGATGAAGAAATATGTTTTTATGAACATTCTAGAAGAATTTTATGTGGAAGATAGTTACAACTTCTGTGGGGCATGAAGAAAAAGTAATGTAACTAGTAGTGTAACTAATTACTGTTGCCAGAAAGTAATAAGTAACAATATTACTTTTAAAAGGAGTAACTAGTAATGAGTAATATATTACATTATTTGAGTAACTAGCCCAACACTGTATATATTAGGGTTATAACGGTTCACAAAATTCACAGTTCGGTTCGATATGACAGAGTGGTGTCACGGTTCGGTATGTTTTCGATACGGGGGGTGGGGTAATTGGTTACGTTGCAATGTTGGAAATATTTCTCTCTTAAACCATGAAGGTAAGCCGATGGATATCACACAAGCACAAGTTTGCACACGTGTAAACTTTGTGCAATGTTTATGCCGAACATCTTAATTTCAGTCAATTCACTATGCAGAAAGTGAACGTAAAAACGGATTGATGGAGTAATGACGGAGCTTTCGGCATCTGACGCCGCTTATTCTCTCAGAGACGAATCTACCTCAACATATGCTGATAACGATATAGGCTATAGCTGTTTGCATGTATTGCCTTAATATTTCTCTTCTAGCCCGTATATAGTGAAAAGAAATTGAGAAGAAACCTATTTCGTGTTAAACAGGTTGTTTTTGAAAGGCGGTGCTTGAAATAAAAGCTTTTTATTTCACAGATTTTTATTGACCTGTTTTAAAAGGACACTACTGAAGTGTTTCCAGATAAGTGTACCATATGCATCAGACGTTTAGCCAACGGTCCGTGGGCGTGACGTCTAAGGCTGAGACTAATGAATGTGTGACTCACAGCATGCATTTAATACACAATCACGCAGACTTATAAATGCATTACCACCACCTATCTCTCAAATGGACCATTGACACTACTAATTGAGATTTTAGATAGTGTCAATGGTCCATTTGAGAGATAGGTGGTGGTAATGCCCTAATAAGTCTGCGATCCACTGTAAAGCAAGAAGAAGAGGAAGACGCGTCGTGCCGGATGTTGTGAACGTGCTCAGGACAGTTGGACAGTGTGGCGGATCAGAGGTAAAAAAAATATATAAATACCGTTCAGTTTCTTGCAAAGACCGATTGTTTCGTGTCTTTAGATCTCAATGTATCGCCACGAACCGCAGGGTTTAATTTGGTTTTGTCTGTCTATGTTTTTTTTCTCTCAAAGCTGTGAGTACCATTGACTGACATTTATATGACTGACAGACTGCAACGGTTCAAGTTAAAAGCCTTCGTTTTAGGGCTGCAACAACTAATCGATAAAATCGATTATATCGATTATGAAAAATCATCGATAATGATTCTCATTATCGATTAGCCGGGTCCAACTTCAGCCGGTTGCTCAAATTACAGCACTGAATAACGCATTTGTATCGACAAAATGCATCTAAAAATAGTGGAGGAAACAGAATGAGATGCCTGTGTTACACCCCCTTCCCAGGTCCATACCACCACAACTCGTTCGTGTTCCAAGCGGGTCTCGAACCCGGGATTCCGGTGCGGGAGGCGGGCTCTCTAACAAGGAACGCCAAAGGCTACAGCCTCTAGCGTCAGTCGCTAGAGCGCCTCTTTTTGAGGTCAGGAGAGTGAGGTTTACACACAGCCCTTACTGGCATACATCCGTTACACCTGGGTGAGAAATATGTGATCCAACCTGCCCAAAACATGATTATTCTTTATTTTGAGCTTTAAGTTAATGCATTAGTGTAATGGCTTGCCCTGTCAGGCGCTGTGACACATGCGTGTGCGTCCTCAGTGCAAAAACTTTCAGTTTAAGGTCATATCCTTATCTATAAATGTCACGAATTCACGCGAGCATTAAAAGTCCGTCCTAACCGGCTGTGTTAAGTTTAAAATACCGTATGAGCGCGGCGGGCGCGTGCACGCGCGTAAAACAGACGGAATACAGAGAGGGGGGTTGGTTTTGTTTTCGATATTCGTGACACATTCAGCGATAAACGGCAATAACTCCAAATTGACTTGCCCAAAAAAAAATCTAAACCGTGTGACCGCCAAAAGGATAAAGTTGATCATGTTTCACAGCCTTCTTTTCCATAGTTTTCGCTCGATGTAATAAGCACTAGCCCGCACAAGCCGTCTCAATGTGCATCAAGCCAGGAGAGATTGCTCTCTGCGGAGCTTTCAGTAAGGGACCATGGGGAAAGTGCACGTTTTCTGCGGAGCTTTCAGTAAGGGACCGTGGGGAAAGTGCACGTTTTCTTCGTTTTTTGCTATAGCTCACTGGGCGGTGTTTTTGTAATAGCTTTTTAGTTAAAGGGCCTATGGACATGAGACCAGTGCCAATCAATAGTGTTGGACAGTGTACATCTTTCACAACATTCCATTTTACACCTACTGGTAGAAAAGGGAATTGCATGTCAAAAATTAACTTTATGTAATAACTTTCATCAGCAGGAAGATAGAGAGTTGACTGTGATCAAAGTGAACGTGTGTTCTTGCAGAACATTCATCTCACCTGTTAGTTTACACTGAGTCTTTATTATTATTTACATTTTTAATAGAGATTTAAACTATATTCACTATTACAGTGCTTAACAAATTTATTAAAACAAATGTAAGGTTTTTAACAGATTATGTAAGGTTTGTGCCACTGCTGCTCTAAACTAACAACATTGGTGATTCCCAAAATCATGTTTAGCTTTCTGTGTTGGTTTGTCCTCCAAAATGTGTAAGCTCTTTAGTAACAGTAGTAGGCTATTTCTAATGCTATATTATAATTATTGCTGTTATCTATGAAATAAATGCAGAACACTTTATATTGTTTTTTTCAGATACGCAATTACAGTCAAAAAGTACATATACAATGCAAGCAAGAATGCAAGCTGTTATGAGGCCATTTTTGTTATTATAAATACTAATTAGTTGTTTCCGTTTGTAATTTGCCCAATAAATGACAATAAAATGTTTAGATGTAAACTTTTATTTGACGGATTCCTGAAGTATTTGTTTTCTCTTTATGACAGGTGGTTTAATAAATTAAACACTGTATGTTTTCATAGCATTCAATTTGTCTTTAGGACATTGAGCAGAATGTGGAATAGTGTGTATTTTGTCAATAAAATAAAATAATTTTATTTAATCTGATTAATCGAAAGAATAATCGGCCAACTAATCGATTATCAAAATAATCGTTAGTTGCAGCCCTACTTCGTTTGTGTTCTACTGAAGACACAAAGTCACCTGCATTTTCGATGCCCTTTGGGTAAGCAGACAAACACTTTTATTTTTGGGTGAACTATCCCTTTAAGCTGCTTTTCCACTGTGCGGTACGACTCGGCTCGCTTCACTTCACCTTACAGACAGTCATCTGTGCGCCCTACACCCAAAGCATGTGCACATTAAGCCGCCTCTGAAACAGCATGCAACTACATAACTGAGTTATGTTTTGCATGTCTTTGCATTGATTGCTCACAAATGGCCAAATACATGGTCGATGTAGTCTATTAAGTGATTGAAAACCGTTGAGAAGCAAAACGCATATGTAACAGTATATTAGATCAGTGCATGAGTTCTTAAACAGCATCAGGTTTATTTAGGCTGGTGTCTCTGTCATTAATGTTTATTTACTGACTACTATTCAGTGTTATTTTACAGTTGAATAGATTCAGTTTCTGTAGTAATTCTGTACCTAAATGTTATAGTTAAACCTACCTGAAAAAACCTGAATTACTGTTAATTTAATTTGTATCTTATTGTTTTTCGTTTGTGCTATTGTTTGTCATTTATTTATTTGTCCTTATATTATTACTTACTATTTACTTTTAGTTATTTTAGTTAAAATAAAATAAATTCAGAGTTTGAGTACACGCAATTCTTGGGTGGGGAGGGGGCATGGTCAATGGGAAATAGTCCTGCCACCACAGCTGGAAAAAATCCTAGAGGAAACACTGAGTACAGGTATAAGAATGTGTTTTAATACGAGTCGTATTTCCTGAGTTGCATCAACGTGTTACAGCAGGACAGTGTGTGTGCAGCACTCTGCTTCCACTCCCTGCATGCACACTAGCTGTGCCAAACTTTATATATCCATGCAGCGCAGACTGCTTAAACTAACTGACAATTAAGAGTGAAGCCCCGTTCACACCACCAGCGACTTTTTCGCTGTATGTCCCTAAACTGTGAACTGTGAAGACGCTTGTGGGCATTTCCCAGTGCTGTTGCTCTAATGTTATTGGTAGAATGCACGTCTGGACATATCTTTAGAAAATGCACTCACCAACTATATATATTGCCGCTATATTGCTGTTCCTAGTCAATTAGACTTAAAATAAATAAAAGTACCATTCTGCTCTTGGAGAGAGTTGTTATATAAACTGCAGCAGTGCTCGTGCATTAAATATAAACCGGTGCTAATCTGCTCACTGCATCATACAATTAACAACACAAACCATCAATGTATGAATCAAACTCAGTTAGACAGCCAATAGTTTATTTTATATGCATACATGTTTTATATCCATGTATGTTGTTGCAGTTAAATCATATAAAAGTGAAATCGCTCCAGAACTGCACTCGAGATGGTGACGTGTTCATTTTGCATAAAGTTAAACGATTCTTAACTTTTGTCGCTTGACTTGCATCGCTTGACACGCCCATATTCTATTGCCAACGATCACTGTCGCTCGTGTCACCGGAAGTCACCAGCTCTCCATTGAAAATGAATGGGATCTTGTCGCTGGCGGTGCTAACGGGACTTGAATAATAAACATGTATAAATGAGAAAATAAAGCACGGGACGTACTTGATGTTAAAATTAGTTATTAAGCACAATTAAGCTTGAAAAGGACAAGCTCAGTGCAGTACTCATGCACCCGAAACGCATGCACGGAAAGCCGCCTCTCTCACAGACATCATGCAAACGCAAATTCAGATCACAATTTATTGTGCTTTAACGGTCAAATGCGCACACCATTAAGTTGAAATGCTTGTCTTGTGACTCAAGTAAACAAACAGCTCAGAAAGAATACACACGTGTATTAAAATATTGGATCTGTGCAGCTTTTAGAGTGACATGAATATTCAGTGTTTCCCCTGCCATTATATTAGGGGAAACCGCCAAAGTCTGGTGTAGTGGCACTGGCATGTGCTTTTTTTTTAAGGGGGATGAAATGCACAGAAAGCAGGGCAGGCACACACTTTTTTATTAATAGATAAAATAACTATAAGCTCCATGTGGATCATCTATTATTCAATAGCTTTTCCTGTTGCGTTATGTTTTGGCCATGGTACCGAGATATTTTAGTCAGGTATCATTTCAAAGTAAAAAATTTGGTATCATAACAACACGAGCGTAAAGAGCATCATGGTTTGCAAAATACATAGGGCTTCCATTAAAACAATAAGTTGCTACAGCACAAAGAAATATCTTGTTTTTCATTTACATTTGCAGTCTGCCTGCTTACCAACCCTATGATATGGTAAGTTATCATTACACCCTAAATGGTGGGAAAGGGTCAAAAGGGATTTTAAAGCCATGGTTTGTGTATGTGTGTCTCCTCACAGATTCCTACCTTTGGCCACTGGGGACGGAGTTGGCACATGGTGTCCCCATCCTTGATGGCTTGGCCAAAACTCTTCATTTCCATAAGCAGCTCTGCCCGCCGAGCCAGGAGCCGACATATACAGGGCTCTGTGGAGAGAAGGGGTTTTAAAAGAAATAGATAGAAGAGGAATTTAACTAGGTCATTTTGAGGCGGTTGTAAGCTAGATGGCTGTGGCTAAAATGTATTAATAGACTAATGTAGGGCTGCAACTAACGATTATTTTGATAATCGATTAGTTGGCCGATTATTCTTCTGATTAATCAGATTAAATTAAATTATTGTATTGCCAAAAAACACACTATTCCACATTCTGCTCAATGTCCTTCAAACAAACTGAATGCTATGAAAACATACAGTGCTTAATTTATTAGACCACCTGTCATAAAAAGAAAACAAATATTTTAGGAATCTGTCCAAAAATGATTTAAATCTAAAAATGTTATTGTCATTTATTGGGCAAATTACAAACAGAAACAACTAATTAGTATTTATAATAACAAAAATGGCCTCATAACAGCTTGCATTCTTGCTTGCATTGTTTATGTACTTTTTGACTGTAATTGGGTATCTGATAAAAAAAAACACTATAAAGTAGGGCTGTGCGATATGACGATATATATCGGATTAACAAAATAAAATGTCTATCATTTCAAATTATGTTCTATCGTTTATTTCGTGGTGTCGCAAAATACATTGTTTACGGTAATACCTTTTCATCATTTGAGTGACTGCGATCTTTTTACGCCGCCCACCACGGGGCGTGAAGGGGAGACAGAAGCAGGCGGAGAACGACCAGCCAGGACAAAATGAGGAGCTCGTTCCTAAACGAGGGACTACATCTGTAGAATGGTCACGCGTTTTTAAGCACTGCAGTTTTAAAACAACCGATTTTAAGCTGTTGAAACTCAGACAACAGACCTATATGCGTGCACCGTCTCTTTCTGTGTGAGAGGAGCACGCTTTTTCTTTTTTGCCGACATTGAACAATTACATAAACACACGTATATGTGTCAGAATCCCCGTCTTTGAAAGTATCCTCATAAACACAGCGATAGGTCTTAAGAAAGAGTAAACGGCAGAAAGAGAAAACGCTTATGTAACAGTAAATTAGCTATATTGGATCCGGACTTCGGTCTTAAAGGGGAAGCTGTCCTATATTCGTTCATGTTAATCATAGCACACTGCTAGAAAATCTCTCACTGCTCTTGACTAAATCCCTTCTGTAACTTCAATGAGAATAAATAACAATAATAATGATATATTTATAATATGTATAGAATCTATACATAATACACGTGTTAATTATATCTATCATAGATAGATAGATATACAGTGAAGACTAATTAATTTACACAATGTATGTAGCGTTTCTTATTTATTGTATTTTTTGTCCTATTGCTTGCAATTCTTTTCTTATTTCATCACTGACTGTTTATTTATCTTCAGTGAGGTTGAGTTTTTTTCTCTCTATCTTTAGGCGTGTATTAGTTTGATATTGACATTGGTGACAAGGATTATGAAAATGATATGGTATCAAAGATTTTAATATAATAAAAAACTTAAAAAAAAAAAATAATCACTATATCGTGATATATATTGTTATCGTGATATATATATATATTTTTTTAATATCGTGATATAAGATTTTGGTCATATCGCCCACCCCTACTATAAAGTGCTCTGCCTTTCTTTCACAGATAACAGCAATAATTATATTATAGCATTAGAAATAGCTTACTACTGTTAAAAAAGAGCTTATGCATTTTGGAAGACTAACCAATACAGTAAGCTAAAAAATTACTTTGGTAATCACCAATGCTGTTAGTTTAGAGCAGCAGTGGCACAAACCTTACATAATTTGTTAAAAACCTTACATAAATTTGTTAAGCATTGTATAGAATGTATATAGTTTAAATCTCTTTTAAAAATGTAAATAATAATAAAGATAATAAAGACCAACAGGTGAGAGGAATGTTCTGCTGGAACACACGTTCACTTTGATCACAGTCATGTCTTACAGTCATTTCTTTATCCTGTAAAAAGGTGGACATCTTATATTTACATGCTGTTATCCCTTTAAAGTTCCTACTCTCATAAAATATTCATACTGCATGTTGACTTGTAAACCTTAAATTAACTTTCAACAACAGATAATTCAGCACAATGGATATTTTTGGGTACAAGGATAAGGATACAAATAAGGGTACAATTGGGATTCATCCTTATTTATCTTCCTAATAGAAAAAAATTAACAAACACAACACAGAGGGATTCAGACATATTTGTTTTAAGATGCAAACAAATTTAACACTAAAAATGTACAATTTAATTTTATTTATTTTCTATGAAATTGCAGAAGTGTATTTGTCATTTATTTGAAGCTGGCAAAGTGCAGCTTCCAAACACTTCATAAAAAAATTACATACACAGAACAAGTCATTCTGAGGAAATGTGATTAATTTCATTAATATACAATACACTATGGATAGCAGAACATTAAAAACTATCAGACATCTGATTTTACTCTGCTTTTGTGTGTGTGTGAGGGGGGGGGGGTGACTGTGTTTGTTGAGTGGGTGATATAGAGAGAGAGAGAGAGAGAGAGAGAGAGAGAGAGAGAGAGAGAGAGAGAGAGAGAGACCGTCTGTTTAAACTGTGTGTGCTTCTCACAGTTGATGGCTCGGATTAACCCTTTCATTGCTGTATCCCTTAACTCCAAACTGCTAAAGGGTTACTGTAACGCATGTGCCCGCTGGGCACAGTTTTCCTGTTGCCACCGGGGTGGCGTTTGCACTCGGCTTGGGCCCGCCATCGCTGCTTGCAGCTATATTTCTTCTTCTCCCAAACGAATCGCATTTTTGAGGGCCTAAACATGCTCGAAAAGTCACAAAACTTTGCACACGCATCAGAACTGGTTAAAATTTACGTCTGATATGGGTTTCAGGAGTAGGTGTGGCAAAATGGCTCGACAGCGCCACCTATAAATATTCAGCGGAGTGCGCCTCGAGCTACGTTTAACATACATACTACGAAATCAGAAACCCAACAGGAAGTCGGCTATTTTGAATTTTCTCGTAATATTTTGTATAATTTTTGCCATTTCCAGGTGTCATACTTTAACGAACTCCTCCCAGAGATTTTTCCAGACGAACACCAAAATTGGTCATTGTAATCAAAAGCCCTTTGTGACGTTACATTGCGAAGATCTAGAGTTTTCATAGGAGGGCGTGTCCGTGGGGTCCTGTCAAATTTCGATGTTTCGCCATGAAACAGGAAGGTTGTTATAACTCAGGCATGCAATGTTCGATCTGCACCAAACTTCACATGTTTGATAAGAATCCTGACCTGAAGAGATCTAAGTGACCATATTCATATAAATTCATAGCGCCACCTGCTGGCAAACAGGAAGTGACACATTTTACTCTGTAACTAACTCCTCCTAGATATTTAATGACATCAACATAATATTTAGGTCAGTTTAATCTAAAGGCCTTTGTGATGTTAAATTGCAAAGATCTAGAGTTTTCGTTAAAGGGCGTGTCCTTGGCGGCATCACAAATTTCAATGTCTCGCCATGGGAATAAAAGTTGTTGTAACTCAGCCATACAATAACCGATCTGCCCCAGACTTCACACGTTCGATAAGAATCCAGGCCTAAACACATCTAAATACGAATATTCCATTATAATCAGAGCGCCACCTTCTGGCTACAGGAAATGACTTGTTTTACACTAACTTAAACATGCAATGTCCGATCTGCCCCAAACTTCACATATTTGATAAGAGTCCCATCCTGAAGACATCTAAAGGCCAATATTAAGATGTAACCATAACGCCACCTGTTGACAACAGGATATGTCATGCTTTACACTAACTCAAACATACTATGTTTAATCATCACAAAACTTCATATGTTTGATAAGAGTCCTGGTCTGAAGACATCTAAAGACCAATGTTCAGTTAAAGATATAGCGCCACCTGCTGGCAACAAAAAAATACTTGTTTTACACTAACTTAAGCATGCAATATCCAATCTGCAACAAACTTCACATATTTGGTAAGAGTCCTGGCCTGAAGACATCTAAAGGCCAATATTTAGATGTAATCATAGCGCGACCTGTTGACAACAGGATATGTTATGCTTTACACTAACTCAAACACACCATTTTTAATCTGCACCAAACTTCATATGTTTTTAAAAGTACTGGTTTGAAGACATCTACATGCCAATGTTAAGTTAAAGATATAGCGCCACCTGCTGGCAACGGGAAAATACTTGTTTAAAACTAACTTAAGCAAGCAATGTCCAATCTGCACCAGACTTCACATATTTGATAAGAGTCCTGGCCTGAAGACATCTAAAGGCTAATATTCAGATGTAATCATAGCGCCACCTGTTGACCACAGGATATTTCATGCTTTACGCTAACTCAAACATTCCATCTTCAATGTGCACCAAACTTTATATTTTTGATAAGAGTCCCAGCCTGAAGACAACTAAAGGCAAATATTAAGATGTAACCATAGTGCCACCTGTTGACAACAGGATATGTCATGCTTTACACTAACTCAAACATACCATGTTTATTCTGCACCAAACTTCATATGTTTGATAAAAGTGCTAGCCTGAAGAAATCTACATGTTAATGTTCAGTTATGGACATAGCGCCACCAGCTGACAGCAGGTTTGGCACGAATAAATGACATTGACATTTTCCTCTATATTTGCATTTTTAAATGCATATTGCTCACCGTTCCCTGTCTTTCTGAAGCCACCGGTTGGCGGTGAGCCGGGTGCGAGGTCCCTTCCATCGCTGCTTGCAGCTTTAATTATTCTTCTTCTCCCAAATGAAATCGCATTTTTGAGGGCCTAAACATGCTTGAAAAGTCAAAAAATTTTGCACACGCATCAGAACTGGTTAAAATTTACATCTGATATGGGTTTCAGGAGTAGGTGTGGCAAAATGACTCGACAGCGCCACCTATAAATATTCATCGGAGTGCGCCTCGAGCTATGTTTCACGTACATGTACGAAAATCGGTACACTCATGTAACATACCAATACCTACAAAAAAGTCTCCAGGTACGAAATCAGAAACCCAACAGGAAGTTGGCTATTTTGAATTTTCTCGTCATATTTTGTGTCATTTTTGCCATTTTCAACTGTCATACTTTAACGAAACTCCTTGCAGAGATTTATTCAGATGAACACCAAAATTGGTCATTGTAATCTAAAGCCCTTTGTGATGTTAAATTGCGAAGATCTAGAGTTTTCATTTGGAGGGCGTGTCCGTGGCGTCCTGTCAAATTTCGATGTTTCGCCATGAATCAGGAAGTTGTTATAACTCAGGGATGTTATGTCCGATCTGCACCAAACTTCACATTTGAAGTTTGATAAGACTCATGACCTGAAGAGATCTACATGACCATATTCATATAAATTCATAGCGCCACCTGCTGGCAACAGGAAGTGACGTGTTTTACTCTGTAACTAACTCCTCCTAGAGATTTAATGACATCAACACATTATTTGGTCAGTCTAACCTAAAGGCCTTTGTGATGTTAAATTGCGAAGATCTAGAGTTTTCGTTAAAGGGGCGTGTCCTTGGCGGCATCACAAATTTCGATGTCTCGCCATGGGAATAAAAGTTGTGTATATATATATACACAATTGGCTTGGTTTTAAACTTGGTGTTGTTTATTTATTATGTAATGGTGGGTATTATGTGTAGATTTAATGCAATTATTTCATTTTTTAAAGGAAATTGCAATTAAAGATTTATTTAAAGTCAAAGTCATCAAATATCTCCCTTCACAGCTTTCACACTCGGGCCAGTAGTTCTTGTCATCTATTCTTGTTTGAATGCAACTCTGAAGTCAAAGTCAAAGTAAGATCGGTGAATTCATGAAGCATTTCAAAGTAAGATGGTGAATTCAAAGCATTTTGAAAATGACACACTTCCTACTGCCAGTTGGTGGCGCTATAACTTTGACTCATAATTGTCACATCGATGCGATCGGCTTCATACACCGAACAAACCACTGAAGTGTGATCAAAATCAGACAATGTATGTGGACTTTATTAGACACTTCCTGTCTCTCAATTCTCGCCATAACTTCATCGCCTCGCCACGGGCAAACCGTTCGAGATATCAAAAATCCCTCCGCAATTTAGCATCCCCAATGTCTTGAGATCACGTTCACCGGGTTTGGGGCTCGTCTGTTGAAAATCCTGGGAGGAGTATTTCAAATTCCAGAGCATGTGCTTTTTAAACAGCCCTGGATAGCCGACTTCCTGTTGGGCGGAGCCTATGACATGCAGCGCAAAAGTTGTTCGGCTCGATGAGATCTATATGTGTACCGAGTTTCATATGAATACGTGCAAGTATGTGTGAGCTACACATCAAGTTTTCTGATGGTGTTCCAGGGGGCGCCATAGAGCCTCTGTGCCACACCCGGGTCCCAGCCTCTTTGGCGTCCTAACTGCCGCGGGTTCCAATGTGTGTGCAAATTTTCAAGAGTTTTTGACCATGTTAAGCCCCCCAAAAATGCCCGGATAAAAAAAAAAATAAAAAAAAGAACCCTAAGGAAAACAATAGGGCCCTGCGCCTTTCTGGCTTGGGCCCTAATAATAAATATAGCTGCAAGCAGCGATGGCGGGCCCAAGCCGAGTGTAAACGCCACCCCGGTGGCATCAGGAAAACTGTGCCCAGTGGGCACATGCATTACAGTAACCCTCTAGCAGTTTGGATTTAAGGGATACAGCAATGAAAGGGTTAATCCGAGCCATCAGAACACACACACACACACACAACAAACTATAAAACTTTGGTAATCCTTTTAATAAGGTTTCAGTTATTAGCATTAACTATATTAATTAACATGAACAATAATTATACAGTATTTATTAATGTTAGTCTATATCTATCCTCTCTCACACACACACACACAAAAATAACAATATATCAAACTTTTAAATAAGGTTTTAGCTTTTAACATTATACTTTCAATAAGGTTTCATTTATTAGCATTAACTAAATTAATTAACATGAACAATAATTATACAACATTTATTAATGTTAGTCTCTCTCTACTCTCTCACACACACACACACACACACACACACACACACACACACACACACACACACACAATGAAACTTTTGTAACAAACCGTTTTCAATAAGGTTTTAGCTTATAACATTATCTAAGTTAAAATGAACAATAGTTTTTAAAGCATTTATGAATCTTAGTTAATATTATGTTCAAAATTGACTACTACATTATAAATAAAAATGTGTTGTTAGTACTTAGTCTGTTAGTTTTAAATTAACTAATGTTTAAAATAATATTATTGAACTATAGTTACAGCAGCGGTTCTCAATTCCAGCAAATTCAGCAATTCTAACAAAATCGCTAGCACGTTGTCTCGGGGCTATTGTGTTTACCAGTCGGGCTACCAATATATATCACTGTCCTGCCCGACGGGCTACCTTAAATTCAGGGCTCCCGCAGATCCTTTTAAACTCCTCAATTTAGTTGTATCAAATTTAAGGCCATACAAAGTTGTAAATATGTTAAATGGTTTAAGAGAAGTCTTCATTTATAATTTTAAGAGGTCTTTCAGTTTCAATCGTGAAAGGGCTGATTAAACTTAAAAAGGTAATGATGTCATTGAATAAATATGAGCGCTGCACGTTTCAAAGTCAAAACACAGCACGGATGTTTTTATGTATCTCTGAAGGGAACCGACTGTCCTCAGAAATGTGTCGTTGGCATTTTCATTTCATCTTTTTAGTTCATGTTAGTTAATGCATTAATTAATGTTAACCAGAGAGAACTTAATGTAAATTGCTGCTAACACTGTTTATGATCTATAACTATTTTTTACAAATATTTTTATGGCCTTATTGTAAATTGTTGCCAACAATTTTATGATACATAATCATAAAAAAATGTAATTGTCTATAAGCATTTGTGAAACAATTATATAAAACTATATTACCAATAAAATACATATTAACTTATTTTATGTATATGTTTCTTATTATGTTTAATTGAACTGAGCAGTAAAGGGTCAGATTTAAATGATTTCTTATACTATCAGTGAGACATTTTAGGAAACAAAATCAAATCAAATCACTTTATTGTCACCACCACAGCACAAGTGCCTTGGTGAGTGAAATGAGCGTGCTCCAGACAGTGCAAAACTTTACATATGGACAGTTATTTACAGACTGTATGTGCAAAATACACATACATATACTCAGTACACATAGTGTACTATATAGACATACTTAGTTATCAGCTACACATTATACACCGTATGTACACAATCTATACATTATGTAATCTATACATAGTAATAATGTGAAGGTGCAACAGATTCAGCAGATTGGTTGTGCAACAGATTGGTTGTGCAACAGGTAGATGTGCAAGGTGCAACATATTATGCATATGCAATGTCTGGGTGTGCTTTGTATGGTGTCCAGTGCAGTGTGTGCGTGTAGTCCGGTAAACTGTGTTAAAGTGCAGTTCAATGTTGTGTGAGTGGGAGTGTGTTGTAGGGTGGGTCATTTCTGACTGTTCATTAGCCTGATAGCCTGAGGGAAAAAGCTGTCCCTCAGTCGGCTATGCGGGATTGCTGCGGAAACGTCTCCCTGAGGGCAGCAGAGAGAACAGACTATAAAATCCTTTTCCTTGCACACCGCCTGGTGTAGATGTCCTGGAGGGATCACCTCCAACAATGTGGCGGGCAGTTCGCACGACCCTTTGCAGAGCCCTGCGGTTGCCAGCGGTGCTGTTTCCAAACCAGGTGATACAGCTGGTCAGGATGCTCTCCACAGTGCAGGTGTAGAAGGATCTGAGGATTCTGGGGCTCGTTCCAAACTTCCTCAGCCGTCTCAGGAAGAAGAGGCGCTGATGTAGCACTGCATCTGTGTGAGCAGACCATGTGAGATCCTCAGTGATGTGAACGCCGAGGAACTTAAAGCTGCTCACCCGCTCCACAGGTGTCTTGTCGACTCTGCTCTGTCTCCTGTAATCCACCACCAGCTCCTTGGTCTTGTCGATGTTGAGTGAGAGGTGGGACACCATTTAGTCAGGGTACTCACCTCCTCTCTGTAGGCCGTTCATCGTTGTCGGTGATCAGGCCTATCACCGTTGTGTCATCAGCAAATTTGACGATGACATTGGAGCTGTGTGTTGCTGTACAGTCGTGTGTGTACAGGGAGTACAGGAGTGGGCTGAGGACGCAGCCCTGCGGTGCACCAGTGTTGAGGGTCAAGATGAGGTGTTGTTGCCCATTCTGACCACCTGACTTCTGCCTGTCAGGAAGTCCAGGATCCAGCTGCACAGAGATCTGTTCAGTCCCAGAGTGTGGAGCTTCGAACCAGTGTGGCTGGCACTATGGTGTTAAATGCCGAGCTATAATCCACGAACAGCATCCTCACATAAGTGTATTTTCCAGGTGGGAGAGAGCAGTGTGCAGGGTAAAGGCAATAGCATCATCTGTGGAACGGTTACTGCGGTATGCAAATTGTATGGGTCCAGTGAAGCAGGAAGCACAGAGCAGATGTGTTCTCTGACGAGCTAAAACACTTGCTGAAGATGGGGGTCATCTCCAGTCATTCAAGCATGTGACTTTATTTTTCTTAGGTATGGGCACAATGGTGGATTTTTTGAAGCATGCGGGAACCACAGACAGAGAGAGGGACAGATTGAAAATGTCTGTAAAAACCCCGGCTAGCTGGAAAGCGCATGCTTTGAGCACACGGCCTGGTATACCGTCCGGACCCACAGCTTTACGGATGTTCACCCGTTTGAAGGATCGGGTTACATCCGCAACAGAAAGCGTGAGTGGACTGACCTCTTCTACAGCAGCCGTGTCGCTCTCTGTGTGGGCGTTGTTATCAGCCTCGAACCGAGCATAAATGTTGAGCTCGTCCGGTAGAGAGGTTGTTCACAGTAGCTGGTTTATTCCCTTTAAAGCCTGTGATGTTGTTGATGCCCTGCCACATGCTTCTAGGATTATTGTTGTTGAATTGTTCTTCAACTTTGTTTTTGTATTGTCGTTTGGCTGCTTTGATGGATCTCCTGAGACCGTAGCTGGCTTGTTTGATCATCAGCGTTTCGGATTTAAAGGCAGATGTTCGCGCTGACAGGGCTGATCGAACATCGCTGTTAATCCACGTTTTTGGTTGGGGTAGATGCGGATTGTTTTGGTCGGAACTACATCATATACACTTCTTGATGAAACACGTGACCGTATCTGAGTACGCCTCTATGTCGTCATCAGACGCCGCACGGAAATGTCCCAATCCACGTTATCAAAACAGTCCTGTAGTGTAGCGTCCGATTGGTCTGACCAGCATTGTATTGTCCTGAGGGTGGGTGCTTCACGTTTCAGTTTCTGCCTATAAGCAGGCAGAAGCAGAACGGAGGAGTGATCTGATTTGCCGAAAGAGGGACTTGTACGCATCCCGAAAGGAGTGTAACAATGGTCGAGTATCACCACGCGTGTTTATGGTGACGTGTTGAAAGTATTTTGGAGCTGTCCTGAAGTTGGCTTTATTAAAGTGATAATAAAGGCTGCGTCTGGGTGCGTGGTTTCCTGTTCGCTTATATTCCCGTACAATTCCCGAGTGCCCGGTCTGTGTTGGCATGGGATATAAACAGCCGTGATTATGATGGCTGTAAATTCCCTCGGTAGTCAGAATGGTCGAACAGCAGCGTATGAAATTCCAGATCAGGGGAGCAGAAGGATTTAATAGAGTGTATATTTCTTTCATCACACACGAGTTGTTAATGTAGAAGCAAACACCCCCACCTCTGCTTTTCCCTGTGAGCTCTTCCATTCGGTCCGAGCGATGCACGGAGAAGCCCGTGAGCTCGATGGCTGAGTCTAACAATAGCAGACATCCAGGTTTCTGTGACAAATAACGCAGCAGTCCTTGTTTCTCGTTGGTATGAGATGCGCGCCCGCAGTTCGCAGAGTTTATTTATGTTAGAGAGAAACATAAAAGTTGTAATGAATTTTTATTTAAACATTTGTAAAAATCATTTTAATGCTCTATAGGCACTTCAACAATTAGTATGTAAAAGTATACTGACAGTACAGAAAATTTCAACTGATTATATGTATTACATTTTATTCATATAAACAGAGAGTCAGATCATGTGGCTCATCAGGATTAAGGTTATGCCTCCATCTGGTGTTCATCCTTAGTATTACAGTCTTCACCCTTTACCTATTACCAGTGATAGCTTAAATTTTAATAACTGTACTATGATTTATTAGGTAAGAATTAGTAAATAGTTAGTTCATCCTCTATAAAGCATTGTCCCAACATTAATAGTCATTGGTAAGCAGTTTATAAATTCAGCTATAAATATTTTGTTCTTGAGCATATATATATAGTATATATATACATATACATACATTATATATATATATATTTATATATATACATACATTATATATATATATATATATATAAGGTTTGATAATTGTATTTTCATACTTTATTAATGATCAATTTATCATTTCTAAATTATTACGTTGTTTACAAACCAGTTATTTATAAATTGTCAGTGGTTCATAGGATCATTTAGAAAGTGTAAGTAAATGATTAATAAACTATTTAAATGTACATTTATAAATATTATTTAGACACATGATAATAATTTTTCAGTTTTAATAAATGCTTTATTAACATATTCCTGCTGTAATTCATGATTAAGCCAGGTAGTAAAACATGTAGCAGTTGCCAGCCATCTATTTGTGTGAGCTCATTTAAAGTGAGGATTATTTATACATTATAAAGCATTAATAAAGCAGATTTAAATGATAAATTATCTCCCAAACAGAGAAGTTAAACAAACACAACACAGAAGGCTACAGGACAGAAAAATAAACCTTGACCATTTCATTGAAAATAAATAAATTAAACATTTTCATTTTTTTTTGCATCTTGAAATAAATATTTCTGAGTTCTGTATAGGGTTGTAACTAGGGATGCAACGATACCATTTTTTCAGAACCGATCCGATCCCGCAAAATCAGAGGATCGGCCGATACCGATCCATTCGATACCAGCGCAGGTTTAAAAAAAAAAAAAAAATTATGTAACTTAGAATTTCTATACTTCTCTGTGTTGACCCGATCGTCACTCTTCTGTGTGTTAAACACAATCTATTACAGCGTTTCTCAACTGGTCGGTCAAAAGTGCTGGGTATGCAGCCCAAAAGTGGGTTGCGAGACCGTTCTGAGTGGGTCGCGGATTCTTTACAGCCAAAGAAACGACCTCAACAAAAAACGTAATTCTAAATGCTTTTCTGATGCGAGACTTTTATTTTAAAAGACGTGCACGTAAGTCGTTGACACTGTCAGATCATCTGACTCCGAGGCAGTTTAAGTAAAGAAAGAGTGCCTGAGAAAAAGGCTCTGTCCCAATTCAGTATCTGAGGTCAGATGAGATGTTGACAGGTTTAATGTCAGTGGCATTATTCCACGTTATTTTTGCAACTTGTTATGAAATAAAAAGTCTCTCACCTCAGAAAAAAATTAACTGCCCTGTCAGATGTTATAGTGTACTGGTGGCGTGCGCTCTTATATAGCACGCGCGAACGCGGCGCCGCGCTGTAACGTTATATAACTTCACTAAAGCGCAGAAACTACAAGCATGCGGCAGTACAGTACAATAAAAGTAGCCTACAGCTCCAACAAATCACATTACTGTACTTCGTGTGTTTGCTGGGAAGGATTTGCATGACGGTGTTATATTCATTCTATTCAGGAGCAGTTTCCACGTTTCATTAACAGTCCCCTAGGTTGTTTTCATAACCAAAAAATACCATGATATTTTCACTTCGTGTCATTCTGTAGGCTATATGTTTAAATCAGTGGTTCTCTACCTATTTTTCGACCGGGCAGCACTATGGTCCAAGTGCAAGTCTCACGGGCTGCACGCATATCATTTACATATTAGTCACCAAGACAAACCAACCAGATTTATAATATTATGTATAGCCTAAATATTATGATATCTAAACGATTGCATTTATTTAAATAAATAAATAATTCTACTCACCATTAATAAAACTCCTGATGCTGTCGGGAGCTGACCAATTACAGTTAACTGCTGGTTATATTCTGTATAATTATGTATGTGACGAATAAAAATCTTGAATCCTGATAAATTCTGCTGGAAAGGAGTAACAGCACAATAAAGTTGTGATTGTAATTTATAGTCTGTAAGACGCGTGGAAGCGTGACTCGACCGCGACATTGCAGAAAAGTTCACAAATGTAGCCTATGTTGATCCAAATATGGAGAGCATTTTCGATTTTAATAATCTAAAGTTCTCTCCAGAGATGTGTTGACACATTTTCTCTAATTAAGGATAAGGATGATGTTTCTTTTTACCTGAACATGTTCAGTGTGAGGCAAGCACTGTTGATTCTGATATTGTTTCTTCGCTGGCATTTTCCACATTTCGTTTCCTCCCTTAACAAATGTGTCCATTCTGATGCTCAATTTTACTGAACGAAGGGCGTGCTGATGACTATCTGAATTAAATTCTGCCAAAGTGCACGCTTGTTAAATGCGTAACATTAATTACATGAGTGCATATAGTCTGCTCATGTCTAAAAGTAATATATGAAAAACTAAATTATTTGACATAACAAAAACATAGCTTTTATTTGTTTTGTATATTTTTTAATTAATGTAAAAACTAAAAATGAATTGTAGAACTGAAAGTATTTTTTGATTATGTTCAGCTTGGTGGGTCGCGGGTTGAGAACCACTGCTTTAAATGTGCTGCTCATACCAAATTAATTTTATTAACAAAAAATGAGTTTTGGATGGCTATTTAATAGCCTTGCGTTATAGGCTGTTTATTCAGTCATATATTCATAACAGTTTTGACTTATTTTTTGTGAAATAAACTTGCTTTGTTTTATATATATATATATTTATTTATTTATAAAATCTAGTGAAACATTTTTATTTACAAATAAAAGTGAATAAGTCTACGAATAAATCTTGCTCTTTGTATTATAAAATACATTTAAAAAACAAGCAAATACATTTATATTAGTGATAGACCGATTAATCGGTTTTGCCGATTAATCGGCACCGATAGCTGATTGCCGCAACTATCGGTTATCGGTAAAAATCCATGCCGATAGTTTTCTGTTTTGCTTCCGTTGCTGGAGTGGCTGAGAAGGGTCCGCTGGCATTATACAATACGAGAGCAGCCTCTAGAGGCGGAAATCACTGACAGCACGTGTTGTTTATTTTGACATGTGACACTGCACTGAGCAGGAAACTTCAAATACCATTTAAATACAGCCGACAGAAAATCCTGCGGCGGAACAGAGCGCCATTTACATAGTTTTCTATTAAATTACATTATACTTGTCCTAAATCATTGTAAATGTACATAATGACTTCACTCTAGGCTATAAATTATGTATTGTGTATTTTTTAGCAAAACGTTTGTCTTTCTGTGGCTCTAATAAAGTCTGTATGCTTCATATAGAGAGCTATAATAGATCGCTCTTTCTCTTTCCACTTGCTGTTTTTTAAACCGAAATTCAAACTGTTTAATGTCACATTGTTCATTCTAGAAACAAACTTCTGTCCATTTGGTGATCAAATAAACTGTTTTAGAACGCCACTTGAATTCAACGCAAAGCGTTGTGTGTGTGTGTGTGTGTGTGAGTGAGAGAGAGAGATACCTCTGAGTTCTCCTAGACACAGCGCTGCACTTTTCCCTAATTTTTGCTTTTGTGTGACTAACTTTTTCTTAATTATTAGATAATTATCAAGTGTTAAAATAGAAGCAAATAAAGTGTGTGAGTACACAAACAGTGTTGTCAGAAGACCCGGTATCGGTACCAAGTCGGTATAAAAGAAGAAAACGTACGGTACCAAGTTTCTTTAATCCCGGTTACCGAGGAGCCGGTACCCGGTTCTTGCTGCGCGATGAAAGTATGGCCTCTTCATAAAAGCACTGTGACGTGCGACATCAAACGGAGGAAATATCAAATTAACAACACTTTAAAGACTGACACCCGGATCAAATGAAAGAGTTCAAGCAGGTAAGTTTCAATTTAATATTTAGATATTCTGTTATGACTATTTGTTGAATGTCGGATTAAATAAACTGCCGTTAAGAGTTAATCCAGCATAAGCGCGGCTCGTAATATAATGCATTAATTAAGTTTCTTTAAAATATTTAATGCGCCTATAACCTTTATTAGTAAAAACAACAGGAACATGTGGTATTTACTATTGTTACACACCAGAGGCTTTTAAATGAATTGTGAATCTAAAATGTTTGGAGTGTACAAACAGTTAATAGTGTTTATGTCATTCAGTCCGTCAAAAAAGACATTCGCTATTAGTTGCAGGTTGTTATTCTTGGCTGGATAACATTTAAAAGCCCTTTAATTAAATATGTAAAGTTTTTTAAATGAAAGTACTCAAATTTATCTCCTGTAAACTTTACAATGACTATGTTATTATCAAACAACTTCCATGAAATAACTAATGATGTTATTTAATACAATATATTCATGTTTGTTCATTGTGCAATAATAAAAGATTAATATTTTTTTATTATTTGTAAATTTTGAAATTAACCCTAAGAAGAATTTGTTTATTTGATAGGTCAAAAATGTTTTTATACTACAGTTTCCATCTATTTGATTACACTTGTCTTAAAATATATGTAATCATATCTAAATTTATTATAAAAGCTGAGGTTTGTTATTTACTGAAATGTTATATTTTAGCTGGAGTCATGATCTAATGGTGTATTTGGTCAGACTCAGTCCACTGCTTTACTTATATTATATTTTCCTTTTACAGCTGCAGGAAGATCATGAAGCACCAGCAAACCCTAAAACAGACAGTTTACAGTTTTTCAGCAGAAGCAGAAATATGACAAACATTTGGGTGGAACTTGCTTACTTTTTTTCATACTTTTATTAATTGTGGAAAAATTTGAAATAATTTTAAATAAGCATAAAGAATGGCATTGGTTTTTGTGCAGTTTATTTTTGTTTAACTTTACTAAAAATCATATTTTTGCTTTGTACCGAAATGACCGAGAACCGTGGATTTTCACTGGTATTGGTACGAATACTGAAATTTTGGTACCGTCAACCCTAACACAAACAATATCCAAATGTATGTAATTTGAATGGTATGGCCGTGTGTAGTATTTAAAGTGGTCTTTAAGCATGACTGTTGAAATTAAATCAAGAGTATTCGTAGCTATGAAAACGGAAGTATTGTTTCTTGTTAGTGTTCATTTCAAATCCATTAGCAGGCTATTTTTTAATTGTAAAGTTTTTTTCTTTTAAAATTAACAAACTATGAAATAACTAATGTCAATATAATAAATATTAATATTTTTTATTCATTTGAAAGTATGGTTCAGTACTGTTACTGCTTAATTTTTTAAAATAGCAAAGCTATTTTATTTCAATATTTAAAAACTATCGGTTGATTAATCGGTATCGGCCAGTGTGGTCCAACCTAGCTATCGGTACGTAAAATCCACTTCGGTCGACCTCTAATTTATATATAAATATAACATCCAAAATAAACGTATTTTAAATGTATAGCACAATAATAAGGCAGCAACATATAGACAGGACAGAACAAGAAAGACTATTATTATCTTTCATTGCGCAGAAGTATTATAAAATGAAATGATCCATTACAGAGCGGCGCAATGTGCATCCCGTGCGCAGAATGATGCTCTTGAAACACAGAGTCACAGCACACAGGCTGCACAGCCCTCTGAGTCTGCATAGAGAAGAAAAGTACAGAGGGAAGAGATATTGATGCGAAGTGTATTAAATCTGTGAGTTAGTTTACTTTGAGCCTTTTCTTTGAACAGCTTTAAACCTCAGTAACTGTGCGCTCTTGAAGAGTTTGACTGTAGTAACCGAATGTAATGCGTTGTTTGAATGCTGAACGGAGGATGACAGACAGACAGCCGCAGCAGCGGAGAGAGAAGTTCACATGGACTTGAATTTAATATTCATCTGTACCTCAGATTAAACTATGGAACAGCTCCAGAACACTTGAAATATAATGCATGAAAACTGTATGGTGCTTAATGGTGTTTGTGTGGCTTCCGTGGGGCTTAACAACAACACAGAATATTATAAGCTTAAAAGCACAGGATCGGATTTGGATCGGGTCTCGTCTGACCGATACCCGATCCGCAGAAAATGACTGGATCGGAGCCGATACCGATCCTCAGTATCGGATCGATGCATCCCTAGTTGTAACGATATGACAGTATACCACAATATAAACTCGTACGGTTATCATACAGTGTACATTTGCTTATCTACGGTATTTGGAGAAAATAAAAGATGCAGTATCTCACCTGCGCCTAGACAACAACTTTCCACTTAACTGTTCTCTTGCTCCACCACACGTGCAGCGGAGACAACATCAGAGACAGAGGCCGTTATCTCTAATCTCTATCCCACGTCCAAATATAAATCTAAATTGGTAGTATGAGAATACTTTGGATATAGAAAAGACGAACGCTTATTTGTCCTCGTTGATAGACAAAGTTCACAAAAACTGGTCGCAAAGCAGCCGCAAAAAGAGGAAACACATCAAACATGTTTACCTATATTTCAGAACACCATCCCTCCGTGCAGATACAGTTATGTCCCATTTATAACTTAAGATTACAGTCTTATGATTTCCGTGATGCGGCGTGAATCCCAGAATCCACTCATGACAATGAATTTACAATGCAGATGTCATATAAAACGCTTGGTTTGATGAATAAATCAAAAACAGAGCTGTCAAATCCCTACATGGTCTAGTGTCTGTGATTATTAAAGCACAAAAACACTGCTATATAAAAATATAATCCGTTTGTTTTGCGTGTCTCTCTGTGGGTGAGTGGTGTTGTGTCATGTAACGTTACTACTTACTCAATAATGCATGCTGGCGCCGCTCATAGTGTTTAACAGCGCCTGCTGTCTCACTATCTGAGGACAAACACTGAGAGCCTCACTGACACTGAGAGAATAATTAATAATCCTTTCATCCTTTTATTTGAGAAAGCCATTTTCAAATACACGCAAAGCTCTCCACTACTACCCGTTTTCTTCTTCTGTGATTTGCAGTAGAGGTCGACCGATGTATCGGTTTTGCCGATTAATCGGCACCGATAGTTGATTCCTGGAACTATCGGTTATCGGCAAAAATCCACTCCGATAGTTTTTCCAGATTTCATCCGCTGCCGGAACGGCTGTGAATGGTCCGTTATCATTATACAGCTCGAGAGCCAACATATCTATGGCGAGAACGGCCTCTAGAGGCAACAATCACTGAAAAGACGTGCTTTTATTTTGACACGTGATACTGCGCGCTGCACGGAGATCACACGCTGCCTGGAGAGAGCGCAGTGCTGCTGACATTTCGGATGCACGTTTAAAACACAGACAGCGAAAAGGTATGTATACAGTACATGTTTATGTCAATATAAAGTAATTAATTTGTTGACTAGATGCTGCATTGGAGAAAGAACAGCGGTATGTTTGCTGACAAGGCTGAGAGGACGCTAACATTAGCAATATCTCAAGTGGTTACATTAATGTGGCAAAAATACACGCAAGTCCGACCCAAGTGTTTAACGTCATTAACTCCAGCTGGTCGCATTCGTTAGCCAGCGAAGTTGCAAATTTAAAGGCTGTGAATATTAGGTATGCAGCGATTAACCAGTTTTACTATTAACCGCGCTTTAAAACGTCATGGTTAATTAATCGTAAAAGCTCCGCTAAACCGAGTGTTTCTGTTGCACGGAACGTCATTGAAAATGTATTTCGGTTGTGAAATACACGATTTTAATGCACGACGTGAAGGCAAGGACCACCTGACACGAAGTTCGTTAGCTCTAGCATTCTGCCCGCTTCAGTGCGGAGAGAGACAGAGAGAGTTTGTGTGAGAGAGAGACACGCACACAGAGAGGGAAAGAGAGAGAGAGGTGACCGTTGCGTGTGTGAATTAGCCCACCTGCATATGCGCGTCACTACAAACAATGCATATTTGAGTTTAGTTATTTAAACAGTAATTTTACCCCCTCTTTATAATGTAGCAATCCAGTATCTAAATGCTATTTTATTAATGAAAGTCGCTGAGCAGCGTAGACAAGTTTCTGTCCTCCTAAATGTTTGTGTGGGCAGCTCGATCTCACAAACCAAAATTATAGACACGATTTTCTCAGGTCATATGTAAAATCAGATGAATAAATATTATTAAAATGAATAAATGGATGACAGTTGATTACAATAATAGTTCAGTTTATTCCCCTCATTAGAACAGTGTCCTCTGTGGGATAAATTCATTTAGTAATATTAATAATAATTATTAATACTTAATTAACATTTACATAGAGGCAAGGATACAACAATTATTGTCCTAGCAAAACTCCTTGATCCCAGATACAAGTCCCATGCCTGTGCGTCTGAAGAAACACTTGAGAAAGGAAAGTGGTGCCACAGCTGTGTCTTACTGGATGTACAGCTTTGAGACTGAGCGTGAGTGATATTTGTCAGAGCCTGTCATTGAAAGAAGTGATATGCCTCTGCAGTGGTGGCAGAAAAATGAAACAAGATTTAAAACACTTGCACATCTAGCAAATAAATTCCTGTGCCCCCCACCATCCACAGTGCCTAGTGAAAGGGTGTTCAGTGAAGTGGGTATGCTTTATGAAGCCAGGAGGAGCCGACTCACTGGACACCATGTACACCAGCTCTGCTTTCGCCATTATAATTTGAGGCTTCTTAACTTTTAATATTAAAATAGAACTAGAACTAGAAATTGACCATGTTACACTTGAATCTCTTGCAGTTCTTTAACAGGACTAGTTACGTTTCTCCTGTTTCACAAGTTAAAATTAGTTGTTATTTGGAGTGCCTTTTTTATTCATTTTCAATTTGAATGCATGTCTTTAATTTACCTCAATATTTCTTAATATAATCATATTTATTTAATAGAGCACATTTTCATGATTCAGTTATGTACTTATTTTTTATCCAGTATCCATTTTAAAAACTATCGGTTAATTAATCGGTTATCGGCAAGTATGGTAAAACCTAGCTATCGGTATAATTCAATATCGGTCGACCTCTAATTTGCAGGAGCTTAGACGCTTCAAATGCGCATTACTGCCCCCTTCAGTTCACTACTACCCGTCAAAATAAAAGTCCGCTTTTTAACTTGAAGAAATTAACAAATTACAATTATACTATAATGTAGACTACTTCTAAAATAATAATAATAACAAATAGAAACATTTAAGGAATATAATTGCCCCCTCATTTTTATTTAGTAAATCTCTGTTGTGCAGCCCTTTACGAAAGCATAAAAGGATAACATTTATTTTAATTTGATTACATTTTAAAGCATTAATTAAATTGTTAAAGCTTTATACATTAATTGCATTACCATCATTTTTGATAGAATATTTGTATTATGTCATAAAAATACAGAATCCAGAAAAATTAAGTCAAACCAGAATTTATGAATTTTTATGAATTATTAATGATTAACATAAGTTGTTAAACTAATATATAATCAATGATGAAATCTACTTGAATGTTTTTGATGAATTAAATTTGACTAAACATGCTTTGTCAGGCAAAAAAAAAAAACCTGTTTTGATTGTTTAATACCGTATACCATGCAAAAAAACACCAACAACAACCAAAAATGACTGATTTTTTTTTTCTTCTGGTGATTAAAGGTATGTTTAAAAGTCTCTCTCTCTCTCTCTGTGTGTGTGTGTGTGTGTGTGTGTGTGTGTGTGTGTGTGTGTGTGTGTGTGTGTGTGTGTGTGTGTGTGTGTGTGTGTGTGTGTGTGTGTGTGTGTGTGTGTGTGTGTGTGTGTGTGTGTGTGTGTGTGTGTGTGAAAAGACAGCCCGACCCCCACCCATTCTACCCATTCCACTTCTCACACAGGGCCGGCCCTGTACTCACACACACAGTCATAGAAGAGAGCGTAGAGTGTAAACAAATGCCTGATAGTTTTTTAATTTTCTCTCATCCATAGAGTTTTGTAAAGTCATGAAACTAACCATACTTCCTCAGAATGACTTTTTCCCTGCATGTAAAAAGTTTTGAAGTTTTTGGAAACTGCACTTTAAAGATATAAGATATTTCTGCTATCTTTTTTATGCTCACTTTAATAAACCACTATTTCAACACCGTTCAAGCTATCCACAAGCCTTTCGCAATTTAGCATCTTCGGTGTCTTGGCATCATGTTGACAAAGTTTGGTGTGAACTACTTGTTTCTTCTGGGAGGAGTATGAATTAATTTGCAGCATGATTATTCCAGAAATTGACATTAAAACAAAAATAGCCTGCTTTCTGTTGGTCGTAGCTAATGAGTGTAAATTAGAAAGTTGTCCGGCTTGATTAGACCAATATATATACTGAGTTTGGTGACTGTAGCTAAAACTAACCCAAGTTTTGACAAAAGGTGGCGCTATAGAGTGCCTCCTCCACGCCCGTTTATGAGCATTTGCCAGTGTCTGTCTATAATTAATACTGATGTGTGTGTTGAGTTTTATGAAATTCTAAACATCTTAAGTGCCTCAAAATCACCAGACAAGAATATTGAGGTTTGACACGTTGCCATGGCAACAGTATTTTAGATATCAATATTCCCTTCACAGTTTCACATCGGCCGTGTTTTGACATTATTCTGATGAAGTTTGAAGCAAATTGGGTAAAAGTAAGATGCTGAATTCAAAGCATTTTGAAAATGACACACTTCCTGCTGCCAGTTGGTGGCCTATAACTTTGACTCATAATTGTCACATCGATCCGATCGGCTCCATACACCGAACAAACCACTGAAGTGTGATCAAAATCAAACAATGTATGTGGACTTTATTAGACACTTCCTGTATCTCAATTCTCGCCATAATTTCATCGCCTCGCCACGGGCAAACCGTTCGAGATATCAAAAATCCCTCCACAATTTAGCATCCCCAATGTCTTGAGATCACGTTCACCGAGTTTGGTGCTCGTCTGTTGAAAATCCTGGGAGGAGTATTTAAAATTCCAGAGCATGTGCTTTTTAAACAGCCCTGAATAGCCGACTTCCTGTTGGGCGGAGCCCATGACATGCAGCGCAGAAGTTGTTCGGCTCAATGAGATCTATATGTGTACCGAGTTGCATATGAAGACGTGCAAGTATGTGTGAGCTACACATCAAGTTTTCTGATGGTGTTCCAGGGGGTACCGTAGAGCCTCTGTGCCACACCCGGGTCCCAGGCTCTGTGGCGTCCTAATGGCCGCAGGTTCCAATGTGTGTGCAATTTCCTTTCTGGCTTGAGCCCTAATAAACAGAGCAGATTCAAGAGGGTCCTCGCACCATCGGTGCTCAGGTCCCTAATTACTGCAAAGGATATGCCTGCTGTGAGCTGATACAGTGATTGGTCCACCATTCTATCCAATGTTTCATAACCAATTAAGCTTCATCTTTGCATTTTTAACTTTAATGCGTATTTCAGATTGGTTATATTAGCCGTCAATCCCTCCCTTTTGCTGCACTCGTGACATGACAGGGAGCTAGCTAGGAACCGACCTTTTTTTTGTTTTATTTCAGCCAATGTCTGTTCCGGACTTGCACAAACTGCATTGAAATAATTTTCCAAAATGTAATGTGTCGAAATATTACATCATTACCGCCACCTATCTCTCAACTGGACCATTGACACTTCTGATTGACATTGTAGATAGAGTGTCAATGCTGAGAGATAGGTGGCGGTAATGCACTTATAAGTCTGCGATCCGCCGTAAAGCAAGAAGACGCGTCATGCGCCAGCTGTTGTGTGAAGGAGCTCAGGACAGTTGGACCGTGCGGCGGATCAGAGGTAAAAAACGATATAAATACTGTTCAGTTTCTTGCACAAGTGAAACATTCTGAACCAGTAAAGTTTTCAACCCATTTGTATCGGAAAAAGGTTCCTTACTCGAAGCTTTTTAAAACGGTTCATGCTGTGGTCAACTTGTGGTCATAAAAATGAATAACACCTTCCAAAGTGCTGTGATTCATTATAGCTGCTGGTTTCACATCTGGTTCTACAACTGATTCCTTGTTTTAATCTATTGTATAAAAATAATGGCCATTGTCAAAGTCATTCATTTGTGTCGGTGTACTGTAACAAAAATAATTCAAACAAATCAAACAAACTAATTCATTAAATCTGTGATCTGTCAATGTTAACTCTGCCTCAGTCCTTAGTAGGGCTGTCAAATTGGCTGAAAAACTAAATTCAAATTGTTTACAAAAATATTATCAAAATGCGAATTATATTCTAATTTAAAAGGGCACACACAAGAAGGTCGTTCGCCAGCGTACAGAGTCGCTTTGAGACGAGGCCACCCTGGTGATTTATGTATGACACCATGGACCTGCTGTCGGAGCGTAAATCATTGAGAGAAATGTTTTTCAGCAATAACAGGATTTGATATGACTCAACTGTGTTTCTGAAGTCAGTCTGTGACAGACTGTGTGCCAGCACTAGAGCTAATTAATCGTTAAAACATCGCAATCTCGATTCGACCCCCCACGCGATCTTAATCCAGCATTTATACGATTCAGCCAATTATATTTTCAAGGACAGGAGACGAGCATAACTCGTCTGATCTCGAGATAACACGCAATCACTCACAGCGGGGCGTGATGACGCCTGACGTTACATGCGGTTTTGCGCGGGCAGCGGCCAGATGTGCTTGTTACCTGCACCAGAACAGTGGATGCGAGTCATGCGTAGGGTTGGGTACCGAAACCCAGTACCAACATGGCACCGGTACCTATGGAACCGGTATGTACCGAACCGAATCAGAACGCAGATTTCGGTGCCTCATTTCGGTGCCATGCCCGAGCGATCGGTTGAAATATTTGTCCTTTGTTTCTCCGAAACGGACGTAAGAAGCGTCATCACTGGCACCACACATGCAAAATAATTTCCCGACTGAGAAAATGCACATGAACTCAATTCGGAAAGCTCTAATAATACAAGTCCAACAAATCTTTATAGTAAGTTAACCCGAGTGTGCGGTTTTCACATTCAGACTTAAAAGCAAAACTCAGGGAATGAGAGTATTTGAGGAGCACGAGAATGCAGTGATTACACTTGCTCTGACGACCTTCCATTAACTAGCTAAGCTACTACTACTCCATGGGCTACTAATACATCGATTAGCAATGGATTATAAATATACTTAATTATTATGAAAATACCAGAGATGGCTTGAATAACACAGATAAACTATGCATTGTCGTAGTCGAGTGTTTATTGTATTTATTTTATCATTCACAACGATTATATCTTCTGTTTACTTATCCATATCACGGTGGAAAAAGAGTTCGCTACTTCTGTGACTGGATCTGTGGGGTTTCTGTGCGAGGGTGCCCTCTAGTGTCCAGTATGAACGAAAAACACATCACCCCCCGGTTTCACAGACATAGCTTGAACCTAGTGCTAGACTAAAATGTAACTCTGAGCTGTTTCAACTGAAATAAACTTGCACTGACTGATCCTGAAATATATCAGTGCATTTGTTTTGTCTCAAGATGCACACCAGTAATGTTTTTTTTTTTTTGAGCGTGTTTATAAAAATTACTTAAATTAAAATTACTTAAAACATTTTTTATTTACATTACATAATTTTTCATTACATTTCTTTAAATTTAAAGCAAAGCAAAGAGTATTGTCTTATTTTACTGCTGTTTGATAACCTAATGTTCAGGGGTAAATCTTTAAAATAAAAAAAGTTTGCTTATTCTAAGCAAAAAAAAATCGTGATTCTCATTTTATTCAGAATCGTGCAGCTCTAGCCAGCACTGGACAAGCAGGCAACATATGCGTTTACTGTCTAACTGCCCAAGCAGCATATTGTGAGATAAAAAAACATGCAGCCCACAAAACGCCTACATACAACCATGTGAGAGACCAGAAGATATTCCTGCCAACACTAATTCACAAATATAGCAGTGATGCTCACTATGAGACTGGGGTTGTAACGATATACCGGTATGACAGTTTATCTGGGTTTGAACATGCACAGTTATCATCGGGGGTGTGAAGTAACGAATTACAAATACTCACGTTACAGTAATTAAGTAGTTTTGATCAGTAATTGTACTTTGAGTAGTTTAAAAATTGTGTACTTTAACTTGAGTACATTTTATGTGATGTATCTGTACTTTTACTCTTTTCAATAATTAAAAGTCCTCCGTTTGTGGTCGTTACATGCTTATTTTAATTTTATTTGTATCTATTAACGTGATTGGATAGAGAGAGAGTAATCGGTCTCGTGACTTTCGTCAAATCAAATTGTGCATAGAAAACTTTAACCGCCAACTACTGTCTTATCATGGCTGCTGAAAGTGCATTCTTCAAGCATCAACTCAGTCGCATCTTCCTCTAATATGTTTAAGGTAAAATTTGGATTTCTGCTAACTAAATGATTTGTATATATGCTTGCCTATCTACACGGCCTGACATTTGGTGAGGTTGCGGGTATTGCGTACAATGTTAACTCCCGCAAGTGCCACGTTCAGTATAATTTCCACTCACTTATGAGACGCGCGATCTGCGCTACCTCGTCTCTCTCACGCGCGTTCTGCAGCAGTCACTTGGATAAGTCGTTGTTGCTTGTTGACTTTTGATAAGTTTGAGCACATGATGCGCGCTATGAAAAAGTGTGTTGAAAACACTGTAAAACGATTTGAAATAATGTACTCAAATCGAGGACCTTATTGATGACCCGTGGCATTAATACACTGCGTCAGCACGTGATGTAAAACTGCAGCTCATAAATAAACACTTTTTTTATCCATTTTCATTTGATCCGCCTTCCTTTAACAAGTGCACTCACGCATAAACAATTTTCAAGTTCAACACTTTTTGTTCCATTCAGTTGTGGATGCTGCTGATTCACAGAGACCGCCACGGCTCAGCAAAGAGACGTGCATTTGTGTTTTCTTTTGACATTTTTTCCCAGAAATACTTTGCTATTTTATGCATTTTTCCTTACAAATGGTTTTATCGACATAATTCAAGTAAATGTATAAAAAGTATGACATGATGCCAGGGGTGGACTGGGACAACATTTCAGGCCAGGAAATCTCACACTCATCCAGGCCATCCCATACACCCACAACAAATTCTGAAACATGACCAGCCCTATTAGCCTATTTGTATGACCATCACATAAAAAGGTCAACGAAGTCTTTAGTCGGGGCCGTGGAAAATAATTAAATGTTCTCTTTTCAACTGCACATTCACTTACCTTTTCCTTTTATTAATTTTCTCTAAATATCCCTGTCACTCACTCACACTTTTTTTCTTGTACCTGTCAATCTTCACCAGCAGGTCTACTATTATGAACAGAATTGTGTTCACCTTGTTGCAAAACAACCACCTCATTGCAATTTGTTTGCACAATGTTATTATTTATCTTAAAATGACTTAAATACCCAAGATTTCATAAACATAAATTCATACAAATATTTTCAAACAAATTTTCTAAAGTGCCTAAATCCAAAATTAGTACATTGAAAATCCTAATACTGAACACACTTGTATTTTTGAGCTGACTGATATTTTTGTGTTTCTGTTTGCTCTAGCTCCCTCCCTTTCTATACAATAAATCCATGTGAATATCTGCCTACTAAAATTTTTCCAATCTTCCAATCGATAATGATGTCCATTAGCACAGTATTCTGACTGATGATAATAATGGGGTGCTACTAACAGCCTAACAAGTGCTAGCAGTTTAATACTCAAACAGGTTAATAAAGACAAAACTATAGCATATTACAGATGAAACTGACCTGCACTTGAAGCCCTGAGCAGGTTATTAATTTCGCTACATTTAACTGTTTCTTCTGGCCGTTTCTTCTCCTTCCTCGAGTCCCGCGCATTGACTCATTGACATTCAAAACTGTTTGACTGAGGCAAGGAACAGAAGTGAAGCACGGCACTGCCAGTCAAGACTAACCAATTTATGATTTTTTAGGGAATGCCACAATCGGAAATTATCACTTTGGCACATTGGGAAGGCAAAAGAAAAAGGCAGCGGGCTAAATCAGCCGCCAGTCCACCGGGAAACATCCCGGTGCTCCCAATGGCCAGTCCGTGCCTGCATGATGCATCCTTCTAGAACAATGTACATTTATGTTAAAATTGTAGCATAAATTATCAAGTTTAGTTATTCTTATTTCTTTTGGAGAGAAATATGGGCTCTCATTTTAACCCATAGCATGGTGTGTGATGCTGAACTAGGAGTTTCTAATAGTGTTTGTATTTGCACTATTCTAAACATTAATATTTTTGTGCAACAACAGCATGCTGTCTCAGTGGCCTTACACATGCTTTTAAATATATTTTTCAAACTTTATGATTTAAATGAATAACTTTAATCTTTTCTTCAACTGAATACGGTTTCCGTGCTATTTTGATGTGTTTTAAAGAGTTGCCAGTCAAAATTAAAACTGCTGGATGATATCTTCATTCGTTATGACAAACAAGATAATGTGAATTACAGAATGTATAAAGTTTTTTTAAATTTATTAATTGCAGTGTACAGCTTTTATTATGACGGGGTAGAATCCACAGCTCAGTACTCACTACTCATGAGTACTTTTAAATAGGCTACTCTTTTACTCTTACTCAAATAGTTTTTTGGACAAGTACTTTTACTCTACTCTCACTACATTATTTGGAAGGTAATTGTACTTTTACTTGAGTATAAAGTATTTTACAGTACTCTTTTAAAATACAGTATTTTACTGTACTCTTTCCAGCACTGGTTATCATACGGTAAACATTTGCATATCTACGGTTTAAAAAAAAATGTATGAAGAAATCCCACCCTTGCATATGCAACTTATTTCTGCATGGCTGCTTCACTCTACATTCACTTGGCTGCTTAGAAATGTGCAGCGGAGAAAATAACAGAGAGATTATATCTAATCTCACAGGTTGTGCACGTGCGTCAGGACTCATCCATATTGCCAGATGCGCTTGTGAGAGACTTGCGGAGCAGAACCGGGCGCGAGACCGTGAGTATAAAAGAGTATTACGAGACAGACTGCGTGTGTGCGGCCAGTGTAAACGGCTCGTCTGCGAAACGCAGGAGATGAAGGAGACGCGCAGCATAGGGCAGAGCGAGTATGAGAAGCATTTAGAGACACGGGCTGTGTTTGCGGTCTTCTGAATTAGCGAACATGCATTGTAAACTTATTTCTAATTAATCTGTTGGGGAGATAAAATGTGTAAGATAACGTTCATGTAGCCTACTAATAAAAACATCTAAAAATGTATCTTTTATTCTCCAGTACTGAACGCAGAACTGATAAGGGAGCTCTTGATATGCGTTGTGACGCAGCTCTTGCAAATTACCTTTTTTTTGTTCGTTGTAGTTGCATACGATTTTCTTTAGTTTTCATTTGCCTAACTTTCGATCTGACTCTTTTTAAATGGTGTGCGTTTAAGCAGTTGACTAGAGAGCAGTGCTGATCGGGGAGAACAGAAGTGCGCTCACTCCATTGGTTAGTAAGACTGTCACTCAAGGCGGGCAGTCATGCATGCTCTGGAACAGTAATATCGAGTCTTTGCAATTAGCAAATCACAATGCCTCAAATTGCGATTGTGATTCGATCTCACACAGCCCTAATAGGTGGCGCCAAAAACGCATAAAACGAGTGTGCCATGAAATAAGTAAATGTAATGTGTGTTGTAAAGCTCGCGAGTGAAAACAAAAGAAAAAGAAAAGCTTACAGTAGTGACTGTCTTAAGCCCAAATGGGACCAAACATCCTCTGTAACTGATTTTAAAACATAATACAGTACCCAGATTTAAAACCTACAATAGGATTTCACTTCTACTGTTAATAAAATTTTGGTAGGCTGTTATATAATTCAGATTATATAACCTGTTATTTTTATGGTATATTAAAAAGTGTATATTTTTAAATGTCATTGTTGGTACATTTTACCAGTGTTTACCATACTTTCAAAATAAAAATGTAAATAGGAAAAATATACAATATGAAAAAATTTGTAAGAAAAAATGGGTTTTACAGAGAGAAAAAAAAACAAGATTTGATTTTCAAAAAACCTGTTTCCAAAAGGTACATCTGGAAAAAGGGGGGTCGTCTTATATTTGGGTCAATATGGTATTATTTTCTTCAGAAGGGAGACTTCAATGCTTTCATTAACGTGGTTTCAAGTTTGTTGTAATAAAGGATTTGTTCACTCAAATAACTTCTTTATTCTTATAAGAGTCATTGTTGCTGATAAGAATTATTGTTTAATATCAGAGGTCGACCGATATGGGTTCTTCTCTGGCTGATGCCGATATTTAGAAATAAGGGCAGCCGATGGCCGATATATGAAGCTGTTTTTTTTTATTGGCTTCATATGGGCGGTCTAACAATATCCCGTTCCCGACATTCTTTCATAACAGCATATCTGCGCTTTTTTACTCCCTCTTATCGCTCACGTGCTGCACGCACGGACCAGTGCTTCTGTGTCATCTATTTTATTGTACAGCATGTGCATGACAGCCCTCTGACAGAACAGGCAGGCTGTTGATGAGCAGGGCCGGCGTGTGCATATAGGCAAACTAGGCAGTCGCCTAGGGCGGCAGCACAGTCAGGGCGGCAAAAAACCCAGATTTTTTGTTTATCTTTTGGACATTCGTTATAACCCCCTAGTTATTCTAAATCGAAATTAACTTTGCTTCATAGTAATGCCGCTCCCTTACCGCCCCCCAATTGAGCGTCATCAATAGGCTACTCTACATGCAAAACATCATAATGTACATTCGTATGTCATCAAAACGAATAAAACTATCCAGACATGAATTCCTTTTGCTGTTTCCTTTTGCTGTTCCTTTTGCCGTTCACGCGCTTCTGAAAGGTAAGATTATAGCCTAATGTATGTGTGAGATTGAAAGCGCGGGGGACATAACACAAGTGTGATGTTATCTATTAAATAGGCCTACGTACCAGGACTGTGCGATTAATCGAAATCGAATCGCAATCTGAAACTTTGCGATGTGGTCGCGATATTACTCTGTTCCAGAGCATATGCATGACTGCCAGCCTTGAGTGGCAGTCTTACTAACCAATAGAGTGACAGCACCTCTGTTCTCCCCGATTAGCACTGCTCTAGCCAACTGTTTAAACGCCCACCATTTAAAAAGTGTCAGATCAAAAGTTAGGCAAATTAAAACTAAAGAAAAATGTATGTAACTTTAGCTTCGAAATGACAGACAATGAACAAAAAAGGTAATTTGCAAGAGCTGCATCACAGCGCATATCAAGAGCTCCCTTATCGGTTCTGCGTTCAGTAATGGAGAATAAAAGATACATTTTTAGATGTTTTTATTAGTAGGCTACATGGACGTTATTTTACACATTTTATCTCCCAAACATATGAATTTGAAATAAATGTATAATTAGTGATCGACCGATATTGATTTTTTATAATCGATACTTTGTACGTTTATGTACCCGATAACCGATATGCAGAACCGATATTTATTTACTGTTATAAAGTAAATAAATAACAGAGTGAAGTAAGTCCATTCTTCGCTTTTTCCTCCTTTCAGTCATCTTAACAACAATTTTTTTTTGAAAATTAACATGTTCATGTCAAATTTAATCTTAAAATTACAACAATAAAAAAATTTTATTTATAAAAAGTATCATCAGCAACACTGATATTAACAGTAAGCAAAAGAATGTCTAATGTTTTCAAATGGAGAAAATAAAGGACAGAATCATATCAACTTCATTTTAAACTACAGTTTTAGTAGGTTTATAAGCTGTTTAATAGGCTAAAGAGTGAATAATTATTCACTGAATAATATTCTCTGGAATATTGAAATAAGCTACAACAAACAAAACATTGTATTTTATTGCATTTCTTAACTGGCATGTTTTATCATAATTATTAAAATGTTTTTTGTCATTCTAGATTATAGAAACTGCTGACAGCGCGGTTTATCTATGCATTTACACAGAACTATACTCAAACTGTGATCGCTTGTGGAGAAAATAAATAATTGTTTTCGATAGAGATGTTTATTGGCAAAATAATGGTATAGTAAATGTTAATATAGTTTAGCATGTTTCAAACAAGTGAATCTTGTTAAAAGCTAAAATACAGAGAACACATTTCACTGCTAGTTATACTCTGTATAATTGTGTATGTGACAAAAAAAAAAAAAATTCTCAAAACCGATAACCAATTATGGTAAAATGCTTAAATATCGGGAAAAATATCAGTAAACCGATATATCGGTAGATCTCTATTTATAATGCATGTTCGCTAATTCAGAAGACCGCACACACAGGTACAGCCCGTGTCTCTGAATGCATCTCATACTCGCTCCGCTCTGCGCCACGCCGCGTGTCTCCTGCATGTCTCAAGGATGAGCCGTTTACACTTGCCACACACATGAAGCCTGTCTCGTAATGCTCTTTTATACTCATGGTCTCACGCCCAGTTCTGCTCCGCAAGTCTCTCACAAGCATATCTGGCACTATGGACAAGACCTGACGCACGCGCGCAAGTTGTGTCAACTCGCGCCTGGATCCGCATTTAAAATTAATGTAAAATAAGTTTAACTGCTTGCCAATTTCACTTGGATGAAATGAAACATTCAGCACATTTCCCACTTGTTCTTAAAATCCCAAATACTTAAAAATGAATAAATCAGCCCGTTCAACACGTAATACTTTAATAATTGAAAATTCTGTAATTCAGTAATTCTGTAAAAGTAGTAATACCATTATAATCTTCCCTGCAGGAAAAAAAACACAAAAAAGAAGTAGAACCCCTCCCAAAACACAATAGAAAATATAATGGATTTAAGGGGGGAATTGTATTGGTTTTAATGTAAACTATAATGGTGTCTACTGGTATTTGATGCATTCTGTTGGTGGGATGTAATCTAGCAGATGGCAACCAATAGAAATCATTGGAATAATGCCCAAAACAAAATTGAATTTTGTAATGGTTTTTATGGAAACTATAAGAATTTCTCATACTCATACTGTGTTGCACATTATTGACAATATTGAGCTGAAGCTTGACTGCAAATTTAAAATCGCAATATCTGTCAAAACAAATCGCAATTAGATATTTTCCCCAAATCGCACAGCCCTACTATGTACATACTAGGGATGCCTCGATCCGATACTCTGGACGAGACCGATCCAAATCCGATGTTGTCCGTATACTATTCTGTGCTGTTGTTAAGACCCACGAAAAACACAAACATCATAAAGCACCATAAAGTGTTTGTGCATTATATTTCAAGTGTTCTGAAGCTGTTCCATAGTTTAATCCGAGGTACAGATGAACATTTAAATTGTTAAATTCAAGTTCACATAAACTCTTCTCTCCGCTGCGTCTGTCTGTCTGTCATCCTCCATTCAGCATTCAAACTGCACGTTGCGTTCGGTTACAACAGTAAAACTCTCTTCAAGAGCGCACAGTCACTGAGGTTTAAAACTGTTAAAAGAAAATGCTCAATAAACTAACGCACAGATTTAATACATTACTTATCAATATATCTTCCCCCTGTACTTTTCTTTTCTATGCAGACTCAGAGGGCTGTGCAGCCTGTGTGCTATTGTTTCAAGAGCATCATTCTGCGCACGGGATGTGCATTGCACCATGCTGTATTGAGCCTTTCGTTTTACAATACTTTAGCGCAATGAAATATAATAATAGTCTTTCTTGTTCTGTCCTATCTATCATATGCTGCTGCCTTATTACTGTGCTATACATTTAAAAAAAAAAAATCTATTTTAATTTTTGTATGTATTTTAAAAGTGCTGGGTATGCAACCCACTTTTGGGCTGCATACCCAGCACTTTTGACCGACCAGTTGAGAAACACTGTAATAGATTGTGTTTAACACACAGAAGAGTGACGATCGGGTCAACACAGAGAAGTATAGAAATTCTAAGTTACATAAAAAAAATTAAAAAAACTGCGCTGGTATCGGATTGGAATCAGCCGATCCTCAGAATTAGCGGTATCGGATCGGTTCTGAAAAAATGGTATCCTTGCATCCCTAGTACATACTCCGTGTATTGTTGTGTTTTAGCCAAGTAGAATACTAAATATTTAGCCTTTATCATATACAGCGTTTAATTTGTGGAATAAAACGTGGTGAATAAAGCGGGTGACGGATTGGTTGACCCACTTAAGTGATTACCAGCTTGCACCAGTTGCTTTTATAGTCTGCAAATATACTCTAAAAATCACGGTTATTTTATTAAAAAAATAATTATATTTGGGTAGTTTTATGTAACCCAGCTCCTATATAGGACAGTCGCAACAACTTTGCATTTGCATTGAGTGCACGCAGATATTTTGCCTTCTCTTCGGGTTAGAGCAGTTCAGTGCCACTGACTTATTTAGTTTTTTTTGGTCAAATATAGGTTTATTTCATTTAATCTATAAAACAGTAAACGATTTTATTTTATGCAAAGCAAACCAAGTCAACTAAATGAGCTGTTTTGGTCTTTTTGCGACTGAAATTAAAATTAAAATTAAAACGGAAATGAAATGAACCTGTATAGGGTAGAGAACTGTTCACAAAATAAACCAAACTTAAACTAAACTAAAATTAACCAAATTATTAAAAAATAAAAACAAAACTGAAATTTATAGCGAAAATTGAAAGCATTATTAGTTTAAATTAAACAAAACTATAATAACCCTGACACGAACATATTTCACTGGAGGAAGAGGATCCGCCAGATGAGATGATCAGAATTCGGAAGTGCCGATCCTGATCCTGGGTTTGTTCAGATTAAGCCCTGACTACGAATAGTTGCGAGCTCCTACCAAACTTTGTAGTTTTTCGTGTGTTTTACTTATTATTTTGCTGTTTTTCGTACTGGATGTCTACACTCTTATTACCTACGACAGGCACACACTTTTAAAAATTGGCTCTTCCGTCGCACATCGGAAACCGGACTTTGAGTTCCTTAATGCCGACGCTTTTGTTTACATCAGAGCCCTTTGTCTGGGCCACACGACCACGACGAAGGAAACGTAGCCGAAAAAGAGGTAAGAGAGCAAGCGTCCTCGTCAGACTGAGACGCCGTGCCTTTCGACCTCCTCTCCCAACCATTTTGCTGGCTAACGTTCAGTCACTGGACAACAAACTCTTTGAACTGCGGGTGCGCATCTCATAACAACGAAAAACAAGGGACTACTGCGTTATTTGCCTCACAGAAACCTGGATGTCTGCAATGGTTCCAGACTCAGCCATCGAGCTCACGGGGTTCTCCGTGCATAGCTCGGACAGAACGAAAGAACTCACAGGGAAAAGCAGAGGTGGGGGCGTCTGTTTCTATATCAACAACTCGTGGTGTGATGAAAGGAACCTACACCATTAAATCCTTCTGCTCCCCTGATCTGGAATTTCATATGCTTCTGTGTCGACCATTCTGGCTACCGAGGGAATTTACAGCTATCATAATTAGTGATAGACCGATTAATCGGTTTTGCCGATTAATCGGCACCGATAGTTGATTGCCGCAACTATCGGTTATCGGTAAAAATCCATGCCGATAGTTTTCTGTTTTGCGTCCATTGCTGGAGTGGCTGAGAAGGGTCCGCTGGCATTATACAATATACTGACAGCACGTGTTGTTTATTTTGACATGTGACACTGCACTGAGCGGGAAACTTCAAATGCCAATAAAATACAGCCGACAGAAAATCCTGCGGCGGAACAGAGCGCCATTCACATAGTTTTCTATTAAATTACATTATACTTGTCCTAAATCATTGTAAATGTACATAATGACTTCACTCTAGGCTATAAATTATGTATTGTGCATTTTTTAGCAAAACGTTTGTCTTTCTGTGGCTCTAATAAAGTCTGTATGCTTCATATAGAGAGCTGTAATAGATCGCTCTTTCTCTTTCCACTTGCTGTGTGTGTGTGTGTGAGAGAGAGAGATACCTCGGAGTTCTCCTAGACACAGCGCTGCACTTTTCCCTAATTTTTGCCTTTGTGTGACTAACTTTTTCTTAATTATTCGATAATTATCAAGTGTTAAAATAGAAGCAAATAAAGTGTGTGAGTACACAAACAATATCCAAATGTATGTAAATTTTAATGGTATGGCCGTGTGTAGATATTTAAAGATGGCCATCTTTAAGCATGACTGTTGAAATTAAATGGTAATACTTAACAATAAGAGTCCATTCGTAGCATTAATGAAAACTGTAGAAGTATTGTTTCTTGTTAGAGTGTTCATTTCAACATTTGCTATTAGCAGGCTACATTTTTTTTAATTGTAAAGTTTTTTCTTTTAAAATTAGCAAACTATGAAATAACTTTAATGATCAATATAATAAATAATATTAATATTTTTTATTAATTTGCAAAGTATGGTTCAGTACTGTTACTGCTTATATTTTTAAATAGCAAAGCTCTAGTTTTATTTCAGTATCCATTTAAAAACTATCAGTTGATTAATCGGTATCGGCCAGTGTGGTCCAACCTAGCTATCGGTATCGGTAAAATCCACTATCGGTCGACCTCTAATCATAATCACTGCCGTTTACATTCCCCCTCAAGCCAACACAGACCAGGCACTCAAGGAACTGTATGGGAATATAAGTGAGCAGGAAACCGCACACCCAGATGTGGCGTTTGTTGTTACGGGGGACTTTAACAAAGCCAACTTCAGAACAATAGCTCCAAAATACTTCCAACACATAACCATCAACACGCGTGGTGCTTGTGTACTGGATCACTGCTACTCCCTACCGGGACGCCTACAAATCCCTCCCCCGTTCACCTTTCGGCAAATCAGATCACTCTTCTGTTCTGCTCCTGCCTGCTTATAGGCAGAAACTGAAACAAGAAGCACCCGCCCTCAGGACAATTCAATGCTGGTCGGACCAATCGGACGCTATACTACAGGACTGTTCTGATCACGTGGACTGGGACATGTGGACTGGGGCAGCGTCTGATGATGACATAGAGGCGCATTCAGATACTAACGTATTTCATCAGGAAGTGTATAGAGGACTTAGTACCGACAAAAACAATCCACATCTACCCCAACCAAAAACCGTGGATTAACAACGATGTTCGAGCAGCCTTGTCAGCGCGGACATCGGTCTTTAAATCCAGAAACACTGACGATCGAAAACAAGCCAGTTACGATCTCAGGAAATCCATCAAAGCCGCCAAACGACAATATAAAAACAAAGTTGAAGAACAATTCAACACCAACAATGCAAGAAGCATGTGGCAGGACATCAACAATATCTCAGGTTTTAAAGGGAATAAACCAGCTATTGTTAACATTGCCGCCTCTCTACCGGACAAGCTTAATCATTTTTATGCTCGTTTCGAGGCTCACAACACTGCCCAAACAGAGAGCGCTCCCGCGGCTGCTGCAGAAGAGGCGAGTCCACTCTCCATTTCTGTCACGGATTTAACCCGATCCTTCAAACGGGCGAATATCCGCAAAGCTGTAGGTCCAGATGGCATCCCAGGCCGTGTGCTCAGAGCATGCGCATTCCAACTAGCTGGGGTTTTTACAGACATTTTCAATCTTTCCCTCTCTCTGTCTGTGGATTCCTCATGCTTCAAAAAATCCACCATTGTGCCCATACCAAAGAAAAATAAAATCACATGCTTGAATGACTGGAGGCCCGTTGCTCTGACACCCATCTTCAGTAAGTGTTTTGAGAAACTCATCAGCGAATACATCTGCTCTGTGCTGCCTGCTTCACTGGATCCGCTACAATTTGCATATCGCAGCAACTGTTCCACAAACGATGCTATTGCCTTCACCCTGCACACTGCTCTCTCCCACCTGGAAAATAAGAACACCTATGTGAGAATGCTGTTCGTGGACTATAGTTCAGCATTTTACACCATAGTGCCTGCCACACTGTTTGCGAAGCTCCAGACTCTGGAATGGAATAGATCTCTGTGCAGCTGGATCCTGGACTTCCTGACAGGCAGAAGTCAGGTGGTCAGAATGGGCAACAATACCTCGTCTCCCCTGGTCCTCAACACTGGTGCTCCTCAGGGCTGCATCCTCAGCCCACTCCTGTACACACATGACTGTACAGCCACACACAGCTCCAACGTCATTGTCAAATTTGCTGATGAAACAACGGTGATAGGCCTGATCACTGACAACGATGGGCGGCCTACAGAGAGGAGGTGTGTACCCTGACTAAATGGTGTCAGGAGAACCACCGCTCACTCAACATCAACAAGACCAAGGAGCTGGTGGTGGATTTCAGGAGACTGAGCAGAGAACACACACCCATCACCATCGACAAGACACCTGTGGAGCGGGTAAACAGCTTTAAGTTCCTCGGCGTTGACATCACTGAGGATCTCACATGGTTCGCTCTCACACAGATGCAGTGCTGAAGAAGGCACATCAGCGCCTCTTCTACCTGAGATGGTTGAGGAAGTTTGGAATGAGACCCAGTAGGGCTGGGCGATATGACGATATGTATCGGATTGACGAAATAAAAAGTCTGTCATTTCATATCATGTTCTATCGTTTATTTCGTGGTGTCGCAAAATACATTGTTTACGGTAATACCTTTTCATCATTTTCATTGAGTGACTGCGCTCTTTATACGCCGCCCACCACGGGGCGTGAAGGAGAGACAGAAGCAGGTGGAGAACGACCAGCCAGGACAAAACCAGGAGCTCGTTCCTAAACGAGGGACTACATCTGTAGAATGGTCACGCGTTTAAGCACTGCAGTTTTAAAACAACCGATCTTAAGCCATTGAAGCACAAACAACAGAGCTATATGCGTGCGCCATCTCTTTCTGTGTGAGAGGAGCGCACTGTCTTTTTCTTTTTCGCCGACTTTGAACAATCATATAAACACACTTATATGCGTCAGAATCCCCGTCTTTGCAAGTATCCTCATAAACACAGCGATTTAGGTCTTACGAGATAGTAAATGGCAGAAAGAGAAAACGCATATGTAACAGTAACTTAGCTATATTGGATCCAGACTTCGGTCTTAAAGGGGAAGCGTTCCAATATTCGTTCTGTCTGCCGTTCATGTTAATCATAGCACACTGCAAGAACATCTCTCGCTGCTCTCGACTAAATCACTTTTGTGACTTTAATGAGAAAAAATAATGATATATTTATAATATATCTAGAATCTATACATAACACACGTGTTAATTATATCTATCATAGATAGATATAATTAAAACAGTGAAGACTAATTAATTTACACAATGCATGTAGCGTTTCTTATTTATTGTAGTTTTTGTCCTATTACTTGCAATTAGTTTCTTATCCTTATTTCCTCACTGACTGTTTATTTATCTTCAGTGAGGTTGAGTTTCTCTCTTTAGGCTTGTATTAGTTTTGATATTGACATTGGTGACAAGGATTATGAAAATTCTATGGTATCAAAGATTTTAATATAATAAAAACATTTGTAAAAGAAAAAAAAATCACTATATCGTGATATATATTGTTATCGTGATATAAAATTTGTCATATCGTGATATAAGATTTTGGTCATATCGCCCACCCCTAAGACTGCATCACCACCTGGTTTGGAAACAGCACAGCTGGCAACCGCAAAGCTCTGCAAAGGGTTGTGCAAACTGCCCGCCACATTGTTGGAGGTGAGCGTCCCTCCCTCCAGGACATCTACACCAGGCGGTGTATAAGGAAAGCCAGAAGATCATCAAGGACTCCAGCCATCCATCCCACAGTCTGCTCTCTCTTCTGCCTTCAGGAAGACGTCTCCGCAGCATCCGATCCCGCACTAGCCGACTGAGGGATAGCTTTTTCCCTCAGGCTATCAGGCTAATGAACAGCAAAAACTAATACACCCTTCAGCACACGCCCACTCTACAATATGCCATGCCATGCACTGCACTTTAACACAGTTCAACTGGACTACACGCACACACACACTGCACAAACATCCAACGCACATCCATGACCTATGTAAAATCTGCTGCACCTTCACATATTATTGTGTATATGTGTACATAATGTAGAATGGGTACATACGGTGCATAACGTGTATTGATAACTGTAAGCATGTCTTAAAAAGTAAGTTTTTAAGACATGCTTAAGTTTATGTATGGGTATTCTGCACATTGTCTTCTGTATAAGTCTGTAAGTATGTACTGTCTTTATGTAAATTGTTTCTGCACTGTCTGGAGCACGCTGTCAAGAGTGAAGTGGTGGCGACAAGGCTGGGTTTTGTCTAGAGCGGCAATTGAGCTTGCGCCGGCCCTGTTGATGAGTGACAGAGCAGAATAAGGATGGAGCAACGTGTGGATGCGCTGTCCTTGAGGGACGTTCAACTTGGACTGGAAAAGGAGCAGTTTAAGTTTAATGCTAAGAAACCCACGTCAGGCAAGTCTGACTCGGGACATTCTTCTCAGGGATGTTAAATTGTTAGGTTTCATGAAAAAGACATTTCATTTTGCAATGTCTAAGCCATCGGTTTAGTTAATATTTTGCATATAAATTTAAATGACAGATGTCTGTTTTCTCTGCAACACTTTTCCTACGGTGTTGACAGCAAAAGGTTAAACACATTTTGTATTTTGACAAGATTAATAAAAATAACAAATATGCAATTTTTACATTTCTCTGCGACACTTTTTATTGTGTTACAACAAAATGTAAAACTAATTTGATTCTGGACAAGATGAATAAAATAAATAGCCTACAATAAAATAAATTGTGCACAAAATGCACAACATTTTTATTTGTTATCTCCCTCTCTTTCAGTAGAGGAAATTTAAATGTGAGATTCTGGAAATGAGATCTATATTTAACGGGAATGGTCGGGAAGAATTTTTCTGCGGACAGTTATGTTGCACTTTGAAAAACCCACATAAGGAAAAAAAGCCTCTTTTATGTTGCACTTTAAAATGTTGTTTTTATAAATGTAGCCTAATTAATCGTTAAATAATATTAATGACATCCTAATTTGCTGTTACAAACGATGTGTTTCAACAAACATTTGACAAACAGCTTGTTTCTGCAGCTTGCTCAGGTTGTTATTCTTTTAATAAATTATTGTACAAAGATTGGGTTACAAATGATGACAAAGTCTGTTCCATAATTCCTATTAAACTCAGAAGATATAGAAAAAAACAAGTTATAGAAATTAATATTATTTTGTTGTTATTGTTAATATAATTTGCTGTTTTAAGAATAAAGATGACAACTTTATTATTATTAATTTCCATGTTCATTTACAAGCTGCATGCGTTCTTGATCAAAAGTCATTCAAGGCTCTTGACTCATTCTTCCCACTGGTCGCACTTTTGCAAATAACCTTCTCAGTTGGTCGCACGAGCACATAATTTGGTCGCACTTTTTTTTTTTATATATATATACAACATTAGATTAATCAATGCATGCTGATGAACTTTTATCATAGTTAATAGGTATATGGTAACGAAAGTGTTAAACATTCAACCCGTTCTTTTTCATCAGTATTATTTGCGTCACCTTCTCTGATTTAAGAAGCGGCCTTTTACTTTAGTTTGAAAACCAAATCCTCCCTTGCGCTCGAGCAGTCCGCTGCGTGCACCTTCGCGCCCGTGCAGTGAGTATAGGCTCTACCCACGAAGCGCTCATGCTGAAAACGCCTCTCTTGACGTGATCAGTGAAATCGTTGAGCGATTAACCGCCAAACCACGATATTTGTTGCTGCTTCACCGCGGTAAGAAAAAATCCCATACCGTCACAGCCCTAATATATATATCATTATTTTTTTTATTAAAAAGGTTTTATTTCTATGGCTTCCAGATTTCAACAAATATATGTTATGTATGCCCAATGCCTTTTTTTAAATGAACCGAATTCATGCCCGTTTTTCTTTTTTTACTGTGCAACGTAATCTGTAACTGACTGTCATAGTCATAACTGTGAAAGCCGGCCACTGACGTCACAGACATTTTATGATTGGCTGAGGTGCCTTTCGTGATCCAAGTTAGCCGTTATGCTTTTTCCAATGGTAAGTAAAACAGACCCCCTCATCTCCCAATAATAAGACAATCTCTGGTTCCAAGCACTGATCAAACTCACCTGTTGGTTATCATCAAGTGTAACCTCAGAATTTGTATTAGCCATTTCGGTTGTGTTTGATCAGGGTTGGAGATTAATTTTGCAAGAAGGTAGCTTTCCAAGAACAGGAATGGGCACCCCTCAACTAGGACTATCATATTTTACATTCTGTATTTATAGACATGTAAAATCTTATCAACGCTGATGGATAAAGAATGCAAAAAGTCTTTGTTGCTCAGTGGTTTCATTAAGGCGGTCTCATTTGTCACATCAGACAATGTCGCGTTTCAGAAAAATAATCATTATACAGTTTTTATAAAGACTATTGTTATTCCAAAGACGGTTATTCTTTGGAATGTAATAGCCTTTGAAATTAGAGACAACATACATTTCCATTTGAAAAAATGAGCAAGTCCAATGCATTGACCTACTTTTGAAAAGACCAGATATGACTTAAAACAAGAGTCTAACAGGCACCTAAACAAAATTAAACAAACTTAATTTACAAAGTCTACAAAAAAGTTCTGCATTACTTCAGTATCAATCAATATTGTGCCTAACTGTGCAGACAGAAAGCACTACGTGTTCAGAAGGCTGTGTTTGGGTTAATAACGTGAAACATGTCAACTTATGGTATTTGCTAATTGCTGTAATCAACTAAATATTGTACACATCTTCCATCTACCTGACAGCCCAATGAATCCCAATTCAAACCAAATTCAACAGGATTATGTAAATGATATTGGTCACGTTGTTACAAAACATTGTCATTGTTGAAAATGAGACGTACAATGTCGCCCCCTGTGGGGCTGTTTCGTCAGTCTCGGAAAGTAGGTCAGTTCTTTATAAAATCTACCTTTGCGATAAATTGGGTGAAAGGCCGTAAATGTAATGGTCTCTTACCTAGTTCAATCGCCGTGTTGAACTTCAGTATTGCGTTGGATACGTCTTGTTTTTTCCAAAGGCCTTCTCCTTCCAACCAATATCGTCTCGCTGTGCTTTCCGAATTGAACCATTTTTCAATCAAGCCACTGACAATAACATTTACTCTCAGTCCGTCCACAGTAAATTGTTTGGGTGATTTGTTGGGTTTTAAACGGCAGCTTCTGCACTCTTTTGTAAGGTCATCTTCCAGACAGCGCTTACAGAAAGTGTGTCCACACACCAAGGACGTCGGTTCCGTCAATAAGCACTTGCAAAGCCGGCATGAAAACAAGTCTAAATTCTGTGCATCGTCTAATTCGATGGTAGAGCCCACGCTTATTGTCTTACTGTCACTCTGCTCTTTAGTGAGGATCGTATGTGCAATAACGTCAACTAAAATCTGCAGTTCATCAGGTCTCAGTGCCTGGAGGTTTGCAGCGATGCAATACGAGTCCAGCGCATCGGCTATGCGCCCCCCACGGGCTAGAGCGTCAGCTTTCCGCAGGCAGAGGCCACGGTCGGTGTGCTCGAGCTCGGCGAGCTGAGAGGTATAGATCTCCGCGGCCAGATCAAAGTCTCCGGCCCGGCAAGCCTCGTCCGCTACCCCGAGCATTTCCGCACACAATTCCGGTGCGGTCGGGTTGGAGAGGTCGTGCACATAATTTCCGGTGTGGTTTTGAATCCCAGCATCCATTGTCTGCTTCACCGAATAAAACGCAAATTATTTTCAGGAAAGCGGACAAAATTACAACGTATAGGGCTAGGGTTTAAAGCTTTGGTGGAATCCAGGCTACAGATAACCAAATATAGTCCTATTTTAGTTACTTCACAAAAACACCATCTTTAACCCAACATGATCGGAATACTGACGAAAATCAATAATCACGAGACCAAAGGCTAAATGTTTATAAACACTATTCATTTCCCATTCACCACTACTAGGCCCACCAAAACACCTAAATGACTGACGGTTCATTTCCCGGTAAAGCAAAAAAAAAAGATAATAATAAAAATAATCTGTCTAACCTCTGACAAAACAATACATAACACATCTAGCAATGTTTTCATGTAAGGTTGTAGTGTAAAAAAAGAAACAAACGTTCAAATATGTCTTCAAAATAAACCAGAATGAGTTTGTTGGGGTTTGTTTTGAAATCACGAGTCTCCACACGAGTGAGCGACCGACGAAAGAAAAATATGAAAGCTGATTTTCACACATAAACGTCAGTGCTGATGACGAGTTTCTTGATTTCTGCCGAATGAAAAATATTCATGACCAACGTTTAACGTTAGATGACCCATCTCTAGCAGTGGCACTTTGCGTAATCCTCCCGAACTCTTTGGCTTGGAATACCCTTTAAAACGGTCCTTCTCCGAGTCCCTTTAATTCTGACCATTCTAAAGGATGTCCATGTCTTATACGAGCCAGTAGAAACGGTAAATATGAATCAGTTGTTTTAATAAAATGGAGACAGCTGCGACGTTACCATTCGGTCCACACTGACACGGGAAAGTGTGATACTGTCTGCCTCGCTCTCGTTCACGTAAGAAGCACGTGACGTCAAGATTGAGGCCTCATTGGTGTGTTATATAGCTCACTTATATAATGACAAAACAGTTGCGTAACCTGAAAGGGGCAGGTAAGTAGAAAATAGCAGATCATTTCACATAAAAAAATATATGTGTTCGTTTTGATTCTATGGCACGTTAAAGACATTCAAAAACTGACAAGACATTCATAAATGCCACTTGCTACATGCAAGAACATGGTCACCTAACATTTATGCAAAGCTGTAATTGTTTACTTTATGTAAGGTGCCATTTAATAGCCTACATTCAGTGAGTAACAATAAGGACTAAACCTTGTGTAAACATTTTTTGGTATATAATTTACATTTTAAAATAGCCTATATATTTATGCAACATGCAGTATTTTTTATTTTTTTTAACAGTTTTGGTGTACAAGCTAAGCTACACACTAAAATACTTAAAATTAAAGAAATTGCCACACTTAACTGACGTTATTTTAAAGAAAAGGTAATCCTTTAAAGTTTGTGGCAATTATGAACTTCTGGGATCCCCAAGTGCACTTAATACCTGTAGTAATCATACAACACCTAAGATCATAGTTAAAATGAATCCCAAAATCACTGGAGACACCTCCAGCTCCAGCAGGTGAATTATCCTCAGAATTGCTTTCATCAAGATCACTGATCACTTATCAGAATCCATCATACTGATCTAATCTTAAATTAAAAGTGAAATTTCAAACATGAGAAACATCTACATCTGTTTCATCTGTTTTTAGAGGTTACCTCAAGTAATTTTAAGGTGGGGTAAGTGATTTCTGGAAGCCAATGTTGACATTTGAAATCACCAAAACAAACACGCCCCTACCCCAAAAGGGTCTCGCCCCTATTTTGATAGCTCCGCTCCACACGTATGTATGTAAGCAACTCAGGCAACGATTAGTTCTGTGAAACAAAGCAAAACCAATGTTACTCACCTATCGAGAAGAAACAAAGCAACCTCTGCGTCCAATCAAAGGCCCTCTCGCTCGTTCAGTTCTCTCCAGAGCTGGAAAGCTGATCCGATATTTACACGGGTCCTACTTATTGCCTCATCATAACACCATGTCTACACAGGACTATAGAACTCATTGTAATCAGTGATGCTGTCTACACTGGATGCCGTGCCGCGGCACGACAAATCCCCGACCGTAAACTCCTGCCGCGTTCTATTTATGACATATTGACACAAATTTTAAATAATTTTCAACGGTCACTTTGTCGCATCCAGTGTAGACTTCTTTTGTTTCCGCAGACATTTTCCTCTTTTGTTTTTTATCCACCATCTCTATCTTTGTCATCGCTCGGCTAATGTCCGTCATATGCACTGAGAGCTCTCTCTCTCCTCCACATCACGAGTAGTCACGCCCCTTACTGCTGATTGGCTACAAATTTGTTTTGATACTCGGCGCCGAATCAATTTTCTAAAGCGTTTTTGAAAAAATGCATACTCCACCTTTAATGGAATATTAAAAACATTGTAAGTTAGGCTACTTATCATAACACTTTCATTGTACAGAAAGAGAGCAAAGAACATTTATACTAGCAAAGAACATTTTCACTGACAGTCTAGAGTTCAAGCACTCTCAAAAACTCCCATTAAAATCACTGACGCTGTTTGCACTGTGAAATGAATATCTTACTTACAGATTTATGCAGATATCTGCACTTTGTTGTTTCTGACAAGAGGTATTCAGTCAGCGAGCGAGTGAAGAAAACCTTTTAGTGATGACTCATCTGAACACCTCTGATTGGTCATTGCATTCATAAGCTCAACATAATCGTGTGTGATTGGTTATAATCGACTTTGCCACGTTCTTCATTAATACAATTAAAACCATCAGTGCACAATTTTCCACACCGCAATCTGTCAAGCACCACTTACCAGCAAACATACACTTGTTCACATCCTTCTCTTCACTCTCTGAGGCAGAAGTCTCCAAACTCATCCTTTCTAATCATCCTACTACTTGTCCGCTTGATCCTATTCCATTTCATCTCCTTTAAGCCATTCCTCCTGCAGTTGTACCTGCACTCACTCACATCATTAACACATCCCTTCACACTTGAGTTTTTCCCTAAGCATTTAGACAGGCTCGTATAAACCCACTACTTAAGAAACCCACCCTTAAACCCATCTCTTTTAGAAAACTACAGACCGGTTTCCCTTCTTCCTTTCATAGCAAAAACACTTGAATGAGCTGTGTTCAACCAAGTCTCTGTCTTTCTCACACAGAACAACCTCCTCGACAGCAACCAGTCTGGTTTCAGACGTGGACATTCAACCGAGACTGCCTTGCTCTCAGTTATTAAAGCCCTAAGACTTGCAAGATCAGATTCCAAATCTTCAATACTTATCTTGCTGTATCTATCCTCCTGTCAACCCTATTGCCAAAGGGCATCTCAGGAACCGCACTCCAGTGGTTTGAGTCTTACTTCTCAAATAGATCATTCAAGGTATCTTGGAGAGGTGAGGTATCCAAGTCGCAACATCTAACTACTAGGATACCTCAGGGCTCGATTTTTGGACCACTTCTCTTCTCTGTCTACATGGCATCACTAGGTTCTGTCATTCATAAACATGGCTTTTCATATCACTGCTATGCTGATGACACTCAGCTCTACCTCTCATTCCATCCTGATGATCCGACGATAGCTGCTCGCATCTCAACTTGTCTGTCAGACATTTCTTGCTGGATGAAGGACCATCACCTTCAACTCAACCTTGCCAAGAGATAACTGCTTGTGGTTTCATCAAACCCATTGTTTCATCACAATTTCACCATCCAGTTAGGCACATCAACCATAACTCACTCAACCATAACCATTCACCACTACTAGGCCCACCAAAACACCTAAATGACTGACGGTTCATTTCCCGGTAAAGCAAAAAAAAAAAAAAGATAATAATTAAAATAAATAAAATAATCTGTCTAACCTCTGACAAAGCAATACATAACACATCTAGCAATGTTTTCATGTAAGGATGTAGTGTAAAAAAAAGAAACAAACGTTTAAATATGTCTTCACAATAAACCAGAATGAGTTCGTTGGGGGTTGTTTTGAAATCACGAGTCTTCAAACAAGTGAGCGACCGAGGAAAGAAAAATATGAAAGCTGATTTTCACACATAAACGTCAGTGCTGATGATGAGTTTCTTGATTTCTGCCGAATGAAAAATATTCATGACCAATGTTTAGATGACCCATCTCTAGCAGTGGCACTTTGCGTAATTCTCCCGAACTCTTTGGCTTGGAATCCCCTATAAAACGGTCCTTCTCCGAGTCCCTTTAATTCTGATCATTCTAAAGGATGTCCATGTCTTATACGAGCCAGTAGAAACGGTAAATATTAATCAGTTGTTTTAATAAAATGGAGACAGCTGCGACGTTACCATTCGGTACACACTTATGGGCTGTGGATCATGCCATTTCTAAGGCTTAGCAGGCGAAGGCGAAGGCGCAAACTACCCTCCTGTCGCCGTCAGTCCGTGTAAAATTTTGAATGGGATTAATAGGATTTTATTTGTATTTTTTTTATTGAATCTCTCAAATCCAACATATTACAATAGCCAGGGGGGAGAACACATACAGGAAAAAAGATGCATAATTACAATAAAATAATTACATAAAAACATGAAAATGTTTACATATAACATTACTCTTAACAGCTTTCTTGTTTATCAAAGTGTAAATAGATTTTAGGTATTGCTTAATTTCTGATTTCAAAATGAGAAACAATGGTTTGTAATCACCGTACTTACTTTTATGTATACTAAACTTTGCCATCAAGAGTAATAAATTAATCAAATAATATTCCTTATGGAGTGACATGTCGTAAGTGAAAAAAACAAATAAAACATTTTCAAAACAAAGTTGAAAGCTGGGCATGATATGATCTCTAACAAATGAGCAGAAGTCTGACCAAAAATTGTCTGAGTAAGGACAACTCCAAAATAAATGAAAAAACGTTTCTGTATGTAGACCACAAAATGTACATAGTGTATCGATATCACAGTTAAATCTATTCACAAGGAAATAGTTACTGGGGTAATATTTGTAAATGAGTTTGAAAGAAATTTCTTTAACTTTATTTGTGATTAAATATTTATGAGGTAATTTCCAGATGTTATGCCATATCAAACCATCAACACGGCTATTCCAGAAAGTTACAATAGGAGGTCTAAAGACAACATCCTTTTGAAAAAGAGCACGAACCTGTCTATTATTGTGTTTAACAGAGGAAAGAAAACAAACTCGACCAACAGCAGTGTCAGCAAGATCTAAAGAATGTATAGAAGATTGGGGACATGTATTTTTACAAAGCATTTTTAATCCAGAAGGGACAGCATCCATAACAACGGCATATTCTTTAGGAGTGATAGGGATTTTAAATTTAGACAAAAATTCAGAATAAGTTAACAGAAGACCTTCTTGGTTGAATAGTTGGCTCACCAAAACTATATTATTAGAGAACCAGTTTTCAAAAAACAGTGTTTTAGATTTATATAATATATGCTTATTATTCCATATAAAACATCTATTAGGTGAGAAATTATGTTTATAAATTAAATTCCAGGAGAGAAGCATTTGTTTGTGAAAACTGGATAACTTAAATGGTAGTTTAGAAATGTTGTAGTTACAAAGCAAAAAAAAACTAAGACCTCCAACCTGTGAAAAAATACAACAAGGAATAAAGTTCCATATACTAGTTGTTTTTTAAAAAAATTGTTTGATCCAGTTTATTTTAAAAGTATAATTAAGAGTAGTAAAATTTAAAAAGTTTAAACCTCCATTTTCAGTTGTGTTCATAATCACAGATTTCTTAATATAATGGGTTTTGTTTTTCCATAAAAAATTGAAAAGCATATTATCAATAGTCTTGCAAATATTATCGTTGACTGCTAGAGAAAGAGCTGTATATGTGAGCCTTGAGATGCCCTCTGCTTTTGTAATCAATACTCTCCCTCTCAAAGATAAGTCTCTTAGTAACCAATGATTTAACTTTTTCTTCGTTTTATCAATAACAGGGGAGAAATTTAGCTCACATCTTCTCTCTTCATCCTTTACAATCTTTATACCTAAATATGTGACTTCATTTTTTATAGGAATACCACAAATAGATGGTAAATCACACTGCTTAAGAGACATTAATTCACACTTATTCATATTCAAATGAAGACCTGAAGCTTTAGAGAATATACTAATAATATTAATAGCCTTGGGTATTTCCCCTGCATCTTTAAAAAAAAGTGTGGTATCATCTGCTAATTGGCTAATAGTGATTATGTTATCTGCAACTGTAATTCCTCTTAAAGTACTCTGTTTAATAGAATCAGCAAGTAGTTGTGAACAGAGTAAGAACAGGTAGGGAGAAATAGGGCACCCCTGTCTGATACCACGATTAAGATTAAATCTGGGTGAGGTGCCAGTACGCAATTTGATTGAACAGTTACCATTGAAGTATAAAGTTTTAATAGTCTTAATGAAGTAATTACCGAAACCAAATTTTTTAAGAGCTGAAAAAATAAAATGATGTTCAATGGTATCAAATGCCTTATAGAAATCTAAAAAAAAGAATAAAGCTCTTATCTGAATAAAGGTGGGGATAATCAATGAGATCTAAAACTAAACGAATATTATTTGAAATATGCCTGTTCCTCATGAAACCAGATTGGGTATCATCAATAATTAAGTCTAATGTCTTTTTAATTCTAACGGAAAATATAAAGGCTAAAATTTTATAATCAATATTAAGCAAGCAAATTGGTCGCCAATTGTCTAAAAACGAAGTGTCTTTTTTTGGCTTGGGAATTAAGGTAATTAAGCCTTGAGTGAGGGTGGGTGGAAGCTTTTCAAGGTCTATACTCTGAGAAAAAAGTTTTAAGAGAAAAGGAGCAAGTTCTTTAGAAAAGGATTTATAGAATTCGGAAGTTAATCCATCCACACCAGGTGATTTATTTAATTTAAGTTCCTTAATAGCCTGTAGGACTTCCTCTATACAAATAGAATTATCACACAGTTCTTTTTCATCTTCACTTATTGATTTAGTATTAATAAGGCTATCTAAGAAATCAGAAGTATCATTTTTATTAAATCTAGATTCATAAAGAGAGCTGTAAAAGGATGAACAATTAGCAGCAATAGATCTCGGTTCATGTGTTAATATACAATTAATATTCAAATGTGAAATTGTGTGTTTTGAATGACTATTTTCTAATTGAAAAAAATAAGCTGAGTTTTGTTCACCCTTCTCCAGCCACCTCTGTCTGGATCTAATGAAGGCCCCCTCTGCTCTCCTTTTATAAATATCATCTAAGTGGTTTTGAAGAGTAAGCAGTTCCATTTTTTCAGTGTCTGAGAAAATAGGGGGAGATCTTTGAGTGAAAGCTGTAATCTTTGCAATTATATTTTCTTCTTCATGTTTCCTAGCTTTGGCTAATACACTTCCATAATTTCTTCAAAATGTCCCAATTTCGAACTTCAGTAATTCCCAGTTATTGCAATAATCATTACTCAGTTGAGCTAAATTCCAATAATGTTCAATCATTCTGCGAATGGACACCTTAACATATTCGTTGTCCAAAGTTGAATTATTAAGTTTCCAGTACGAATTATAATGGATATTGGAAAAAGATTGTAGGCCAACATTAATAGAAACTGCTTTATGGTCTGTCAGTGGCACAGGAAGAATATTAATTAAAATATTTTCTTTCTGTAAGCTACAAGAAGCTAGCCAATAATCAATACGAGACATGGAAGTACAAGCCTTATTGTTCCATGTAAAGGATTTTAGATCGGGGAATTTCTCCCTCCAAATGTCTTTTATACCAAATTTCTGCATAAAGGCCTTAAGTCTCAAATTAGAAGAGGATGGAGCACGAGGAGGCCATCTGTCAAAGGAATTATCTAAAGTAATATTAAAATCACCGCCAATTAATATTAGTGAATTTGGGAATTTAGATAAACAATGTGTTAAGCGAATTTCTAATGTATCAAATAAGTCATCATTTTCACTTTTAGAGTTGTATCCATAAAAATTAACTAGAATCATAGTCAAAAGATCACATTTTGCAACTAAAATAATGTAATGACCAAGAGTGTCCACATTAGAATACAAAATATCTCCTGAAAACTTACTTTTCAGAATTGCTACTCCTGCCGAATGCTCAGACCCATGTGCAAACCAAATATCATTACCCCATTGTGCTTTCCAAAAACTAACATCATTAGGAGTTGAATGAACTTCTTGGAAAAAACAAAAATCAGACTTTTGCTGCTTAGCAAATAAAAACAAAGCCTTACGTTTAACATTTAACCTCAAGCCCCTGACATTGAGAGTAGTTAACGAAAACGACATAAGGATATATTAAATAAAAGTGTAAACAATGAATAGAAGAAACAGGAATAACTTGAAATATTCCATTCCCAACAATAATAAGTGAACAATGAAATTATAAACCCAGCCGTAGATCTATGAGAGTTACTTCAAACAATATACAGCAATTATTTGGCATCAGATGAAGAGAAAGAACTTGTAAGAGCAATAGGGTGAAAAAAAGATGTTCATACGTTATTAGACCGTAAGTCCATTACTTCACTCAGGGTGGTGGATGCACGGCTTTCCCATCAACAAACGCCCGTCCACCGACAAAGAACGCTCTCTTCCCTTCCTTTCTAGCAGCTTCCACCAACGGCCACAGCTTCATCCTTAGCATCCTGTCTGCCGAAGTCAAATCTTCGGTGAATCTCAGCTTGTGGTTCCTGAGGTAATCGGAGTGTTTTGCCTGCCGCCACACCAGATCCCGCGTAGATCTTCTCACGAAACGTATAATCACCGGTCTTGGCCTGTTGTTCGGCTTTCCCAAACGATGTGCTATATCGATGTCATCTTGAATCGCCACACTTGAGTCAGAAACAACTGCAGCACAGATGTTGGAAACCTTCAGCTTGATGTTTTCATCAGATTGTTCAGGGATTCCGTAAAGACGAAGATTCCATCTGCGCTGATATCGTTCAGATTCATTCAATTTTTGCTCAAGCTCAGAGATCTTGGTATTATTCAGATCCACAGTAGATTTACAGTTTTTCATGTCAGTTTTCAATGCGTTGACTTCTTCAAACACAAAGTCAATCGATTTCTTGAGACCCTCAATACTCACTGTGTTTTTGGATATAATTTTTCCGAGATCGTCTGCACTCTCCTTGATTTTAGATGTCAAAGCCACGATTATGTTATCTTGCAATTCTGTCAGCGAAAGGTCTCCTCGAGATTTCTTTTGCTGAGGTTTCACAGGCGTATCTTGGTTAGAGTCACACGCTGACTCAAAAACTGGACTCTCACTCCGAGAAAGATCGGGAAATTGTTGGCTGTATTCATGGTCATTTATGATATGTGAGACAGATTCAACTCCAGCACCGACAGGAATGCCAAATTCCATTTCTTCCGTTAGGATATTAGAAGTAGAGCACTTATTTTTTCCTTTGCGCTTCATCGTGCTAACCGAAGCATCCATATGCAAGACGACAGCCGTTAAGTTAGAAAACTTCAATATAACAAGCCAAAACTGCCAGCAACTAAAAACAAAAATGCCTAATGCATAATAAAATAAAATTATTGCGACCAGATCTAATTTTAAGTTAAAAATTGGGAATGGAAAAGAAAAGCGCCTCAGCAGCACATAATTGCGTCTTTGTCGGCCGCCATCTTGATGCGACCCTAATGGGATTAATAGGAAGGGCAGACGACAGACCCACGGCGGCGTCACGGCGACGTCACTGTAGAACCAATCATAGGCGGCGACGTGACGGCGGCGTACGTGAGAAATTTACATAAAAACTGATGTGTGATAGGTACGTCTGAACTAGGTACGCCGTATATATATACGTCGTCTCTATGTACGTCGCATTATATGACGCCTGATATATATACGTCGTCTCTATGTGCGTCGCATTATATGACGCCTGATATATACGTCTTCTCTATGTACGTCGCATTATATGAGGCCTGATACATTGTATCTTCCACCTTTAAACGCATTTAAAATCATTTGTATTTGCATTACTATATGTATTTGTTATAGGCTATTGATTTTACAGTAATTAGTTAACTAACAAGTGGCAATGTTTTGTGTGTGTGTGCTGGTCAAATGGGTGCCCTCTTGTTGTGCCCCCCTTCTTCAAATATTATGGAAGTAAAATAAAAACCACCTACTATAGGAGTCAAAATATAACTTTAATAAAATCTAAAAGCAAATAAATAAATAAATTGTATTATTTACAAATTGCAATTGTTGCTTTAGACAGTTTACCTATGGCTATTATTTTATTAATACGGTTGTCTGATTGATTTTATAGTCTCAAGCAAAATAAAAATAAGCATTTTTACTAAGATAAAATATGCTTTAATTTTTGTAAGGGTTGTGATGTCCACGTTTTTTTTTTTTTTGTTGAATAAATTATAGAGGCTGTGTCGTGTCATCTCTCTCTCTCTCTCTCTCTCTCTCTATATATATATATATATATATATATATAAAGGTGATCAAAATGTTATGATTAAGTGGAGATTTGAATTAAATGCTTGGTCAATAGCCTATATAGGCTAAGTGTAGCAGCAGCAATGACCAGGCCTTTGGCTCCCTTTGCAGGCATTTGTAATAACATGTACATACATTGTTTATTTAGTATTTCATAATGTACTTTAACAGTGTTATTCAATGAAACCATACAATTATGAATTAGCCAATCATTATTGCCTCATTGTTTTTATATAATGCATTTTAAGTCATTTGAATTTGGCTTGCGTCTTTTTCGATGATTTTTGGTTGTATTCGGGTTAAAACCGTGGCTAAATATTATTAAATGTGTCACATATAAAGGAATAGCCTAACATGGTAACTTCAGACCTAAAAGAGGAGCAGTTATAATAGATGTGTGAATTTCTGATACTCAGGAGGAGAACAGCTAATTCTAAACCAGGGGTTGTCAGCTATGGTCCTTAAGGTCCACTTTCCTGCAGTTATTACCTCCAACCCTAATCAGTTGAGAACTCCTGGTTTAGAATTTGCTGTTCTCCTCCTGAACTATTATAATTGTATTTTTGGTAGTATAATCACTGCTCTAAATCATCTGCAACCTGAAGGATTTGATATTAACCTTGTCCACTAGATGGAGCTATATAATAGGGAATCGTTTTAGACTAAAGGCCCGTACACACCGGGACGAATTTCGTGCGTTTAACGCCTCGTGACTAAACAAAGGGCGCCAATGTGAGTGTGCACACCGACGCGAAAAACGCCACGCGTAAAAGCATCATTTTTTTTTAAAACGCCTCGGGTTCGTTTTTTTGGTTTGACGCGCGGTCAAAAACTATCCGACCAATGAGATTGGCGCTTTTGCTCACGTGTCTGGAGCTGCTGAAGTTACAGTAAAACACAACTTGGGGGCGTTCAAACACAAAACAGTCTTGCCGAGCACACATACGTAACGACGAAGAAGATATACGCCAAGTAGCGTCTACACTGCCGGGAAGAAATAAGAAGACAAAGAAGATGCAAGGCAAGATGAATGTAGAGCTGCTCGTCTCGTTGGTGTCTGAACACAAAGAACTTTATGACATGTTTTCTTTGTATGATTTTGACAAGCGCGTAAATACTTGCTCTCTTCTTCTGAGTGACAAGCGAGTGTCAGAAGCGTAAAGTTGCGCAGCGCCACCTTGTGTACAGGGGTATTTCTGTTTTACATTAAGCGCCATCTAATGTCAGGGAATGAATTTGCATGTTCACTCGGCTCATCGTCAGCGAAAATCGCTTGGGTGTGAACACAAAAAACGCTGGCGAATAACGCGCGCTGATATTCGTCCCAGTGTGTACGGGCCTTAAGGGTGAATCCCAATTCTCTGTCTTACCCCTTCCCCTTAGTTTTGCGCGTTCACGTGAGCGCAAGGGCTGTCCCAATTCTCGTTTTGACCGAGGGGTAGGGCTAAGGGGAAGGGGTAGATTTACATTTATGCATTTAGCAGACGCTTTTATCCAAAGCGACTTATAGTGCATTCAGGCTATACATTTGTATTGTCAGTACATGTGTTCCCTGGGAATCGAACCCACAACCTTTGCGCTGCTAACGCAATGCTCTACCACTGAGACACAGGAAAACTGTGGACACTGTGTTTAAGATACCCCTTAAAACCAAGCATTTTCGCGAGCTTACTTGAAACCAAGGGGCAGTGTTGCCAGATCGGGTTGACGATTTCCAGCCCAAAAGCTCAGCAAAACCCGCCCACTTCAACAAAAACCAGCCCAAAATTTGAACTGCCAAAATAATGTGATATGATTTTATTACCATGTCAATCAAGGTTGATAAGGACCACTTTTATCTCCTCAAAATAAAATAATGACAATAAAGGTAATAAAGATAAATAAATTTCACAGGAACATGGATCAAAACAGGACAAATGCGTTAAAGACAGTAAGAAAATATGCTTAAAATGACCAGGAACCTTTTCAAAATGGCAATCAAGAAATTAATTGATAACCCCCGGGGGAACACATGCATCATTTTCAATGTCCACAGTAAGAAAAAGCTAATTTTTGTGCAAAAAAAGTGCACAATAAAGTGATCAGAAAGCAATGTTAATTGACACCCACAACAGCCAAACATGTGTTATTCATTGATACATACTGTATGATAATCTGACAGCAAAAATAAAATAATAATAACAATGAACAACAATGCGCTTACCTTTCTCTTGTGCTTTATCTTCAGACAGCACGTATTTCATGAAGTAAACATTTTAGAACATAATGCAGAACTTAGCACAGTCAAAACTGTTCAAGTCCAGCAGCTGTCAATGCCAAGTATACACGAGTTTGGACGGTTTAAAAGATGTTCTGATGCAGGACAGCATTGTATAGTCCCATATTCAGTTTTGATTTTTATTAAATCATTCAACTGTTCTCTTATTTCAGTTACAATTACATTTAGAAGTATTCTATTCATTTAATCCACGTTGTGAGATTTGAGTTACTCTTAGATTCTTTATCGTGTAACTTATATTTAAGCCACTTTGCCATGACAATCACTTAACTTAAATAAAATTAATGAGTAAATATATAGCTGCACATTTAAATTTTGCCCTTTACAGCGCCAAACCCAATCACTCACGAGTCATCACATCTCACCAACATAAAAGATGGTAAATTGATTGACAAGTCTCTGTTAAAATGAACCAAAAGGGTTGCGTTAAGGAAAAATGAGTTGATGACTGCACTACACATTATTTTGCTGTGATACTTTGAGCTCGAGCATATTAAGATAACATGACTAAGATAAAAGCGAAGAAAAAAAGCAGCTGATTGGGCGTCTTTTATTTTTTTTAAAAGCAGCCCAAATTTGGTCTACCCGCCCAATGCGTTATTCTCCGGTCCAAGCCGATCAAAAGAGGCCCAATTGGGCAGCAACCCGACCAATCTGGCAACACTGCCAAGGGGTAACGTTACCCAGAACACACTGCGGCCAGATCATCACGAGTCCCATAAATGGAAGTATTTTCGGCTTAAATAATTTATTTAGAAATTACGACAGTCTTGTTTTGTGCTCTACATAGTCCCGTGAATATATATTTGCAACCATGTTCTTAATTGAAACGTTTTTAAAAATCGCTATTTTCCCCTGCTAACGTTACATTGCTGATTTGCACAACAGTCCCGCATTTCTCTGACTAGAGAAAAACATCACTAAAACCCACGCAATCGACACACACACACTTGCAGACGGCAAGTTTTTATTTTTTTTATTGAAGAATGAACATAACAAGAATTTTAACATGTAAATCCAAATACAAAAAATATAATAGCAATCTTAAACTGTAGAACATTGTTTCTGAGGAGAAAAAAAAAACGCATATCCACACAGGAAAAAAATAAAACATCATAAAAAAAAAACAGAAACAACTAAATAATAGAGCAAATTTTCTTCCTTTTCCTTAGGACATATTCAAAGATTGCAGCGGGGGAGCTATATTAGAAACAAATGTCTCCATGAAATCCAACACTATGTAATTCTTTTTGTTATTAATTTGCATTAGATTCTTTTTCAAAGCATCCATTTCTGATAAAAATAGATTACATTTTGGTGTGCATTTTGCAAATTTCTGTTTATGAATATAATATTTACCTTGCAAAATGTAAAAGTTAACGACATACTCAATCATTTTACTTTTGTGTGTATAAGTACAAATAACATCTTTTAAAGATAGCATATAATTAACATTTATTTGCAAAAATAGAAAGGCACTAACATCAGACCAAAATCTAAGAGAGGAGAAAAAAAAAAACAAACACAGGAAAAAAATTACAATTATAAAACTTCCTTTTCCTTAAATGACACAAGTCTTCCTCATGCGTGTTATAAAAATAGATTACAGAAACTGTTTATGAATATAATATTTACAAGTGCTACTCAATCATTTTACTTTTGTGTGTATAAGTACAATAACATCTTTTAAAGTCATATAATTAACATGAATAGAAAGGCACTTAGACAGAGCTACTTTACATGGTCTTCCTCATGTAAATTTTGTGAAGTATTTTGAAATGTGAAGTATTTTGAAATGCACCTCTTTAACTTTATTCAAAATAGAAAATTTGTAAGGATTTGACCAGGTCGTTTTCCAAGTAATATCGGAGATTTTTACATTCCAAAATAATTTTCCTCTAGGGGAGATTTTATGTTTTGATTGCAAAATGTGTCTAATATGTTTATTATTACAAGACGAAGAAAATATTTCAATACCATCAACTTTTAATTCTGGAAATATCCTTTCATTGCTTCCAAAGGAGAGGTGATTATTTATTAGTTGTATCAACCCATTTGTAATAGCTTTAACCACTTGTTAAATTTTTTTAAAGGGGATGGGAAAATTGTAAACATGCATAAAGTCTTCATAAGACAGAATGTTTCCACTCTCATAGAACATATCTATAACAAAATATATATTCCTTTCAAACCACCTGTGCAAAAATAGCGATGTATTCCTAGAAGCATTGAGACAATTGTTCCATAAAAGCATTTTATGTGGAGAAAAGTTGTGATGGAAACAATTCTTCCAAGCCAATAAGACTTGCTGGTGAAATATGGATAATTTAATCTGTAACTTTCCTGGAAGAATAAAAGATCAGACGGCAAGTTTGTGATCAACACTTGTCTCCTCTGGTGACGTAGCAGCCAGCTAGCGACGATGTATGATGACATAACAGTAACCAAGTGGTGTCTCAATTCATAGGGATATGTGATCACTGTTGCATCTCTATATCCTTTTACTTGGGCAAAAGAGAATCACGTAACAAAGGTTATTGGAAATTCAATGCAGATTTATTAAAACATAAAGACTTCTGCTTGCAAATTAAATCCCTAATTAAAAATGTGGCACTGTGTAAGGACCTTATCTCATTCATAAGTAAATGGGAATATTTAAAGCATAAGATTCGAGAGTTTTAGCAAAAATTTAAGTAAGGCCAGAACAAAATTAGAGTTAGAACTAACAAGAGAATTAAATTACTTATGTAATAAAAGTGAAATGGACAATGAAACTAAGTTACAAATTCTAACTTTACAATCCAAAATGTATGGTTTATATATTCAAAAAGCTAAAGGAGCCAATGTAAGATCTAGAGCAAGATGGATAGAGAAAGGGGAAAAAAGTAATAATTATTTTTGTAGGCTTGAAAAGAAGCGACAAGTAAATAATTCTATAAATTCCCTTTATGTGAATGGAGTTATAAATACAAGCTCTAAAATTATTTCCACAGAGATCTTTCAATTCTATAGTTCTTTATATAGCTCATCCTTCTCTGAATCAGACTGTAATATTTTATTTTACAATATACACAGTAGCATACCACAGATAGAACAGGAAACTAAAGACTTGTGTGAGGCTGATATCAAAATAGAGGAAGTAGATAAAGCAATAAATAAGTTGCGTTCAGGGAAATCTCCAGGCCCCCTTATATAAAATAAGGTTTATTTTTTTATTTTTATTTTTTTTTCTTATTTAATTTTTTTTTCTTTGTTTGATTTAAAACTTTATTGCTGTTACATATAATAATTTGCAACTATGTCTGCCCTTTGAGAACTTTATATGATTAATATTGTTTGTTAATGCCTATTTTGTCTGTAAATTTGTTTGTAATTATTGTTCTTTTCAATTAAAAAAATAAATAAAAATAATTCATAGGGATATGTTTTCACCCCTAGCGTTTACCATTCGGTTTCGAGGGACAAGGGCTAGGGGTGAGACAGAGAAATGTGATTCACCCTAATATTATTCATTTGTTTTCCTATCCCGTTGATTGGAAATAAATGCATTGCTTGATCTAATTCATTTGTGTAACTTGTGTATTTACAGTATAGTTTTAAATAGTTAATTTACATGTAAGTTTTTGAAATGTGAATAACTAATTATTGATGGTGGATTTTTTTAAATTATCAAATAATGTTTAATGTTTACAATAATTTATTTACATAATTTCTGAACTTTAAATGACTGTTGTTGATTTGTGCTAAGACGGTTAGATTCCTCTCTTCACTCTAAAGGAAAATGTTCTTATGTGACAAATGTTCCAATAGTGTTTACATGATTTGTCAATTATGTTTGTTTTATTTTCATGTGAAATTGTGTTAAAAAAGTGTGCCAGTTATTTCTGAATACACACACACACACACACACACACACACACACACACACACACACATATATATATATAAAACAGAAGTTATAAACAAGATGTATGCCTATTGAAGGCCAAGTTCCAGTGAAATATCTTCACAAACCTCAATGATGTCTTTAAGTCCATAATTTTGGTGTAATTGAGCGGAAGTTTCTCTCTGCAGATAATTAGGTTGTGGGATTTAAAAAAAAAATGTGTCCTGCACCTGAGCCCTATTTGGGTTTGTGGTATGTACGCAACTTTCTTACACTTTGGCTTTTGAGGTTGTGGGATGTGTCAGCATCTGAAATACACAATTGAGTTTAGAGTTACAGTCTGTCTTTTCCATTTGTTTATGTAAAAAGAATCATGTTTATGAAGCCAAAAATGATCAAAAATTAACAGTATGGCCCTTTACAATGTTAAAGGGAAAAGAGATATTAAGTTATTGGATAGCTTGAAAACTTGTTTGTTTGTTTTGTAGTTGTTGTGTTTGTTTGTTTGTTAAGGTGGATGTTTATGCATAAACCCAAGTAATACTTAAAAAAATATATCAACATGGATCATAAATGATATATCTCTGTTACTTAGTGGAGAAGAGAAATATCCTTAACTGTACAGAGCTGGTTACACCTACATGTTGAAAAAGATTTAAAAAAATGTATATGTGGACATGAGTGGTAGGGAAACTATTTGAAAGTTAAAATTTACAGACATTTTAAGAGATAAATAATTTACTTGTACAGAGTGTGTCTGTGTAGTTTGTAAAAAAAGTTAAATGATTGATAAAGAAAATAAGAAAACTTTGGGGAAAAAAACACATGAGGGTAAGATATTAATTTACTGTGGTGGCAACATACTCCTCCTCCGGCGTTGGTGTCACGCGTCTTGTGTCGCGACGTACTCCTCCTCCGGCGTTGGTGTCACGTGACTGTGTTGCGACGTTCTCCTCCTCCGGCGTTGGTGTCACGCGACTTGTGTTGCGACGTACCCCTTCTCACACGTAAAAAGTAAACGACTGTTACCTTTGGTAGGTAATCCATGGCACGAAACACACCCCATACACACTGACACGGGAAAGTGTGATACTGTCTGCCTCGCTCTCGTTCACGTAAGAAGCACGTGACTTCAAGATTGAGGCTTCATTGGTGTGTTATATAACTCACTTATATAATGACAAAACAGTTGCATAACCTGAAAGGGGCAGGTATGTAGAAAATAGCAGATCATTTAACATAAAAAAATATACAGGTGCTGGTCATATAATTAGAATATCATCAAAAAGTTGATTTATTTCACAAATTCCATTCAAAAAGTGAAACTTGTATAATGTATACATTCATTCCACACAGACTGATATATTTCAAGTGTTTATTTCTTTTAATTTTGATGATTATAAGTGACAACTAATGAAAACCCCAAATTCAGTATCTCAGAAAATTAGAATATTGTGAAAAGGTTCAATATTGAAGACACCTGGTGCCACACTCTAATCAGCTAATTAACTCAAAACGCCTGCAAAGGCCTTTAAATGGTCTCTCAGTCTAGTTATGTAGGCTACACAATCACAATCAAGACTGCTGACTTGACAGTTGTCCAAAAGACGACCATTGACACCTTGCACAAGGAGGGCAAGACACAAAAGGTCATTGCAAAAGAGGCTGGCTGTTCACAGGGCTCTGTGTCCAAGCACATTAATAGAGAGGCGAAGGGAAGGAAAAGATGTGGTAGAAAAAAGTGTACAAGCAATAGGGATAACCGCACCCTGGACAGGATTGTGAAACAAAACCCATTCAAAAATGTGGGGAAGATTCACAAAGAGTGGACTGCAGCTGGAGTCAGTGCTTCAAGAACCACTACGCACAGACGTATGCAAGACATGGATTTCAGCTGTCGCATTCCTTGTGTTAAGCCACTCTTGAACAACAGACAGCGTCAGAAGCGTCTCGCCTGGGCTAAAGACAAAAAGGACTGGACTGCTGCTGAGTGGTCCTAAGTTATGTTCTCTGATGAAAGTAAATTTAGCATTTCCTTTGGAAATCAGGGTCCCAGAGTCTGGAGGAAGAGAGGAGAGGCACAGAATCCACGTTGCTTGAGGTCCAGTGTAAAGTTTCCACAGTCAGTGATGGTTTAGGGTGCCATGTCATCTGCTGGTGTTGTTCCACTGTGTTTTCTGAGGTCCAAGGTCAACACAGCCGTATACCAGGAAGTTTTAGAGCACTTCATGCTTCCTGCTGCTGACCAACTTTATGGAGATGCAGATTTCATTTTCCAACAGGACTTGGCACCTGCACACAGTGCCAAAGCTACCAGTACCTGGTTTAAGGACCATGGTATCCCTGTTCTTAATTGGCCAGCAAACTCACCTGACCTTAACCCCATAGAAAATCTATGGGGTATTGTGAAGAGGAAGATGCGATATGCCAGACCCAACAATGCAGAAGAGCTGAAGGCCACTATCAGAGCAACCTGGGCTCTCATAACACCTGAGCAGTGCCACAGACTGATCGACTCCATGCCACGCCGCATTGCTGCAGTAATTCAGGCAAAAGGAGCCCCAACTAAGTATTGAGTGCTGTACATGCTCATACTTTTCATGTTCATACTTTTCAGTTGGCCAAGATTTCTAAAAATCATTTCTTTGTATTGGTCTTAAGTAATATTCTAATTTTCTGAGATACTGAATTTGGGGTTTTCATTAGTTGTCACTTATAATCATCAAAATTAAAAGAAATAAACACTTGAAATATATCAGTCTGTGTGGAACGAATGTATACATTATACAAGTTTCACTTTTTTGAATGGAATTTGTGAAATAAATCAACTTTTTGATGATATTCTAATTATATGACCAGCACCTGTATATGTTGGATTTGATTTTGATAAATTTTCTAAAGCGTTTTTGAAAAAAATGCATACTCCACCTTTAAGTAATCATACAACACCTAAGATCAGAGTTAAAATTAATCCCAAAATCACTGGAGACACCTCCAGCTCCAGCAGGTGAATTATCCTCAGAATTGCTTTCATCAAGATTACTGATCACTTATCAGAATCCATCATACTGATCTAATCTTAAATTAAAAGTGAAATTTCAAACATGAGAAACATCTACATCTGTTTAATCTGTTTTTAGAGGTTATCTCAAGTCAATTAAAGGAGGGGTAAGTGTTTTTTGGTAGCCAATGTTGACATTTGAAAGCACCAAAACAAACACACCCCTACCCCAAAAGGGTCTCTCCCCTATTTTGATAGCTCCGCTCCACACGTATGTATGTAAGCAACTCAGGCAACAATTAGTTCTGTGAAACAAAGCAAAACCAATGTTAATCACCTATCGAGAAGAAACAAAGCAAGCTCGGCATCCGATCAAAGGCCCTCTCGCTCCTTCAGTTCTCTCCAGAGCTGGAAAGCTGATCCGATATTTACACAGGTCCTACTTATTGCCTCATCGTAACACCGTGTCTACACGGGACTATAGAACTCATTGTAATCAGTGATGCTGTCTATACTGGATGCCGTGCCGTGGCACGACAGATCCCCGACCGTAAACTCCTGCCGCGTTCTATTTATGACATATTGACACACATTTTAAATAATTTTCAACGGTCACTTTTACACATTTTTACATTTAGAACATTTACACTAGCAAAGAACATTTTCACTGACAGTCTAGAGTTCAAGCACCCTCAAAAACTCCCATTAAAATCACTGAAGCTGTTTGCACTGTGAAATGAATATCTTACTTACAGATTCATGCAGATATCTGCACTTTGTTGTTTCTGACAAGAGGTATTCAGTCAGCGAGCGAGTGAAGAAAACCTTTTAGCGATGACTCATCTGAACACCTCTGATTGGTCATTGCATTCATAAGCTCAACATAATCGTGTGTGATTGGTTATAATCGACTTTGCCACGTTCTTCATTAATACAATTAAAACCATCAGTGCACAATTTTCCACACCACAATCTGTCAAGCACCACTTACCAGCAAACATACACTTCTTCACATCCTTCTCTTCACCCTCTGAGGCAGAAGTCTCCAAACTCATCCTTTCTAATCATCCTACTACTTGTCCGCTTGATCCTATTCCATCTCATCTCTTTTAAGCCATTCCTCCTGCAGTTGTACCTGCACTCACTCACATCATTAATACATCCCTTCACACTTGTGTTTTTCCCTAAACATTTAGACAGGCTCGTATAAACCCACTACTTAAGATACCCACCCTTAAACCCATCTCTTTTAGAAAACTACAGACCGGTTTCCCTTCTTCCTTTCATAGCAAAAACACTTGAATGAGCTGTGTTCAACCAAGTCTCTGTCTTTCTCACACAGAACAACCTCCTCGACAGCAACCAGTCTGGTTTCAGACGTGGACATTCAACCGAGACTGCCTTGCTCTCAGTTATTGAAGCCCTAAGACTTGCAAGATCGGATTCCAAATCTTCAATACTTATCTTTCTGTATCTATCCTCCTGTCAACCCTATTGCCAAAGGGCATCTCAGGAACCGCACTCCAGTGGTTTGAGTCTTACTTCTCAAATAGATCCTTCAAGGTATCTTGGAGAGGTGAGGTATCCAAGTCGCAACATCTAACTACTAGGGTACCTCAGGGCTCGATTTTTGGACCACTTCTCTTCTCTGTCTACATGGCATCACTAGGTTCTGTCATTCATAAACATGGCTTTTCATATCACTGCTATGCTGCAGGAGGGACCGTAAGGGGCCGGCGCTTAGAGGATCGGGCGTCAGTCGAAGGCGGGGGCCTCGACAGCCCGATCCCTGGACACGGAAACTAGCTCTAGGGACGTGGAACGTCACCTCGCTGGCGGGGAAGGAGCCTGAGATTGTGCGTGAGGTTGAGAGGTTCCGACTAGAGATAGTCGGGATCACCTCCACGCACGGCTTGGGCTCTGGAACCACACTCCTTGAGAGAGGATGGACTCTTCACCACTCTGGAGTTGCCCATGGTGAGAGGCGGCGGGCTGGTGTGGGTTTGCTTATAGCCCCCCAGCTCAGCCGCCATGTGTTCGAGTTTACCCCGGTGAACGAGAGGGTCGTTTCCCTGCGCCTACGGGTCGGGGATAGGTCTCTCACTGTCGTGTGTGCCTACGGCCCAAACGGCAGTGTTGAGTACCCGGCCTTCTTGGTGTCTCTGGGAGGGGTGCTGGAAAGTGCTCCAACTGGGGACTCCATCGTTCTACTGGGGGACTTTAATGCCCACGTGGGCAGCGACAGTGACACCTGGAGGGGCGTGATTGGGAGGAACGGCCCCCCTGATCTGAACCTGAGCGGTGTTCAGTTATTGGACTTTTGTGCTAGTTACAGTTTGTCCATAACGAACACCATGTTTTAGCATAAGGGTGTCCACCAGTGCACGTGGCATCAGGACACCCTAGGCCGTAGGTCGATGATCGACTTTGTGGTCGTTTGGACACTTGGACACTCGGGTGAAGAGAGGACGGAGCTGTCAACTGATCACCACCTGGTGGTGAGTTGGATCCGATGGCGGGGGAGGAAGCTGGACAGACTCGGCAGACCCAAGCGTACTGTAAGGGTCTGCTGGGAACGTTTGGCCGAATCCCCTGTCAGAGAGATCTTCAACTCCCACCTCCGGCGGAGCTTCGACCGGATCCCGAGGGAGGCTGGAGATATTGAGTCAGAATGGACCATGTTCTCCACCTCCATTGTCGACGCGGCCTCTCGGAGCTGTGGCCGTAAGGTCTCCGGTGCCTGTCGAGGCGGCAATCCCCGAACCCGGTGGTGGACACCGGAAGTAAGGGATGCCGTCAAGCTGAAGAAGGAGTCCTATCGGGCCTGGTTGACTTGTGGGACTCCTGAGGCAGCTGACGGGTACCGGCAGGCTAAGCGGAGTGCAGCCCGGGTGGTTGTGGAGGCAAAAACTCGGGCCTGGGAGGAGTTCGGTGAGGCCATGGAGAAGGACTACCGGCTGCCTCGAAGAGATTCTGGCAAACCGTCCGGCGCCTCAGGAGAGGGAAGCAGTGCCCCACCAACGCTGTTTACAGTGGAGGTGGGCGGCTGTTGACCTCAACTGGGGATGTCGTCGGACGGTGGAAGGAATACTTCGAGGATCTCCTCAATCCCACCGTCACGTCTTCCATTGAGGAAGCAGAGGCTGGGGGCTCAGAGGTGGCCTCGTCCATCACCTGGGCTTAAGTCACGAGGTAGTTAAGAAACTCCTCGGTGGCAAGGCACCGGAAGTGGATGCGATCCGCCCTGAGTACCTCAACTCTCTGGATGTTGTGGGGCTGTCTTGGCTGACACGTCTCTGCAGCATCGCGTGGCGGTCGGGGACAGTACCTCTGGGATGGCAGATCGGGGTGGTGGTCCCTCTCTTTAAGAAGGGGGACCGGAGGGTGTGTTCCAACTACAGGGGGATCACACTTCTCAGCCTCCCCGGGAAAGTCTATGCCAGGGTACTGGAAAGGAGAATACGGCCGATAGTAGAACCTCGGATTCAGGAGGAACAGTGTGGCTCAGGGGGCGGGCTTAGCGTTTCACCTATCTCCCTCCGAGGAGGAAGATGTGGAGAGCGCTGATTATTCGCCCATTCAATCCCTACAATACGAGGAGCTATTAGAGGTAGTCACTCGTGCGGTTGCCAAGTTGAACATCGATTGGCCCGCCGATGATCAGACTGAAAAACAGAAAAGTAAATTAGATGAACGCTTTCTGCGTAGTAAGTCATTACCTCTTTCTTTTCCTTTCGGAGCCTGCCTTTCTTTTCCGATCTTCACACTGAGGTGTCGAGATCGTGGGAAAACCCTTTTTCATCCCGCTTATTTATCCCCGCCTCCGATTATTATGGTAATGTGGCGGGGCTAAGCGAGTGTGGTTACAGAGCGATGCCCCGGGTTGAACAGACGCTCGCGGGCTATCTGTCACCCGGTGCGGCATCGTCTCTGAAGGCTCCGGTCTTGCCCACCAAGCCGCTGCGCGTATCATCAGCGCTGGTGGGCAAGGGGTACACGGCAGCAGGTCAGGCTGGTACATGCCTTCACACCATGGCTGTGCTACAGGCATATCAAGCAGACCTGCTGAAAGAGCTAGATGAGGGCAAGCAAATCAGTTCGAGTGATGTCGGAGAACTGAGGAGAACCGCTGATTTAGCTCTCCGCGCCATCAATGAGACCGCCTGTGCCATTGGGCGATCCATGGCAGCGCTGGTGGCAGCGGAGAGGCACTTATGGTTGACTCTGTCCGACATGAAAGAGAAGGACAGAGTCTGCCTGATGGATGCCCCGCTTGCGCCTTCTGGGCTGTTCGGCGACTCCATTGACTCGGTCGTCGACAGGTACCAGGAGGCACGTAAACAGGCGGCAGCATTTCAGCGGTTTCTCCCTCGCCGCTCTATAGCTCTAGGGGCTGCTGGGTGGGAGCAGCCCCAACCGTGTACCAGCTCCTCATATAGGGAGATCCAAAGGCAGAGCGTTGCCTCTCGTGCTCCCCCGCAGCGGGACCGAGGTCGACAATGCCCTAAAAAACCGAGGCCTTCTGCGAGGAAGCCCGACCTGAGGGTCGTGCTTCAGTCTAGGAAGTCCTCGATGAAGTGGTCCTGACGTTTACGGCTCAGGACTGTTGAGGAAGAGCGGGGTGCACCACATTACACGGTGTCCGTCTCTCCTCAGCGCCCTCTGGAGATCGTTCTGCCAACCCTGCCAGAGTTCCAGGGCGCAGCGGTCTCCCGCGAGTGCCTCTCTCAGTTCTTTCCGCCCGGAAATGTAGCGGAGCTGAGAGCCTCGCCACGCCTTCAGGGATCTCCCGAGCAGCTACGTCGGTTGTTTCCTGCCGGTCCTCCGTGTCAGGGCATCGATCTAGCAGCTCCAAACACACCAGAAGCCAGTCTCGAGAGACTGGCTCCCTTAGTAGATTGTTTAGCAGCGTGGAAACTACTGCCAAATGTATCTCGTTGGGTCCTGCAGACTGTAGAGAAAGGCTATCGTATTCAGTTTGGCGCTCCGCCGCCACCTTTCAAAGGGTTATTTCTCACGTGTGTGAGTCCCGAGCAGGCTCTGGTATTAGAACAGGAGGTCAGCTCTCTCTTGAGGAAGGAGGCCATCGAGGTGGTCCCTCCTCTCGACAGAGAGTCTGGGTTCTACAGCCGGTACTTCGTTGTTCCAAAGAAGGATGGGGGGCTACGTCCAATTTTAGATCTGCGGCTACTGAACCGCTCAGTCAGGCGCCTGAAGTTCAGAATGCTTACTGTAAAACAGGTCGTGTCTCAGATCAGATCCGAGGACTGGTTCGTCACGATAGATCTAAAATACGCTTATTTCCACGTATCCATCCTTCCCAGTCACAAGAAGTTCCTGAGGTTCGCTTTCAGGGGCAAAGCTTACCAATATCGGGTTCTTCCCTTCGGCCTAACACTCTCACCCCGAACTTTCACGAAGTGCGTGGATGCTGCCCTGGCTCTTCTGCGACTCCAGGGCATCCGCATACTCAACTACATCGACGATTGGTTGATTTTAGCTCATTCAGAGCAGATGGCGGTTCGACATCGAGATGTCATTCAAGGTTCAAGGTTCAAGGTTCTTTATTATTCGTCACATACACAATCATACAGGGTATAATCAGTAATGAAATGTAAGTCAGGACAGGTCCACTCAATGGACAGTGCAAAATAAATAAAAATAAAACAATGAAACAACACAAGAGAATATATATAACTATAGGTAAGAATAAAATAAAAGTGAAAGTAGGAACAAATAATAAAATAAAATAAAATAAGGAGTAAAATGTGCAATGAGATAAAATGTGCAATACAGCATACTGTGGATTAATAAATATTAATATAAACGGGGATGTGCAAGAGGAATGTGCAAAAGGGTTGTACCGGGTATATACATATAGCAGCAATGCGGATGATGGAGAATACTGGATGTTTTTACAGTTTATTAAATTGAGTCCAGTAGATGTTATGATGTTATGTAGTTGTTATGAAACTGAGTTTGTGTTAAGGAGCCTGATGGCCTGAGGGAAGAAGCTCCTCCTCAGTCTCTCAGTTTTTGCCATCATGCTCCTGAAGCGCTTGCCAGATGGCAGTGAAATGAAAAAATGGTTACTGGGGTGATTTGAGTCCTTGATGATTTTAGCAGCTCTGCTTTTGCAGCGTTTGAGGTAGATGTCCTGCAGAGAGGGGAGAGCAGACCCTGAGATGCGCTCAGCTAAGCGCACGACTCTCTGTAGAGCTTTGCAGTCCTGGTTTGAGGAATTACCATACCACACTGAGATGCACTGAGTCAATACACTTTCTATGGCCCCTGAATAGAAAGTTTTCAGGATTGCTGGTGAGACCCTGAATTTCCTCAGCTGTCGCAGATGGTACAGTCTTTGCCTGGCTTTCTTAACCTGAGTCTGAATGTGTGCAGTCCATGTCAGGTCCTCTGAGATGTTTACACCGAGGTACTTGAAGCTGCTCACCCTCTCCACAGGGGTCCCACTGATCATAAGAGGAGTGTAGGGCCGCTGCTGTCTCTTCCTGAAGTCCACGATCAGCTCTTTAGTTTTGCTCACATTCAGAGAGAGACAGTTGTCCTGGCACCATGATGTAAGTCTCTCTACCTCACCCAAGTATGCGGTCTCATCATTGTTGTTAATGAGGCCCAGAACCACAGTATCATCAGCAAATTTAACAATAGAAGTGGAGCTGTGAGAGGACACACAGTCGTGGGTGTATAGAGAGTAGAGCAGGGGGCTCAGGACACAGCCCTGTGGGGTTCCTACATTCAGGGTGATGGAGTTGGAGGTGAACAGGCCGACTTTCACCACTTGTGGTCTGCCGGTGAGGAAGTCTTGAATCCAGTCACAGAGTGAAGTGTTTATGCCGAGGTCTGAGAGTTTGACAGCTAGCTTGGTGGGGACTATAGTGTTGAAAGCTGAGCTATAGTCAATGAATAGCAGCCTTACATAGTTGCCATTTTTGCTGTCAATGTGTATGAGGGAAGAGTGCAGTACCTGAGAGATGGCATCATCATCAGTAGACCTATTTGGGCGATAGGCAAACTGAAGAGGGTCCAAAGTAGCAGGGATGGAGGAGCAAATGTGTTTCTTTAAAAGTCTCTCAAAAACCTTCATGACTTTCGATGTGAGGGCAACTGAACGATAGTCATTCAGGCAAGAGGGTTTACTGTTCTTAGGCACAGGGATGATGACAGATTTTTTAAAGGGGGTGGGAACCACAGAAGTTGCGAGGGACTCATTGAAGATGGATGTAAACAAACCAGCAAGCTGATCGGCGCAGGACCTCAGAACGCGGCCAGTAATCCCATCGGGTCCTGCTGCTTTTCTGACGTTCACTCTCTTTAGTTCCCTCCGTACCTCATCCTCTGACACAGTGATAACATCATCGCTGCTCTGTCTGCTGCTTCCTGATGAGCTGATCGGCAGAGTCGCGCCGCCATTACATTCAAAGCGGCCGTAGAAGGTGTTTAGCTCTTCGGCCAGCAACAGATCTGCTCTCACCTCTGCAGAGGAGTTATTCGTTGTTCCAAAGAAGGATGGGGGGGCTACGTCCAATTTTAGATCTGCGGCTACTGAACCGCTCAGTCAGGCGCCTGAAGTTCAGAATGCTTACTGTAAAACAGTAAGTTCCTGAGGTTCGCTTTCAGGGGCAAAGCTTGCCAATATCGGGTTCTTCCCTTCGGCCTAACACTCTCACCCCGAACTTTCACGAAGTTATGCATGTAAAAAGAGAAAGTAAAAATACATAAAAAAGTATATAAAAGCACAAATTGAGCGGAGCCATCCCTAACGTCGACGTACAACGCAGCGCCGGAAGCGGAAGTCCGCTCTCGCTCATCCAGTTCTCGCTCAGATGAAAGAGTTGGGGTTAAGGCTAAATGCAAAAAAAAGTGTGCTGTCTCCATTACAGAGAACCACTTATCTAGGCGTAGTGTGGGATTCGACCACGATGCAGGCACGGTTGTCCCCTGCGTTGTCCCCACACGGTTGTCCCCTATGTGGCCGAGGCTTCGTCTGTACGCCTTTCCCCCGATCGTTCTGCTCCCGGGAGTTCTAGAGAGAGTGCGCCGGGACGGGGTCCGGCTATTGCTAGTAGCCCCGTTCTGGCTGGGCCGAGTATGGTTCTCGGACCTGATTTCTCTCCTCGACGGCTCTCCATGGGAGATTCCAGTCAGGAGGGATCTCCTCTCACAAGCGGAGGGTATGATCTTTCACCCCCGCCCGGAGTTATGGAAGCTGTGGGTGTGGCCCCTGAGGGGGCACAACTCATAGCCTCAGGTCTCTCAACCTAGGTTGTTGAGACCATTCTCCAATCTAGAGCTCCCTCAACGAGGAAACTGAATGGCCTCAAATGGAGACTCTTCACTTCTTGTTGTGGAGACCACCAGCTCGACCCAGTTAACTGCCCGGTTGGTACAGTACTGGAGTTTCTGCAGGCTCGGTTCTCCGCAGGGTTATCCCACTCCACACTGAGGGTTTACGTGGCAGCTATAGCATCCTACCACGCCCCTATGGGTGGACAGTCAGTGGGCAAAGACCCCCTGATTACACGTATCCTCCGCGGTGTGATGAGGCTCAGGCCCAGAGTACGGTCCCGGGTCCCTCCTTGGGATCTCGCTGTGGTGCTAGAGGCTCTCTGCAAACATCCGTTTGAACCCATCGAGGAGGTATCAGAGTGTCTACGTACCTTGAAGACGGTGCTACTCTTAGCCATATCTTCTCTGAAGAGATTTGGGGATCTGCAGGCCCTCTCGTGGCCCCTTCCTTTATAGACTTTGCGCCCGGTCTGGCGAAAGCTTTTTTGTACCCTCGTGTGGGGTACGTCCCTAAGGTCCCCTCCTCTGTACCACGGCCTGTTGTACTCCAGGCTTTTTGTCCTCCTCCCTTCAGGGAGCCCGACCAGGAAAAGCTTAATTGTATGTGTCCAGTGCGAGCACTGGACGCATACGTCCACAGAACTGCCCTGTGGAGAAAGACAGACCAACTGCTGGTATGCTACGGTCCTCCTAAAAAGGGTCTTCCAGCTGCTAAGCAGACCCTTATTCGGTGGATAGTGGATGCCATCATAGTTGCCTATGAGTCCTCTGATCTCCCCTCACCTTTGGGGATCAAGGCTCATTCAACCAGAGATATGGCGGCCTCCAAGGCCTTTCTCGCAGGTGTTCCTATTCAGGACATTTGTGACGCTGTTGGGTGGTCTACGCCCCAAACCTTCGTCAGATTCTATGACCTAGATCTGCAAGCCACTCCTGGCTCTTCTGTTCTCTTGCCGTAGCTGTGCATTCCACACACTAAGCAGGGATTTGCAATTCTGGCAGCGTTGACATCTCGTTCCCCGTAGCGTCTCGACGCAGCTCGATGTTCCCGGAGGGGAACGTCCCAGGTTACGTATGTAACCCTGGTTCCCCGAGGGAACGAGACGCTGCGTCGCAGGGCCATACTTCCGGCATCTACTAGAGCTATGCTTCATTCCTGGAAGCTGGCGCCGGCTGCACATCACGTGCCTTTAAGCATCCTGGTCATGACGTCACCCGCACCTGACGTCTGGTTGTCAATTTTGACTGATTGCACATATGATTCAGAGCTGGATATCGCTGATGGCGTTCCCCGTAGCGTCTCGACGCAGCGTCTCGTTCCCTCGGGGAACCAAGGTTACATACGTAAACTGGGACGTTTTCATGTAAGGTTGTAGTGTAAAAAAAGAAACAAATGTTTAAATATGTCTTCAAAATAAACCAGAATGAGTTCGTTGGGGTTTGTTTTGAAATCACAAGTCTCCAAACAAGTGAGCGACCGACGAAAGAAAAATATGAAAGCTGATTTTCACACATAAACATCAGTGCTGATGATGAGTTTCTTGATTTCTGCTGAATAAAAAATATTCATGACCAACGTTTAGATGACCCATCTCTAGCAGTGGCACTTTGCGTAATCCTCCCAAACTCTTTGGCTTGGAAAGCCCTTTAAAATGGTCCTTCTCCAAGTCCCTTTAATTCTGATCATTCTAAAGGATGTCCATGTCTTATACGAGCCAGTAGAAACGGTAAATATGAATCAGTTGTTTTAATAAAATGGAGACAGCTGCGACGTTACCATTCGGTCCACACTGACACGGGAAAGTGTGATACTGTCTGCCTCGCTCTCGTTCACGTAAGAAGCACGTGACGTCAAGATTGAGGCCTCATTGGTGTGTTATATAGCAGTTCATATAACAGTTGCGTAACCTGAAAGGGGCAGGTATGTAGAAAATAGCAGATAATTTAACATAAAAAAAATATATGTTGGTTTTGATTTTGATCAATTTTCTAAAGCGTTTTTGAAAAAATGCATACTCCACCTTTAAGTAATCATACAACACCTAAGATCAAAGTTAAACTGAATCCCAAAATCACTGGAGACACCTCCAGCTCCAGCAGGTGAATTATCCTCAGAATTGCTTTCATCAAGATCACTGATCACTTATCAGAATCCATCATACTGATCTAATCTTAAATTAAAAGTGAAATTTCAAACATGAGAAACATCTACATCTGTTTAATCTGTTTTTAGAGCTTACCTCAAGTCATTTAAAGGTGGGGTAAGTGATTTCTGGTAGCCAATGTTGACATTTGAAAGCACCAAAACAAACACGCCCCTACCCCAAAAGGGTCTCGCCCCTATTTTGATAGCTCCGCTCCACACGTATGTATGTAAGCAACTCAGGCAATGATTAGTTCTGTGAAACAAAGCAAAACCAATGTTTCTCACCTATCGAGAAGAAACAAAGCAACCTCAGCGTCTGATCAAAGGCCCTCTCGCTCCCTCAGTTCTCTCCAGAGCTGGAAAGCTGATCCGATATTTACACGGTCCTACTTATTGCCTCATCGTAACACCGTGTCTACACGGGAATATAGAACTCATTTTAATCAGTGATGCTGTCTATACTGGATGCCGTGCCGCGGCACGACAGATCCCCGACCGTAAACTCCTGCCGCATTCTATTTATGACATATTGACACAAATTTTTAAGAATTTTCAATGGTCACTTTGTCGCGTCCAGTGTAGACTTCTTTTGTTCCGTAGACATTTTCCTCTTTTGTTTTTTATCCACCATCTCTATCTTTGTCATCGCTCGGCTAATGTCCGTCATGTGCACTGAGAGCTCTCTCTCCTCCACATCACGAGTAGGCACGCCCCTTACTGCTGATTGCTACAAATTTGTTTTGATACTCGGCACCGAATCAATTTTCTAAAGCGTTTTTGAAAAAATGCATACTCCACATTTAATGGAATATTAAAAACATTGTAAGTTAGGCTACTTATCATAACACTTTCATTGTACAGAAAGAGAGCAAAGAACATTTACACTAGCAAAGAACATTTTCACTGACAGTCTAGAGTTCAAGCACCCTCAAAAACTCCCATTAAAATCACTGAAGCTGTTTGCACTGTGAAATGAATATCTTACTTACAGATTCATGCAAATATCTGCACTTTGTTGTTTCTGACAAGAGGTATTCAGTCAGCGAGCGAGTGAAGAAAACCTTTTAGCGATGACTCATCTGAACACCTCTGATTGGTCATTGCATTCATAAGCTCAACACAATCGTGTGTGATTGGTTATAATTGACTTTGCCACGTTCTTCATTAATACAATTAAAACCATCAGTGCACAATTTTTCACACCACAATCTGTCAAGCCCCACTTACCAGCAAACATACACCTTGTTCACATCCTTCTCTTCACTCTCTGAGGCAGAAGTCTCCAAACTCATCCTTTCTAATCATCCTACTACTTGTCCACTTGATCCTATTCCATCTCATCTCCTTTAAGCCATTCCTCCTGCAGTTGTACCTGCACTCACTCACATCACTAACACATCCCTTCACACTTGTGTTTTTCCCTAAGTATTTAGACAGGCTCGTATAAACCCACTACTTAAGAAACCCACCCTTAAACCCATCTCTTTTAGAAAACTACAGACCGGTTTCCCTTCTTCCTTTCATAGCAAAAACACTTGAATGAGCTGTGTTCAACCAAGTCTCTGTCTTTCTCACACAGAACAACCTCCTCGACAGCAACCAGTCTGGTTTCAGAGGTGGACATTCAACCGAGACTGCCTTGCTCTCAGTTATTGAAGCCCTAAGACTTGCAAGATCGGATTCCAAATCTTCAATACTTATCTTGCTGTATCTATCCTCCTGTCAACCCTATTGCCCAAGGGCATCTCAAGAACCGCACTCCAGTGGTTTGAGTCTTACTTCTCAAATAGATCCATCAAGGTATCTTGGAGAGGTGAGGTATCCAAGTCGCAACATCTAACTACTAGTTCGGCTCGATTTTTGGACCACTTCTCTTCTCTGTCTACATGGCATCACTAGGTTCTGTCATTCATAAACATGGATTTTCATATCACTGCTATGCTGATGACACTCAACTCTACCTCTCATTCCATCCTGATGATCCGACGATAGCTGCTCGCTATCGCTATCTCAACTTGTCTGTCAGACATTTCTTGCTGGATGAAGGACCATCACCTTCAACTCAACCTTGCCAAGAGAGAACTGCTTGTGTTTCCATCAAACCCATCGTTTCATCACAATTTCACCATCCAGTTAGGCACATCAACCATAACTCCTTAAAAAACTGCCAGAAACCTTGGAGTTATGATTGATGATCAGATAACTTTCTCAGACCACATTGCTAAATCCGCCTGGGCCTGCAGATTTGCTTTACTCAACATCAAGAAGATCAGCCCCTTTCTTTCGGAACATGCTTCACAACTCCTTGCTCAAGCTCTTGTTCTGTCCAGGCTGGACTATTGCAATGCTCTCTTGGCAGGTCTTCCAGACAGTTCTATCAAACCTTTACAATTAATCCAGAACGTGGCAGCAATATTTTTTTTTTGAAGCCAAAAAGAATGCCCCTCACACCTCAATTTATCAATTTGGAACAGTTGCCGTTCTTTAGTAACAAACAACAGTACACCACAAAGTTAGGGAAACCTGTGACACTGTGACACTGCCCTGATCTCACTTCCTGTTTGGCCGTGGCCGTGCTGCTGAGAGGTTTGCGTCTGTGTAGCTTATTTTTTCTGTTGAATCTTCCTTTCACTCTCTGTTTAAGTAGTAAAATAGAACTTAATTCCCACCATATTTTTTATATTATCTATCAAGATAATCTGACTAATTTGATTGTTCGCATTTAATCTAAAACCGTGAATGCAGCGCATTAGCATTTGTTAGCCGGTTAGCTTGTCAAACGTGTTTCTACTCCCGTCTATTAGTTTTCTTCTTTTTTATCGCTCGGTTTCATTTCGCTCTCACTCCTTTTTTCACAAGTTCATCAAACAACAGGGGTAAACAGTGGTAAGTGGTAAGTTAATTTGGAAACATTCATCAATCACAGTGAGTAATGGCTTCTTCTCCTGCTAATGTTTTTTTGCACTGTTTGCCACATGTATATTTTATCTCTGTCAGCAGCGAGGGATTCACATGTGATACATGCAGGGAAATAGTTAGGCTGACAGAGAAGATTTTAGAACTAGAGACACGCATCCAAACTTTAGTTGAGGATAGTAAGAATGTGAGGGCTGTAGATACGGCTTTGGATGCGACTAGCTCAGGGAGTCCTGTACATTCTTTGGTTCCGGATGAGCCCGTGCAGCAGGGCAATTGGGTGACTGTGAGGCGGCATAGTCGCGGGTCAAAACACCGCTCTTCCATTCTGATTAAAACATTAAACAGGTTCTCCCCACTGCACCCACTGAGAAACCTGATGAAAGTGCTCTAGTTATTGGCAATTCTATTGTACGGAACGTGAAAATAGAGACACCAGCCACCATAGTCCATTGTTTACTGGGAGCCAGAGCGCTTGTCATCTTGACAAATTTAAAAGTGCTGGCTAATGCTAAACGTAAATTCAGTAAGATTGTTATTCACATTGGAAATAATCAAGGTTCGACTTCGCCAGTCGGAGATCACTAAAAATAATGTTAAAGAGGTGTGTGAACTTGCAAATACGATGTCAGACACTGTAATATGCTATGGCTCGCTCCCTGCTTACCGGGGCGATGAGATTCATAGCAGACTGTTGTCACTCAATGGCTGGATGTCTAAGCGGTGCCCGCAGAATAACATAAGTTTTAAAGGCAACTGGACTAACTTTGGGGGCAGACCTGACCTGTTGAAAAGAGATGGTCTTCATCCCTCCTGGGGTGGTGCCGCTCTTCTCTCTAGAAATATGGCACATAGTCTTAGAGTTCATACTTGACTAACTGGGGCCCAGGTCAGGAAGCAGACAGACTGGCTAAACCGACCGTCTGCTAGCCGCCTCACGTCACAGAAGTCAGTTAATTCTCAGCACATAGAGACCCTTTCACCTATATATCACACTATAGAGACTGTGTCTGTTCCCCGAACTAGAAAATACAAAAAACGTCCAAACCAGTCTATGAGTAACAACTTAATCGATGTTCAACAAATGAAAAATGTATATAACACAGAGAAACAAATGATAAAGCTTGGCTTATTGAATATCAGGTCCCTTTCTACGATAGCATTTTTTGTAAATGATTTGATCACTGATCATAAACTAGATGTGCTCTGTTTGACAGAAACCTGGCTAAAACCAGATGAATACATTATTTTAAATGAGTCTAACCCCCAAGATTACTGTTACAAAAATGAGCCGCTTCCAAAAGGCAAAGGGGGAGGTGTTGCTACAATTTATAGCAATACTCTCAGTATTTCTCAGAAGACAGGCTTTAAGTATAACTCCTTTGAAGTAATGGTGCATCATATAACATTTTCTAGAGAAAAAAAGTATTAATGATAAATCCCCAGTGATGTTTGTACTGGCTACTCTTTACAGGCCACCAGGGCACCATACAGACTTTATTAAAGAATTTGGTGATTTTATATCATAGTTATTGCTGGCTGCAGATAAAGTCTTAATTGTTGGTGATTTAATATCCACGTTGATAATGAAAAAGATGCCTTAGGATCAGCATTCTCAGACATTCTGAACTCTACCAGGGTTAGACAACACATGTCAGGACCTACTCATTGTCAAAATCATACTTTGGATTTAATATTGTCACATGGAATTGATGTTAATGGGGTTGAAGTTCTGCAGCAAAGTGATTTTATGTCAGATCACTATTTAGTCTTGTGTAAACTCCATATAGCTAAAACTGTAAATTCAACTGCTTCTTACAAATATGCTAGAACCATTACTTCTACCACAAAAGAATGCTTTGTAAGTAACCTTCCTGATTTATCTAAATTCCTCAGCATATCCAACAGCGCAGAAAAACTTGATGATGTAACAGAAACTATGGATTCTCTCTTTTCTAGCACTTTAGATACGGTTGCCCCTTTACGCTTAAGGAAGTTTAAGGAAAAGAGTCCAATACTGTGGTATAATGAGTACACTCCTGCCCTAAAGACAGCAGCCCGGAAAATGGAGCGCAGCTGGAGGAAAACAAAACAAGAGGCATTTCATATGGCTTGGCGGGAAAGTACCCTATCCTACAGAAAAGCATTACAAATTGCTAGATCTGATTACTTTTCGTCTATTTTAGAAGAAAACAAACATAACCCCAGGTATTTATTCAATATAGTGGCAAAACTAACAAAAAATAAAACATCAACTGGTGTTGACATTTCCCAAAAGCACAGCAGTAATGACTTAATTAACTATTTTACTTCCAAAATCAATACTATTAGAGATCAAACTGTAACTATGCATCTGCCAGCTGCAGTATCACATCAAATTGTGCACTATAGATCCCCTGAGGAACAATTTCACTCATTCTCTACTATAGGAGAGGAATAATTGTATAAACTTGTTAAATCAGCTAAACCAACAACATGTATGTTAGACCTTACTCCATCTAAACTACTAAAAGAGGTGCTTCCAGAAGTCATAGATCTTCTTTTGGCTATTATTAATTCATCATTGTCGTTAGGGTATGTCCCTAAAACCTTTAAATTGGCTGTTATTAAGCCTCTCATTAAAAAAAACACAACTTGACCCAAAAGATCCAAAAGTACTATGAACGATGCATTTATATAGCGCTTAATTGTGTATTGTTGTACACCCAAAGCGCTTTACAATCATGTGGGGGGGTCTCTCCTGAACCACCACCACCACCTACTAGAATCTATATTTGTTATTGTATTTCTGATGTTATATATTTTTTCAGTAAAGAAATTCATAAAGTCATTAATGTTAAACTGTGAGGGAATATTTAGATCTGGTGACATCTGTTTATTTGTTAATCTAGCCACTGTGCTAAATTAAAAACCTTGGATTGTTTTGGTTATTATCTATGAGTTTGCGGATATGCTCGGTACTGGCAACTTTTAGAGCCTGTCTATAGCTGGACATACTGTTTTTCCACGACTTCAAAGTTAGTTTTTCTCCATTTGCGCTCAAGATTACGAGTTTCTTTCTTGAGCGAATGGGTATAACTGTTGTACCATGGACAATTTCCTCTAACGTTTTTTAATTTGATGGGGGCAACAGTTTCTAACGTATTAGAGAAGATAGTGCCCATGTTGCTAGTAATTTTGTCTAGTTCATCTGTAGTTATGGGTACATAGAGCAGTTTAGATAAATCAGGCAGGTTAATCTGTCTTTAGTGGCTGGAACAATAATTCTGCCTGGACGATAACGTGGAGCCATATAGTTAAAATCATTAATATGCAGCATGCACGATACAAGAAAATGGTCAGTAACATCATCACTTTGAGGTACGATATCTATATCAGTAAGATCAATTCCATGTGATATAATTATATCTAGCGTATGATTAAAATGATGCGTGGGCCCGGTGACATTTTGCTTGACACCAAAAGAGTTTATTAGGTCAGTAAACGCAAGTCCTAACGCATCATTTGTATTATCAACGTGACTGTTAAAATCTCCTGCAAGTAGTGCTTTATCAGCATTAACCAATAGGTCTGAGAGGAAATCTGCAAATTCTTTTAGAAAATCTGTATATTGCCCAATGCCCTGGCGGTCTTTACACAATAGCAAGAGCAAGAGATAGGACATATTTATTTTGCATATCTGACAGTGTAATATTAAGCATAAGTATTTTGAATAAGTTAAACCTGTATCCTGTTTTCTGAGTAACATTGAGAATATCACTATATATTGTTGCAACACCGCCGCCACGACCAGTCTGACGAGGTTCATGCTTATAACAGTAGCTTGGTGGAGTAGATTAATTTAGACCAAAATAATAATTTGTTTTAAGCCAGGTTTCAGTCAGACAGAGTACATCAAAACTATTATCTGTGATCATTTCATTTACAATAACTGCTTTGGGTGTGAGTGACCGGATGTTTAGGAGCCCAAGCTTTAAAAATAGTTTTTGTTCATTTGTTTAGCATTTTTGTGGTTTTATCACCATAAGATTTTTTCTAGATCCTGCATTAAATGTATATTTTGACCTCACTATTCGGGGAACAGACACAGTCTGTATAGATTGGACACTGCACATACCTCTATCATTTAAGTGGGTAGAACTAAAGTCATCATAGTAGTTATTTGAGAATTGGCTTACTAGTCAGATGGAGCGTAGCGTCCTGGAGATGTTGTCCGACAGGAGTTCCACTTCGACTCTGCTTGGGTGCAGGCCATCAGCACGGAAAAGCCTAGGACGCTCCCAGAAAAGATTCCAATTATTAACAAAGAGCAGTTTCTGATCTTTACACCATGACAACAACCATTCGTTTAAAGCAAACAGTCTACTGAACCTTTCGTGTCCTCGTCGATACGTGGGGAGAGGTCCTGACACGATGATTGTCGTCGCGGGCGATGTGCCACGTACCGTCTCGATCAGGCTCCTGAAGTCCCTCTTCAGTGTCTCCGTCTGCTGCAGCTTGGCGTATTAACCCCCCCGTGAATCACAACAGCTGCAATGCTCTCATCATCCTTCAGTATCGTGGGTATCTGCGCAGAAACATCAAGAACACAAGTGCCAGGGAAACAGTGAGTGTGCACTTTACCTTCAGCTAATGTAGCACGGATGTGCCGGACGATTGAGTCTACGATGATCACAGCGTCATGTTCCGTCTCGCAGAGAGGAGTGAAGCGGTTATGGGAGGAGATCTCGAAGACGGAGAAGTCTTCGGAGGGGGAGAAGTCGTCGAACGGGGCCTGGATCACGTCTTCCGCTGCTGCACCCAGGGTCCTGGGTTTCCCGGTGCCGGAGTGAAGGACATCTGGGAAGATCACATCCCGGGTGCACGGGGCCTGTGCAGAGAAACACACAGAGTAGAGGTGGTGGGAGTGTTAGCAGCGCGTTGCATACTTACCCCGGACTTGTGAGCGTCAGCCCGGGATGTTTCCAGCATTGCTTTCTGTTTCCTCAGCTGGGTCTGCTTCCCAAGCAGCTCGTGGATCTGTCTCTCTACAGCCTCCAGCTCCAGCTGCACTGAATGCAGCTCGAACATGTCCTCAGCTGCACTCAAAGGTAGACATAAATCCGCAATTAAAGCAAGTAACAGTGAAAACAATGGTAAATGTGTGTGTGTGTGTGTGTGTGTGTGTGTGTGTGTGTGTGTGTGTGTGTGTGTGTGTGTGTGTGTGTGTGTGTGTGTGTGTGTGTGTGTGTGTGTGTGTGTGTGTGTGTGTGTGTGTGTGTGTGTGTGTGTGTGTGTGTGTGTGTGAATAGGGTATTAGCTGTGTTAGCGGCACCCGCATTGGCTATGCTAATGGGCTATAAGCTAATAATGGACTCGGGGAAATCAAAATTAAACTTGCGATAACAAGGCGCTCTTATTATTTTCGTTGCAGAATGCGATCGGGGATATATTCACTTGTTATAGAAACAAAAATTATGGTGTATGAAATTTGATTTTAAGATAGAAAATAGACAATAAACAATTGACTTGACAGAGCTCAAACTCAAAACATGCATCAGCAAAAACAGGAAGTGTCCATCGGGTCAACCGTGAGGTGGTTTTGGGGCAGTTAAATGCCCAAGCCAGGGCTGCGTGATCAGTGTAGACTTCAAAATGCTTCAGGTAATGCCCATACCATGGCTAGACACTCCTTTTGTGAAGTGGAATAATTCATTTCAGCTCCCCTTAAGGTCCTGGACATGTAAGCCACCACTCTTTCTCCTTCGGACGCTTGCTGGCTGAGTATGGCTCCCAAGCCCACGTCACTGGCATCAGTGTACACCTGGAACAGCAGGTTGAGGTCGGTCTGCACCAGGATAGGTGGGTGTTGTAGTACCTGTTTAATGGTGTCCACGCTAGCCTGACATTCAGGGGAAAATTCCCATCTTACTCCCTTCCTTTTCAGGTGATTCAAAGAAGCTGTGATATCCACAAAGTGTGGGATGAACTTGTGGTACCAGCCAGCCAGTCCCAGAAACTGCTGCAGTGTTTTGATGTCAGTAGGGGATGGAAAGTCTGCGACCGCTCTTTTTTTTCTCTGGATCGACCTCCAGTCCTCTTTCAGTGACAATATGTCCCTGGAACTTCATCTGCCTTTTGAAGAAGTGACATTTCTTCATGTTAAGCGTGAGATTAGCCTGGATGAGTATATGAAAGATTGCATTAAAATGAAGGACATGCTGCTCAAGTGATGATGAATACACAATGATGTCGTCAATGCAAACAAAACAGAATTTCCCTCTCAGCTCAGCAAGCACTCTCTCCATGAGTTGCTGGAACGTGGCAGCGGCATTCTGAAGATCAAACGGCATATACCGGAACTGGAATAAACCTCTGGTGGTAATAAAGGCTGTTTTTTCTTTACTCTGTTTTTCCATTTCCACCTGCCAATATTCTCACTGCAGATCCAATTAGTGGAATAAACCTTTGGTGGTAATAAAGGCAGTTTTTTCTTTACTCTGTTGTTCCATTTCCACTTGCCAATTTCCTGACTGCAGATCCAATGTACTGAACCAGGAGGGGCCTTCCATAGATTCAAGGATGCCGTTTATTAATGGCATTGGGTAAGCATCAGGCATGGTCTTGCTGTTGAGTTTCCAGTAATCCACACAAAATCAGTAGGAGCCGTCAGGTTTGGGTATGCGCACCACAGGAGATTACCACAGAGAGAAGGATGGCTCTATGACATGTTTCTTGAGCATTTGGTCAACATGAACTTCAATTATCATTTTTTTGCAGGGAGATACTCTGAACGCTCTTGACTTTATAGGGATATCATCAGACAAGATGATGTTATGCTGAACCACGTCCGTTTTCCCTAGGACGCAGGCAGTGGTGCGAGGCAAGGTGGCGATGAGCATCTGCAGCTCCTCCACGTGGTCTGTCATATGGCGCTTTTCCACTGCATGGTACGGCACGGTACGGTTCGGTACGGTTCACTTTTGGGGGGTTTTCCACTGCGTACCGTACCTAGTACCTGGTACTTTTTTAGTACCACCTCGGCCGGGGTTCCAAGCGATCCGTACCGTTACCAAAACGTGACGTATAAACTCTACTGATCACTGATTGGCCAGAGAAAATCGTCATTACTGCGTCACTGAACTTGCGACATGAGACCCATATACCTGCTAGATTTAAATCAGCACTGCCAGCAAAGGAGCAGACGCAGCTTTTGTTTGAACAAACGCACATTTTTGTATCAAGCACAAAATGTCTGTTTCGTTGTCTGTTGAGGAAGCACAGACGTTCCGCTCGTTGATAGCCGAGGAGCGGATCCAGTGAGAGCTTGATGGCGCGACGCCGAAGGAAAAAGCCTTATGTATATACTTTTGAACTTGCTGTATTTTCAGAGTATGTCTTCTGTTTATATTTGTACCTTTGTATGTGTGTTTTGCTTCAATTAAAAACAATCTGATCGAATAAGTGTACCTCCAGACTATATTAAATATGTATTATTGTATGAGCACGTAATGAACCTCTTGAAAAAGACAAATGATTAATGCCACGATTATAAAAACCATCACATAAATAAAAAAAACATGGGATACATTGTACATTTTGAAATATACAAAAGTTTATTGATAATTCACTTTACAGAACACGCTACATGAATAGATAAATAATCAAGTAACGCAGCACACCTGCCCTCCTCCTCTACAGCCCGTGGCACTGCCACCACAGTCTCTGCTGCTGGGGGTAAATCCCAAGCATTCTCATAGACCTCTCCATTGTTGTTAAAAACATCCATATGCCGAGAATGAAGAACACTATTCTGTCTCCTTTCTTTGTTGTGAGTTTGTTTGTGGCGCGTTTACGATGATGTCACGGCAGTAGAGGCGGCGCAATTATAACGACGCGTGAATAATCCCGCCCACTCTATAGCGGTACTAAACTGCAGTGGAAACGCAAACCGACCCGAACTGAGCCGTACCGTACCAAGCCGTGCCGAACCATACCGTACCGTACCATGCAGTGGAAAAGCGCAATAGTCAGGCCTGTTACTGGAAGACACCCGGCTCAGTGTTAGAAGGTTCCTTGCAGGCGGTAAGGCGTAATAGAGGGTTACTGTAGCAGCTGAGGGAGTATGAGCAGCCTTGTTCTTAAAGAATAAACCCCGGAGTGATATCAGCAGGAAGAAAGAGGTAGTAATTAATAGCCACTTTCTGTTTTTAGGCCATAACGGTTCTGCCTGACCTCCAAAATGGCCCTTGTGCAGTCCAAGCCAGCAATGAGAGGGAAGGCTAGGTGAAAATTTTTCATTATATATGTATTCAGCGTATACTCTTTTCCATGCCACTTTCCATATACCGTATTGACTTCTTGGTCCATAGCCTGGTGAATTTTCCCATCTGCCATGATTAATTGCTGGAGGGAGTCACCACCTGGCTGTTTCCACAAGTTTGGATCAGTGTATATGTACTGCCTGTATCCAGTACGGCCTTGACTTCTGTCCCTTTGATGGTGACATGCACTAGAAGCAGTGATGTGACAGCATGGGGTTGTGCTATGGAAAGTCTGGACAGGTTTTTAGGGTTACTTCTCTCTGCTGTTCTCTTCTTACCTTTCTCTTTGTTGCTCTGCCCTCCTACCTTCTGCCAGTAGTACTTAGCTCCTAGGCAGTCTTTCTCCACCATAGATCTGACTTTTACTTACTGCTCCATAGTGTTCACCGTCCCTCTCAGGCAGCCAGCGACCCTGGGGTTGATGTTGTTAAGTATACGGCTCACCAGCTCCTCCTCTGAGATCTCAGGCTTCCACTTTAGACAGAGAGCTCAGTAGTCATAAGCGAAATCTCTCAGGCGTTGTCATTGGCTGCTGCACGAGAGACCTCAGCTTGTCTTCCACTTCCGTAAGATAATCATCTGGAATCATCCATAAATGCCTCTTTAAAAGACTTCCTGTCAGTAACCTTTATTTTCTCTGCCTTCCACCAGCTCAGAGCAGGTCCACTCAACTCTGAACTCAAGGTTCAGAGGAGAGGGGCCTGAGGCTGAGTAAGTTCTCACACTGCTCTATGAAGTTGAGAATGTCTGCCGTATCACCAGCGCCATCGAAGGAGGGAAACTCCAAGCGGATCGGAGGGCGAGCGCAGAAGGACGAGGATCCTGCCACATTTGGAGTCGTGGTCCCACCTGCTGATTGGAGGGCTGAAACGGAACTGATGGTATAGGTGTGTGGCGAGTGGGGCGGGGCCGAGAGCCGTGGGAACGGAGCGAGGCCGGTGGAGTGAATGGTAATGAACGACACCTGCGCCACTCACCGGTCTCGAGTCCCACGGAGGAGCTACGGAAGGGATAAAAGGAGGAGTGACGACAGTGGAAGAGAGAGAGGACCGGCGAACATTTAAACATTTAATAATCAAATAAACAAACATAACAGAAAAGCGGCAGCCCCTCACGGACGACTGCCGCACACAAAACACAACTAAAACTCCAGGCCTGGTCCTCTCTCTCTTCCACTGTCGTCACTCCTCCTTTTATCCCTTCCGTAGCTCCTCCGTGGGACTCGAGACCGGTGAGTGGCGCAGGTGTCGTTCATTACCATTCACTCCACCGGCCTCGCTCCGTTCCCACGGCTCTCGGCCCCGCCCCACTCGCCACAAGGTGTTATTAGGTGGTAGTACATTGGCACTGCTGGCAACAGGGTTTTTTGGAAGGTGGACTGAGGATATGTAGGAGGTAGCTGGAGTGTAGGCCTGCAGCCTGGCAATGGTGGGAGTACTTGTGTGCCGGATTTTTTTCCATTGACTGTCCCATTTTGCCTCATGTCTCAGGAAACAGTCCGTGACTGCCTTCTCCAGCAATTTCTGGACATACTCCTCTATTCCTGCAAAGCTACCGTCCACTGCTTCTCTAAAACTATTCTCCCAGTTAATTGCACTGTCAATAGACTTTTGAAAATCTTGTTTTAGAGACTGTACTTGAGAGCTAAGGGCCAATAAATCCACCTTAACCTGATCTATGTCTGTTTTCATATTCTGTACACCACCCACATTTATCATACAACTTTCATCATCATCTGAAATGTACAATGAACTAAGCATAGATGCAATTTCTGCTGTGGGATTAAGTCTAATGGCGTATGGGCCTGCCGTAAAGTCTGCAACAAACTCATTGTCTGTGTTATCTTGTTGTTGGATAGCAGAATCGTGCTCTTTTTTCATATTATGGATTGAAATGTCGGTATTTACAATAGGGGCTTGTACATTTTTATCTGTATTCTCCATATTTACAAAATTGTAAAAGATAGTAAACCATAAATAGAGCTTCTCCATATGGGCCACCACTATGTAACAGTAGGTGTTCTTTAGTGACAAAAAAAAACATACACAACAAAGCAAGGGAAACCCTTATAAGGCAACACTACCTACTAAAAGGGAATCAGATAACCAAATAAAGTATAAATTTGCCCAAGTGTATTGGCCGATCGACCGCCCTTTTACCAGTTCAAAAATCAAAATATTGAGAGGAGCTTCCGGGCACACCCCTGGGAGTGCAGGGTTTCCGGTATACATCTCGTGAGCGAAGCACATGGACCACACACATATCATAATGGGGTAATATTCAATTCAATTCAAGATTATTTGTATAGCGCTTTTTACGATACAATCGTTGCAAAGCAACTTCACAGGAAATTAAGTTTCTAAAATAGATATTTGTATTGTAGAAACTCAATATAATTAACTTATGTCAAAATTTGGTTAATTCAGTATATTCGCTGATGGTTGGCTTCCTCTGAGGTCCTCCGAGGGGTTGTCATCATCTCTTCTCAGGTGTTCGGTCATCTCAGATCATTTAAGGGTTGGATCCAGACTGAAGATTGTGTATCTCCTAGTTACCACGGGATGTTAGCGTAGCTGTTGTTCCATCCAGGAACAACCCTGGATGAAATGATCTGTTCAACCCAAGCTAAAACATAATGATGTGCATTTAAATAGATATACCTGCAGTACAAGATTGTGAGATGTATTATATGAATGCTTGGCTAAAGAGATGGGTCTTTAATCTATATTTAAATAGAGAGAACTGATGTTATCAGCAAGGCTATTCCAGAGTTTGGGAGCCAAATATGAAAAAGTTCTACCTCCTTTAGTGGACTTTGCTGTCCTAGGTACTACCAAGAGTCCAGAGTTTTGCGACCTTAGGGAGCAGGTTGGATTGTAGCGTGATAGAAGATTAGTTAGGTATGCAGGAGCTAAATCATTTAGGGCCTTATAGGCAAGTAATAATATTTTGTAACTGATACGGAACTTAATAGGTAGCCAGTGTAGAGACTGTAAAATTGGAGTGATATGATCACATTTTCTTGACCTGGTAAGGACTCCAGCCGCAGCATTTTTTACTATCTGTAGCTTGTTTATTGAAGATGCAGGACAACCACCTAGCATTGCATTACAATAGTCCAGTCTAGAGGTCATGAATGCATGAACTAGCTTTTCTGCATCAAAAACAGTTAACATGTTCCGTAGCTTGGCAATGTTTCTAAGATGGAAGAATGCTGTTTTTGTAATATGTGAAATATGATTTTGTAAAGATAGGTTGCTGTCTAATATAACACACACATTTTTGACTGTAGAGGAAGTAACAGTATATCCGTCTAGATAAAAAAATTGAGATCCAAGAGATTCTGTGTACTGTTTTTAGGTCCAATAAGTAATATCTCTGTCTTATCTGAATTTAATAGGAGAAAATTATTGGTCATCCTTTTACATTTTTAACACACTCCGTTAGCTTAGATAGTTTAGAAGTTTCATCTAGTCTTGTTGAGATATATAGTTGAGTGTCATCAGCATAACAATGGACACTAATCCCGTATTTTCTAATAATATTACCAAGGGGCAACATGTATAATGAAAATAGCAGAGGACCTAGGACAGATCCTTGTGGTACTCCATACTTTACTGTTGATAATTGAGATGCCTCCCCGTTTAAATAAACAAAGTGGTAGTGATCGGATAGGTAGGTTCTAAACCATCTTAAAGTCTGCCCTTGAATACCTGTATAGTTTTGTAATCGATCTATGAGTATGTCATGATCTATAGTGTAGAACGCAGCACTATAGATCAAGTAAAACTAGCAATGAGATGCAGCCTTGGTCTGACGCAAGCAGCAAGTCATTTGTAATTTTAACAAGTGCAGTTTCTGTGCTATGGCGGGCCTAAAACCTGACTGAAATTCTTGATAGATATAATTTTTTGCAAGAAGGAGCACAATTGAGCAGACACAGCTTTTTCTAAAAAGGTTTGACATAAACGGAAGATTTGAAATGGGCCTGTAATTTGCCAGTTCACAAGGATCTAGTTTTGGTTTCTTAATAAGAGGCTTAATAATGAGGCTTAATTAATGACATATAGATCATAAGCTCACCATAACGTCTGCACTGATTATTTATGACAAAAGAACACTTTTGGACATTGGACACCGCTACACTAACCTGCTTCAGGACACTTTATCCACAAATCCAACGAATCCAACGTGGCTTCGGAACACCGAGGAGAACAAAGGCCACCTCGGAGATACTCCCAGGAGGCGAAAGAAACATCGGAACACCGAGGAGAACAAAGGCCACCTGAATAATCCCAGGAGGCGAAAGAAACATGAGAAAAGGACTGCGGGAAACACGCTCCACCTCTACCGGAATCCGCAACAGACTGAGGGAAAGGACTCACAGTCCACCTCTAGAATAAGGTGGACCGAGTAGCCAGGATTCTGCTTGCTAACGGGACATGTCCCAAGGGACTCCTTGGAGAACATAAGGCTGGACGATCGGTCCCGAGCCAGGATGTAAGTTTCCAACGGGACATAAGGGACTGTAACATCCTTTGTTTGTCTGAAACATGGCTCACAGAACAGCCGAGGCTCGGTCCCGGACACAGCTGTATCGCCGTCTGATAACTTTTCTGTTTTACGGATGGACAGAACAGCCGAGGCTGGACAAAAACAAAGGTGGTGGAGTGTGTTTCATGATCAATAAGAAATGGTTTGACCCCAGGAGCATCTCCATTCTGTCGCGTTCCTGCTCGCCTCATCTCGCCTCAGCTTGCCAGATGGCAGTAAACAGAAAAGATGGTTACCGGGGTGAGTTGAGTCTTTGAGGATTTTAGCAGCCCTGAGATGCTTTTGCTCAGCGTTTGAGCGCACGACTCTCTGTAGTTGTCCTGCAGCTTTGCAGAGGGGAGAGCAGACCCTCCTGAGATTTGTGGAATTACGCTACCACACTGCTAGAGCGCACGACTGCACTCTGTAGTCAGCTACACTTTCTATGGCCCCTGAGTCCTGGTTTGTGGAATTACCAGTTTTCACCACACTGAGATGCACTGAGTCAGTACACTTTCTATGGCCCCTGAGTAGAAAGTTTTCAGATTGTTGGTGAGACCCTGAATTTCCTCAACCTGCTGTTGCAGATGGTACAGTTTTTGCCTGGCTTTCTTAACCTGAGTCTGAATGTGTGTACACCGAGGTCCATGTCAGCTACTCACCCTCTCCACAGTCCTCACTGATCATAAGAGGGGTGTTTAGGGCTGCTGCTGTCTCCTGGCACCGAGGTACTTGAAGCTACTCACCCTCTCCACAGTATGGGTCCCACTGATTGTTGTTATAAGAGGGGTGTAGGGCTGCTGCTGTCTCCTGGCAGAACCACAGTATCATCAGTGAGTCTCTCCACCTCATCCAAGTGGAGCTGCGGCCTCAGAAGACATTGTTGTGTGTGTAAGAGAGTGAGGCCCAGAACCACAGTATCATCAGCAAATTTAACAATAGACACAGTGTGGGGCTCCTAGTTCTGTGAGAAGACACACAGTCGTGTGTGTACTTTCACCACTTGAGGTCTGGCGGTGAGGAAATCTTGAGAGCAGGGGGCTCAGGACACAGCCCTGTGGGGCTCCTAAGAGGTTATGCGTTCAGGGTGATGGAGTTAACAGCCTTTAACAGAGGTGAACTGGCTGACTTTCACCACTTGTGGTCTGGCGGTGAGGAAATCTTGAATCCAGTCACAAAGTGAAGAGGTTATGCTTAATGATTGGTGTAACTGAGAGTTTAACAGCCTATCAGATACAGATTTGATTAAATACATAACTGCTTCGTTTTCTTTATATCCGAGTAAATAAAAACGTCCAGGGGTCACATTTTAATACTTAATGATTGGTGTAACCAATCATATCCAATGTTTGACTATATTTTCTGAAAAAACATTTTATATCCGTAGTAAATAAAAACCCTTGACACTAATATCACTGTCATTATTTTCTGAAAAAACATCGGAGTAAGATGTCTGAATTAATGAAAAAAGTGTACTATAACCCTTCAGATCCAGGATTTTTGGGAGGTAAAGAACGGTTAAAACACGGCATGTTACAGGAATATGGAGTAGCTCTGAAGGATAAAGACGTGACGGATTGGTTAGCATCTCAGGACGCATATACATTACACAGAACCGCACCTGTCAAATACAAACAAAATAGGGTAATGGTGTACGTACGGTGGCCGAGAGAGCTCAACGCGCTGCAACTTCAGAAAACACATGCAAATTAAGGAAACAACTTCCTCAATTTGACAACGCACACGCTGCAAATGCTCACAACACAACCAAAAAAAGAAACGCGCTGCAAATAGAAAAAAACACCTGCAAATGAAGAAAACACTTTTGTCAATTTGACAACCCACATGCTGCAAATGCTCACAACACAACCAAAAAAAGAAATGCGCTGCAAATAGAAAAAAACACCTGCAAATTAAGAAAACACTTTCGTCAATTTGACCACGCACACGCTGCAAATGCTCACAACACAACCAAAAAAGAAACGCGCTGCAAATAAAATGTATTCTAATCTATTTTCTATTTGCATGTGTTTTCTGAAGTTGCAGCGCGTTGAGCTCTATCGGCCACCATATGTACGGGAAAGATGTGCAGTTTCAAGTAGATCTGGTCGACATGTCAACTCTTTCGAAAGAAAGCGATAATATAATTTTTTTACTGACTTGTATAGATGTTTTCAGTAAGTACGCATGGGCTCACCCACTGAAGAATAAGACGGGAAAGGAGGTTACGAAAGCATTCGATTCTATACTCAAAGAAAACTGCGTGCCACAAAAATTACAGACTGATAAAGGCACTGAATTTTTTAACAAACATTTTCAGCAACCGATGAAAAAGTATAACATAATCTCCCTGACTCGAATGGCCTCTCTTGCAGACTTATTTGCTGCAACCCGACCGAGACTCGGCAGCGAGTCCTCTGCACCTTGCACCGCCTCCCTCACAGCAGGTGCCTCTGCAGATCTTCTCATAAAGTTGTGGAGGACACATGTCGTCTTCACACACCTCTCCACAACATTAGGCTGAACCTCGATGAGGTGGCGATACATCCTCCACTGTGAGGAGAGGATCCCGAAGGCGTTCTCCAGTACCAGCCAGGCTCTGGAGAGACAGTAATTAAACACCCATCTCTCTCGGGAAGGGTGCATCCAGGGAATGGCCTCATGAGGTTTTTCCTGAGGGGAAAGGCCTCATTTGCCACAAAGACATGGGGCTGAGGTCGTCTGTGGTCAGCTCCTGGGAGAGGACAGTCAGGTGGCAGATGGAGGGTGCCACCACGGAGTGCCTGGTCAAAGGATGAGTTGGCCAGAGACCCACCATCGCTCGTACACCCATATCCCCCGACATCAATCACCCGGAAGCAATACCTTGCATCCACAACAGCAAGGAGAACCAAGAAAAAAGTTCCCTTGTAGTTGTGGAACTGTGATCCGGTGTTGGGGGGTGCCTTTATCAGGACGTGCTTGCCGTCCAGTGCTCCACAGCTGAGTGGGAAGTTCCACCTCTCCTCGAAACCCTCTGCAATGGACCTCCATTCGTCTGTGGAGGGCACAGCCATGAACTCCTCTACTAAGCAGTCCCAGATTGCAGTCACCACGTCTGGGACAACCTTGCAGACTGTGGAGACACCAACACGGAAGCTGCTGGCAATGGTCCGGAAGGAGTCTTCAGTGGCAAGATATCTGAAAGAGAGAGAGAAAATAAAATATAAAATAAACAGTGTTATAAGACTATATGTCTGTGGAGGTTCTCAGTCACTAATTACTTGTAATCACACAGAATATACAATTATTTACTGACTGGAGACAGATGGACAGGCGCTCTGCAGGTGGAATAGAGTGCCTGTAGTTGGTGTCCTGGAGGGAAATCCTCCCACCGACATGGGACAACAGGTCATCAAATTGGGACCGGCTCAGTCGGAAGTACCGCTGAAAGCGGACGTCATCCAGGCGTCCAACTACGCGCGAATAGCGCGATTTATTCACGTCATTCACGTCTGGTGTGAACGCACCTTTAGGGATAGAGCCTCATGGTTTTTAACGGCCATCAATTCAAAACGTTATTACGATATCTTACAAGATCTAATAGACGGGTATAACGCGAGTTATCACAAAAGTATTAAAATGTGACCCCTGGACGTTCATAAAGAAATCGAAGCGGATGTGTTTAATAATCTGTACGGAAGGTTACCTAAAGACGCACCCATTTTTAGATATAAAATTGGCAATGTGGTTAGGGTGTCTAAAGTCAGAAACGTGTTTTCTAAGGGATGTGAGCAAAATTACATGGAAGAGTTTTTCACAATAGTGGCCTGTATACCACGGACCCCAACCGGTGTACAGGTTACAAGACTATGATGGCGATATTATCGATGGATGTTTTTATGAAAAAGAATTACAAAAGATTATAGTAAATCAAGATAAGACATTTAAAATAGAAAAGATTTTAGATCGAAAAAAGAGAGGAAAACAGATGTTCTGTCTTGTGAAATGGAGGGGTTGGCAGCCTAAATTTTCGTCACCAGAACGGGATATCTTGGACATACAGAGTCCCTTAAAGTAGCGATGAGTCTATCATAATCATCATTTGTGAAAATCTACATCATGGGCGAAGGAGGGTTTTACATTATGCTACCTTGCAATGCGTCGATGAACATATACCTTGACAACCGTATTTCAAATTACAAAACAAGACTTGACAGAAGTATGAACCTCAAAGGGCCGTGGGAGGTAGGTTTGATAAAATTGTATTATCCTGTTACCTGATACACATTTAACGATGAGGATGCAGCATTTATTATCAACACGGCCCCCAGCATACTGGGGTATGATGAGAAACACCTCAAAGAGGTCGAGGGTGTGATTATCTATATTAAAGAAAAAAATCTTCAAAACATATCTAAAGTATGCAACGCACTAAAACCCGGATATTACGAGGATGTGCTGTTTCTGGTTAGCGAAATAAATCCAAATCTACTTCATCGAGTGACCCTCGATTACGATCACGTCAAAAACAGGATATTTCTAAATGCACCGCTGAATACATCTCTGATATTTTACGGAAAATTGGCCATTATTTTAGGCTTAAAACTGGCAGTGTCTCTAGGCTCTGTAAATCAACCTCGTAAAGATCATTCTGGTGACGCACCTGTCATGACGTACGCCTTCTTGGTACGTTACCAAAATCAATCATTTTGGCAATGACAGAAAATGCAGCTTTTTCAGGGGCTTACCATAAAAACCCCTTTGCTTATAAACATTTTAATCTGGAAGTTCTGGCTTTGTATCGTGGTGTTCAAATCCCTTCCAAACCCTTTCAGCCGGAATTTGAGAACGGATCTGCCATGAGGGACTTTTATCAGCTCGTATTATCTACTGGAAGACATCTTAAAAATCAGCCTCTGGCAATAGATCGGCAAGATTTTCTCAATGGATATACCCTCTACGGCAGGGGTCCCCAAACTTTTTTTTGCGAGGGCCACATAATTTTTCCTTGCTTTAATGGGGGCCGGGTTGGTTTATGGCGACAAATTACACGGGCAGGAGTGACTAGTATTATTGTTAAGATTTACTATGATTTTAATTGTATTTCTTATGCCTCCGAATAGTTTATTATTTTGTGCACCATACAAACAAATGATCATTACTTTTCAGTGCTATTCAAAATCAAAACATTTACTTATGCATATTAGTTAGTGTGAACTGTGGGCTTGCTTCTGGGTGGTGAGATGTTCAATGTCAGGCTCCATTCCTGTCACAGCCAGTCTCAAAGACTGATGCAAATGTTCATCAGTGAGTCTTGATCTCATCTGAGTTTTTATCAGTTTCATAAATGAAAAGGTTTGTACACCGATATACGTGCTGCCAAAAAGTGTGGACATCTTCATTGCATGCCTTTTGATGTTTATGTATGTCTCATTAGGGAGGGCAGCATAGAATTCAATGAGACCGTTGGGCTTAAATGCGTCTTTCAGAACATCACAGTTCTGTAACTCAGCCAACTCAAACTGATAACAAGGCAAGGCTTCGTCAATGTCGGCAGCGAAGGTTCTGGAAAAGACGGATTTATTTAGCGTGGACATGTAGCTCACGCAATCGCACGTCAAACTCCGCCTTCAGCATTTCCAGCGCTTCCGCTGACTTTCCAGCTGGGAATGGAGCCACTGGTTTCTCAGCTGAGAGACTTTAGGTAACGGGGAGATGAGCGAGGAGGTCCCATTTCCATTCTGCGACGATCAGTTCTGGGACAGTTTTGCCCTTTGTCAGAAGAAATGCTGGCTCGCGCGTGTCAAGTCACCTTTATTTATATAGCGCTTTCAACAATACAAATTGTAACAAAGCACGTGACACAGCGTGTCACCTGTTCGATCACGATGAAACGTTACGTTGAACGTAGGCTATTCTGTTGATATGTGAATTTTTAAATTAATTAAGCTACGTTAATAACTAAGTTAAAGTACATTTTAGTTTGAAAGCCATCCTTTATTATAAAATACAGACATGATACAAGTAAAACATATATTTAAAATTAAATTTTAAAATGACAAAATATGTCTCTGCCATTGTTCAGAGGGCCAGTCCAAATGTGGGGGCGGGCCGCATTCGGCCCGCGGGCCGTAGTTTGGGGACCCCTGCTCTACGGGTTTGATTTATCACCCGACGAAGATTGTTCGAATCACGTAATGTTAATTCGTTTCTGGAAACATTAGACTAGAAGCCCGATTCAGACAACCTCTCACGCGGTCTATAACCATTATCTTATATGCGATTTTTGATTCGATCGTTGAAATATCCAATCAAAGACAGGTGATGGTTGATTATTACTGAGACTGGCGAAATGAATACCGTCCAACTAACGGCTGCTATGGATAAAATTGCACACAACACGTATTGTTTGGGAGTTCTTCCGTGCGATTACCTGCCCAAAACACTGTTAAAGAATTTACTTATTTTTAATACCGATCCGTCCACAGAACCGGGTCAACACTGTGCGGCCATCTACATAAACAACGATGGTGTTAGTTGTTTTTTCGACAGCTTTGGCAGAGGCCCTAAAGATCCACGTTTTCCGAAGAACATCCAAGACTTTTTAAAAAACAATTCTATTAGTATGGAATACTCTAACAAGCAGGTCCAAGATTTCACATCAGATACTTGTGGGCAGCATTGTGTGTTTTTTCTGTATATGTCAAAAGGATACGCTTATGAAAATATTGTTAAAAGGTATTATGATGATCTGATTAAAAATGATGCCATGGTCGTTCGATTTGTAAAGAGACTGAAACCCCGTCTCTGCGATACATTTAATTGTATTCAGTGTGTGCAAATATGTAAATCTCTGTAATTTTCCTAGAACAGTTCTATAATTCATGTTTAATAAATAAAAGGAGTTGTAATCACAAAAAGTGTCAATGTGCGTACTGTATGAATAAAAGACAATATGTGATCAGTCATATATTTTTATTAACAACACACGCATTAATACAAATCTTTCAAACATTTCAAATTTACAAACATATTTACAAACAGTAACATTAAAAAGTTAACCATGCATTAGCATCAAGAGTCAGTGAATTAAACATATTTCCGATGGGGGTTGCAAGTTGCGACGTAGCCATGACCCTTTTACCTCTCAGTTTTTTCAACGGGGTCGTCATCTTTGCCGACATCTGCTGACTGTGTGCGGGTGATTTCCTTTTAAGAGTCTCGACAGCGCGTTTAACTTGGAGGTTGCTTATAGTTGAAAACGGTATATTAAAAAGGCGAAAGCATCCAGAAATTCACTCCATCCACGAGGTCTGTATTCATCACGGATCATATGAGAGGCTGTTATACTTTTAACCAAATCCAGCATGTGTGAACCATCTATTACACATCCTTTAAACACAAACTCTCCAGAATCTGTCCATGAACACAATTGTTTGACATTAGACATTTTATTCAAAATTAATTTTGATGTTTTTTTAAACTCCTTTGCGGTACGTTGTGTAAGATTTCGTTGACGATTTGATCTTCTACATTGGCGTTATTAGACGGTGGGACAGGTGCGCTAACAGTTGTACTAGCATCTGCGTCGGTATGAACGACATCCTGTTGCGGAAGTGTAAGAGTTAAAGTGCTGCTCTCCAAATCACCCTGTTTTTACTATAGTTAAAAATATCTGCAAGACCTTGGAATAAAGTTTAGCTTTCCCATGCGGATCTAAATCAGACCTCTGTAATATATTTCTTATAGCCACATCCAAAATCGTTCTCCACTTGTTGAATTGTCTCGTGTGTATTCCCAGCTCTTAATTTATTTTTACTGATTCTGAGGAATTACATAATGTTTTTCAGCATATTCCATTTCCAATGTTGTCTGGATGTTATTAAACTGGTGATAAACGGAATGGCCAAGCTTAACAGAGGCACGAGAAACCCATCTTTTTGTTTAATCATCCGTTTTTTTCTTTCAACGTTGAACTTTTCTTTCAACTTTTTGCTAGCAGTGTATTTTTATTTCCTCTTTTCTCTTTTTTAATATTTGGAACTGTGAATTGTTTAGAGGTATGGTCCCGCGGAGCACGTTAAGAGCTATTTCGCATAAGGCTAGAATCAACTGATCTGATGCCGATTGTAAAATGACGCTCCGTTGCTTCGGTGACGCCTTATATAACAATTTTAAAAGTGGTAGGTTTTTACAAAGCCTATCGCTCATTTTTTCTTATTTTTTCACCAAAAGTTTACCACATTCTTTTCTGTACGTACACCACCTGATGATCTGAAAACAGACCTGATATGAGACAAAAACGCTCCGCCGTTTTAGCTTTAAAGTCAATCAAAAGGAATCCAAAAGTCTGATTGGTTGCATCCTGATAAGATTCCATGAAATATTCAGTGTTCCCGGGAAAAATCTGACATCCTAAAACCATTATTTGCATTGAGTCTCTTGGACTCTTGTACAAAATAATATATTGTGTGTTCCAGTGGCGGCTGCTGATCTTTTAAAGAGGGGAAGCTCATTTTCGGCCTAAATCATAAAAATTGTCCATTTATTTATATGTAAATTCTGCCCTACGTTCCTTTTCAAGAAAATGCTCTGTAACCCTGTCGTACCAACTAGGCGTCTTTTCCAGTGACTTGACCAGTGTCCTCTCAATGGCCAGCAGAGCTAGGCTGCTTAAACGGCCTTGGCCCATTGTGTTAGGGGTGTAGGACTTGAGCCGCTTTAAACAGGAGAAGCTCCTTTCTACACCTGCTGTGCAGTTTGCTAGCTGGCTAGTTCAGACTATATGAATTAATGAACAAACGATCTAATATATATATATATATTTAACTCAACAGGAGGAAATGTGGGAATTATGTTAAACTGAAACAATGAATGTGGTGTGAAATTGTGTGAAATATACGATGAAGGTTGCAGCAGTTTGTCTTTCGACTACACATGCAAAATCCGCGATGGGACTGAGTTGGAAATGGAGACACAGAGTGATACGCGTCATAATCTGAAGACCACGCCCACGCCCACACCAACCGTCTCTTTGCATTGCGAGAAGCTGCCGCCTCCTTGTCATTTATTTATAAAAAAAAAAAAAAAAAAAAATCTAAAAGCTGATATGTGACAATGTGTATAGCAAACAAGCTAAAAAAAAAACAATAAATACGTTTTTATAAGCTGTCGACCCCAAAAAACGAGCGTTTTAGGACATAAAAGTGGATTAAAAAGAGATGACAGACCCTCCAATCATCACGCAGACGCTCGGAGTCCGGGCCAGCCCACTCCTCCATTCATCCCAGAGACGCTGAGCGTCCGTGGGCGGGACATAATCGCAGCATTATCCAATGACCGTCTTGTTTCTAAGCACTGAAAAAAACTGTTTAAAGCAGCCCCATTGAAGTCAATGGACGCTGGGCTTCAACAGAGTAATGCACTGTACGCTACGGGAATGAATGAGAAGGAAATCGAGTCAGCCGACCTAAGTAGCTGATTCTGAACGAAATTGTTTTCGTTCGAGATGAACGTGTTTAACGCATTTTTAGTCAATAAAATGTTAACATAATAGTACATATATTTGACCATTCATTTTTTGACAATTATATGGGAAGCTGAGCTTCCCTTGCAGTCTTAAAGAAATCGCGGCTGGTGTGTTCAGTGTAATAGTTCTACTGGTTTTACCTTGAAAAAACAGATTCTGAGTTATCAATGTAATGGAAAATGATTTATGGTGAACATATTTTGTGAATGCTCGTGAGTCTTTTTGGGTGGTAATACATTTTCATCCGTTAAAGATTTTGGGATACCTTGAACAAATTAAATATCAAACAATGACGAGAGTTCATCATACAAAGGTTGCCAGCAACTATATAAAAACACAATATTATAAATTTTTACATTGATCATCTTATCTGCATTACACAACAAATTTTTCACAAAAACAGTCTTCCCGCTGCTAGAAGGTCCGGAGATCACCGCGGAGAACGGAAATTGAAAACGAAAGTCCAAACCTTCTTCAACATACACATCGTGTGATCTGGACATATTGTTAATATCCGTATGGTAATGTCGTTTGTCATAAACCACTTTGAACCTTTTCAAAACTGATCTATTATGCAATGTGAACCTTTTTTATTCCATGCAATGGTTTCTGTGTGAGTGAGCAGGTGAGTCATGTCACGTGATGTCACATAATCGTGGACCAGACAGACCATGCTTTCTAAGGTAACTATTTGTGTGTTTGAAGAATGGAGCGTGTTCCCCTTCGCTTTAAGTGTGACTTTATTTTTTGCAGTTTTAAAACTACGATTTTGGTCCGGTTGCCGCGAATTCCGTGATGTTATCATCTACATCAAGCTCGTTCGTCAGCTCGCCGAGATATGAGCCTGTTTGAGGTATCCATTCGCCTTCTTTTGATGAAAAGATACGACTGTCCGTATCTACGTAAAAAAACACGCGGTCCTAATCTGTCCATAAATTCGTATAATTCCAGATGACCATATGCTGTGGTGAACGAGGCGATAAACACATTAACATAGGATGTGGGGGTGGGGTCCTCGTCTGCGTAGCACCACTGCACTAGGGCTACCGAGTCTGACACGAATGCAGAAGCAGTTTTAACATTACGTTACGACATCTGACGCACAGACGCCATTGGCACATGCCACTATGCTCCGTGACACTTCCGGCTTTCAGTGGCATGCGTCACTAAAACCTGTGACATGTCAATGGATGCCATTGGCACATGCCAAAAACCTGTGACATGTCAATGGACTGCGTCTTGTGTCACATTGTCGCGCTGCGTGTCGCACCTTCGGTAGTGACTGACACCTGCTGCTGGGTGCCGCTGCATAATGTAGATTGCGTGACAAAAGCACTTAACGGCAGAACGATATTGATTTAATAACAGTATGTTGCGGTCAAGTATACGATTTATTGCATCACGAAATTCATTTGTACAACAAATATTCCTCTGTTAAGATTAAAATGTGTCTAATGCCCCTTAATGTGTATTTTTCATTGTAAGTTTATTTCCAGTAGCCTGCTTTGTACAATAGCCATACATTCAAATACGTAAATAGGCATTTTTTTCTGACACTTGCCTATCCGAAATTACATAAAAAATATAAACTGTCACGAGAAAACTCCACAAGCCATTATAAAGTGATGTCTACTATTCTAACGTGATTTATGAAACTTACACCAACCATTCAGAAGTGTGCCTGACCTTGACACAGGCTTTTCACAATGCAATGCAGTGTAGCCTAAGTCTGCAACATATAATGTAAGTCTAGATGCTATTTAAACAACATTTCTATTTATTAACGTGTCTGCAGAAAGTCAAATGCTTTGACAAAACTCCAGAAGAAATGCATGCTCATAATATATATATATATATATATATATATATATATATACAGGTGCTGGTCATATAATTAGAATATCATCAAAAAGTTGATTTATTTCACTAATTCCATTCAAAAAGTGAAACTTGTATAATGTATACATTCATTCCACACAGACTGATATATTTCAAGTGTTTATTTATTTTAATTTTGATGATTATAAGTGACAACTAATGAAAACCCCAAATTCAGTATCTCAGAAAATTAGAATATTAGTTAAGACCAATACAAAGAAAGGATTTGTAGAAATCTTGGCCAACTGAAAAGTATGAACATGAAAAGTATGAGCATGTGCAGCACTCAATACTTAGTTGGGGCTCCTTTTGCCTGAATTACTGCAGCAATGCGGCGTGGCATGGAGTCGATCAGTCTGTAGCACTGCTCAGGTGTAATGAGAGCCCAGGTTGCTCTGATAGTGGCCTTCAGCTCTTCTGCATTGTTGGGTCTGGCATATCGCATCTTCCTCTTCACAATACCCCATAGATTTTCTATGGGGTTAAGGTCAGGCGAGTTTGCTGGCCAATTAAGAACAGGGATACCATGGTCCTTAAACCAGGTACTGGTAGCTTTGGCACTGTGTGCAGGTGCCAAGTCCTGTTTGAAAATGAAATCTGCATCTCCATAAAGTTGGTCAGCAGCAGGAAGCATGAAGTGCTCTAAAACTTCCTGGTATACGGCTGTGTTGACCTTGGACCTCAGAAAACACAGTGGACCAACACCAGCAGATGACATGGCACCCCAAACCATCACTGACTGTGGAAACTTTACACTGGACCGTGGATTCTGTGCCTCTCCTCTCTTCTTCCAGACTCCGGGACCCTGATTTCCAAAGGAAATGCAAAATTTACTTTGATCAGAGAACATAACTTTGGACCACTCAGCAGCAGTCCAGTCCTTTTGGTTTTTAGCCCAGGCGAGACGCTTCTGACGCTGTCTGTTGTTCAAGAGTGGCTTGACACAAGGAATGCGACAGCTGAAACCCATGTCTTGCATACGCCTGTGCGTAGTGGTTCTTGAAGCACTGACTCCAGCTGCAGTCCACTCTTTGTGAATCTCCCCCACATTTTTGAATGGGTTTTGTTTCACAATCCTGTCCAGGGTGCGGTTATCCCTATTGCTTGTAGACTTTTTTCTACCACATCTTTTCCTTCCCTTCGCCTCTCTATTAATGTGCTTGGACACAGAGCTCTGTGAACAGCCAGCCTCTTTTGCAATGACCTTTTGTGTCTTGCCCTCCTTGTGCAAGGTGTCAATGGTCATCTTTTGGACAACTGTCAAGTCAGCAGTCTTCCCCATGATTGTGTAGCCTACAGAACTAGACTGAGAGACCATTTAAATGCCTTTGCAGGTGTTTTGAGTTAATTAGCTGATTAGAGTGTGGCACCAGGTGTCTTCAATATTGAACCTTTTCACAATATTCTAATTTTCTGAGATACTGATTTTGGGTTTTTCATTAGTTGTCACTTATAATCATCAAAATTAAAATAAATAAACACTTGAAATATATCAGTCTGTGTGGAATGAATGTATACATTATACAAGTTTCACTTTTTGAATGGAATTAGTCCATTAACTTTTTGATGATATTCTAATTATATGACCAGCACCTGTATATAGTGTTTCTATCACAATTGCATCTTCTATAGATATAGTTGCGACACTTACGTGACAATGTCAATGACACATGCCACTCTCCACTGACACTTGCACAGCCGGTTTTCATTGGCATGTTTCAGTGGTATAGAAGATGCTAATCTATGTGTATAGAAGATGCAATTGTGATAGAAACACTATATATATATATATTCTGTATAATTGAGTATGTGACGAATAAAAGAACCTTGAACCTTGAACGTTTCCATGGCAATCGGTCACTCAGTTTGTCACATCACGACACACCCTAGCTCGCACACGCGGTCCCGCGCTGTATTCAACATTCACAGAAGTCGCGATGAGTTGAAAGCGGCAAAAAACTCTTCACTCCTTTTTTTACGAAAAAGTCAAGCAGTGTAAGTTGGCATGTGGTGTCCAAATAGTGTTGCACAATGTTGAGTGACTCTGCTTATTGCTCTTGTTGAATAATTAGAAAGTTTTGGTGTTAATTTAATTAGTAATTAGGCTATATGGAGAGAAAAAAAGCTGCATGGACAAACATGTACCTTTTTTCAGTGTATTTTTCCATAAATCTTTTGTAACGCCTTTAATTTTAACACTTATGAATGTTATCAGAACCCTTCAAATAAGAATAAAGATAATGTTGAACTGAGATTTTACAGCTGTAATGAAGTTAGTAGATATGGGAAGAAGGAGGCGGGAACCGGCGAACATTTAATACTTTAATAATAAAATAAACAAACACAAAATAAAAGCGGCAGCCCTCACGGACGACTGCCGCACACAAAACACAAACTAAAATCCAGGCCTGGTCCTCTCTCGTCTTCCACTGTCGTCACTCCTCATTTAACCCTTCCGAAGCTCCTCCATAGGACTCGAGACCGGTGAGTGGCGGAGGTGTCGTTCATTACCATTTACTCCACCGGCCTCGCTCCGTTCCCACGGCTCTTGGCCCCGCCCCACTCGTCACAACAGCGTTGTGACATATTTAACTCTGCCAATTCTACATAATGTATTTCAGTCAAATACGTATGCATTAATTGATGATACGATATAGGAACGATCTTAATTTAGGGGTGCTCTTTCATTAATTGCACTAATTTTATGATTTAATGTGTTGTCAAGAATGATCAAGAAACAGACAGTCTTGGTTTGTCAGGGCAGAATCAGGATGATAAACTTCACAGGTGAGAACAGATAGAGTGGCTTTTAACACCTGACTGTTTTTACATTGTATAACCTCTTTTAATACACAAGTGTTTGTAGGATTATATATAGACGAATGATGAAAAACACATAATTAGTAAAATATAGAACAAAAATTTAACATTAGTATGATGAACAACTTCTCAGGTATCATTTTTAACTACAGTAGGTAATTATTATAGCTTGCATATTGGCTGTTTATTAGTACTTAAGGACATATTCATTCTGTATTCTTCATGACCACATTCTGCATCCCATAATCCTACCTAATACCTAAACTTAACAACGACTACCTTACAAGCTATTAATAAGCAGTAAATTAAGTGTTTATTTAGGCACAAGTCATAGTTAATAGTGAATATGTGTTCCCCATACTAAAGTGTTAAACAGTAATTTAGGATATAAATTATTGATTATTGTCCAGCAGTGCACTTACTTTGTTATTTTCTTCTGTATGTCACTATTCCCTGTATGCACATACTTGTGACACTTCATTTCAAAACTACTTTATTTGCAATAGACAGAGGCAGAAGTGAATTAAGTCCAAGTATAATTATCAGTCAATTACTGAGGCTGCAAGCATTCTTCAGAATAGAAGTCTGCCAACTCTTTGGCCAAGTGGAAACCCTTATGAGGTTTTTCTTGTTTCTTCAGCAGAGGCTGAAAGAAGCTTCAGCAGTCTACGAAGATTAAAAACCTGGCTCCAAAGCACAATGACACAGTCCCGTCTAAACAGTGCTGCTGTGTGTCACATCCACAATGACAAAATGGACTAAATAAATAAGGAGATGATTGCTCAGCAGTTCATAGATGGGAAGGAACATTGCAGAAACACGTTTGGCAGTTTTAATAGCTTTATATATTGAGATAGATGTTAGCTTTAAAACTGTGTCAAAAAGCCACTACTTTTAAACAAACCAGCCAGAAAGCTTAAAGGAAATGTCACTAAACTTTTATTTCATCTCGTTGTTTAATTGATTTAGGGTCTACATACCTTGACATATTTGTCAGTTGAGCTAAATACATAGTTTCTTTGCAATAGTTTGTTTTGAATTACTTTTTTAATTTAATTCCTGAAGCATGGACTGAATAATAGAATAGAACAGAACAGAATAAAGTAGTATGTGAATGTATCCATTACTGTGTGCCATGTACTGTACATACAACATACACAAAATTACAAAACATACATTTTGTAATATATTTCAAAATATGCAAAAAAAAATGCATGTACAATGCAAATGCATGCACAGATAATTAATTTTTGGCCATTAATGTAATGGCCAAAAATATATATCTGTGAAAATATATTTATGTGAATATATTTTTAAAAACATTCAGGGTTTTTTTTCATTCAAAATGCATTTTCTTGCCACATAAATACATTTTGGAATATGATGGTTGAAACTAAATCTATTTATTATTTCAAAAACATATTTAATTGAGCTTCACTATTGGCAACATATATGTAGCTTTTTTTGGCATATAGGCTTCAATCCTCCTCTTCCTCTTCTTCTTCCTCCTCTTCCTCTCCGTACTCCTCCTCCACCTCCTATTTGTAATGGAACGTGCTTATGCAGAACACCCACACCATGGAAATCCAAAGCAATAGTCTTTAATACATATAACTTTGAGAAATACATAGGTACTGGCAAGCAACGCTTCCAAAACAACATTATATTAAGACAGGACAATGAACTAACAAAAGAAGGGGCTATAAGTACTAAACTAAATGAAAACTAATGAGATAATCAAATGATAACAGTTGAACACAAAGAAGGTGATTAACTAATAATGAGAACAGGAAACAAACCAAATAAGGGCAAACAGGAACAAACACGTAATAGTTACTCCCAGTGGGTGGATCAGGAGACTTGGGGAGCCATGGCAGATCCGCCTCCGTGGCCTTTGGCCTGGCCACTATGACCATGGATATACCCCCCCCCCCAAAAAAAAAAAAAATAATAATAATTTTGGGGATAATTAGGAATTCTGTGGGGCGCTCTGGAGGGCACTCTGGAGGAGTGGGCACTGGAGGGCGCTCTGGAGGAGTGGAGATGGCTGGGATCAGCGGAGACGAAGGAGACGATGGAGGACTTGACGGGACCACTGGATGGGACCAGTGGAGACACAGGAGACGGAAGAAGGCTGGACGTGACCAGTGGAGACTTAGGAGACCCAGGAGGCGGAAGACGGCTGGATGGGACCAGCGGAGACGAGGGAGACGTAGGGTATCTCCTTAGAGCAGACTCTGGGGTGAGGATAGGCGCTGAGAAACCTGAGGGTAATGCCATATCCATGAGCTCTGAGTAGAGCCAAGCCAACACAGGAGCGAGCTCTTTTACTTCACTACATTCCAAAGGGCTTTTTACTTCACTACATTTCATAAAACATATCGTTACTCCTTATAATACATCACGAACGGCAGGCTTGACTTCGCTGTGGATGGCAGGCTTGACTTCGCTGCGGATGGCAGTTCTGGGCTGAGGACGATGGTGGAGCTTAGAATGTCTCGAGGAAGTGTGAGAGGAACTGAGGGAGCGAGCTCATTGGTGTAGCAGGTGGATGGGTGCTGGCTTGTGGTAAACTGGAGCATCTGCAGGCTTGAGGTAAAAAGAAAGGATGTGATGTTCCGGATGGGAGGAGGATTAGGATCATTATGAAAATATAATTATATTTTCTCCACATCAATAAAAAACGTTTAAAACACTTTCTTACTGGAATTACTTAAATCAAGGACATCATTTATAAAATCCACTACGGGTCTGCGGCAATCGTCAGGAGTCGGAAAACAAAACAATCAATCCTCTTTGAGTCCCATCCGGAAGGAAGCATTAATGAAAGAATCCCTCCAGCTCATGATATGTAACATGCTCAGGAATTCATCCACGTACTGCCCCAATGGCCGTCCCACTTGCTGGAGGGTGAAAAGGAATTCCTCAGCCCAAATTATCATTTTTTTTCCTTTTTAAGGTCCAGTCTTCTGCAAAGGAACATGCTTATAGCGAACGCCCACACGGCGGAAATCCAAGGCAATAGTCTTTAATACATATAAGTTGGAGAAATACAAAGGAACTGGCAAGCAATGCTTCAAAAAACAACATTACATTAAGACAGGACAATGAAAAAATGATAACAGGTGAACACAAAAAAGGTGATTAACTAATAATGAGAACAGGAAACGAACCGAATAAGGGCAAACAGGAAAAACACATAACACTACTCTTCATCTTTTTTCATTTCTTCCTACACTCCCTTCTCCTCCTCCTCTCTGGTGTCCTCGACCTCTTCCTTCACGTCTCTGTGGATACATTGTTTCAAACCTGAATGAGCTGACTTTGGCCCTTTTTTCATCGAAGGCTCTGATTGGTGTCTGATACATTTTTCCTAGGCTGTATCCGAAATAGCTCCCTATACGAACAGCCATTTTAAGTGGTGTTCGAAACTTTAGTGAATTTTCTCGAGTGCACTCATTAAATCCCACAATGCACAGCAAAAACAAGTGTACAACCGATGTACACTCAATGGCTAGAGAATCCCCATAATGCATTGTGTGAGAGTCGCATGCCGAATGAATTCCCGCATCTCGCCAGAAGATGGTGGCCACAGCAGAATCATCCATTCATTTATTTTAGAAACACACGTCCACGGCGTAATACAATACAGGTACAAATTAATTGTAAATTAACTATTAGGGTTTATACATAATTTCCGTAACAGAGTTCAAGATAAATCCTTCGATCTTACTACTGGAGTGGACAGTTTCAAATCATTATGAAACAGCAAGCAAACTACACAAAAGCGGCAGTCCTTCCGGTGCACTCAGTGTCCGAATTCATTCACTCCTTCAAGTGAACTGTATGAGTGGACCAATGTAGGGAATAGTGAATGAGGTTATGGGGGCGATTTCGGCGAATGTTTTTTTTTTTTCACTTCGGTACTTGTGTGCTAATTGAGCTCAAACTGTGCTGACTTGAGTGAACAATGTTGAATGCTAGTGCTTTCTAGAGGGCACCCCATCCCATACACTTTACCATTCACCCCGGACTCCATTTCCCATAATCCTTTGCTTGGACTCATCAGAGCTCATCATCAGTTCACAGCTGTCTCTTATTAGGAGGACAATAATAATTGCGCGCACACACGCACGCACGCACGCACGCACGCACGCACACACACACACACACACACACACGTTGTGTTGTGTTTCCATGTTTTATGGGGACTCTCCATAGGCGTAATGGTTTTTCTACTGTACAAACCATATTTTCTATCACCCTACACCAACCCTACACCTAAACCTACCCCTTACAGGAGACTTTCTGCATTTTTAGACTTTTAAAAAACTTAATTCTGTATGATTTATAAGCTTGTTTCCTCATGGGGACCTAAAAATGTCACCATACGCTCAAACTTTACTGGTATTACTATCCTTGTGGGGACATTTGGTCCCCATAACGTGATGAATACCAGGTACACACACACACACACACACACACACACACACACACACACACACACACACACACACACACACACACACACACACACACACACACACACACACACACACACACACACACACACACACACACACACACACACACACACACACACACACACACACACACACACACACACACACACACACACACACACACACACACACACACACACAGCTGGTGATTGTTTAGCCCTACTGTGTTTTATTTGTTTCTGTTTTTCTTCATTTTCTAGTTTTCCTGTTTCCTTGCCTTTGTGTTTTGATCCTTGGACTGTTTCTTTGTTTTTGATTGTTTGTTGCCTGCCCGGACCATTGCCATTGTAAGTAATTTTGAGCTATTATTTCAGCTCTTGGGGGATCATTTATTAAATATTCGATATTGATTTGAATTTATATTAATCCAAAACTTATGATTTATACCTTATTAACGACTCGTCCAGCGACCATTAAAATCAGTATATCTTTAACAATTTAGTTTATCTTACTTCGGGGCCAACGATAAAACAAACAAAATAGTACTTTCTCAAATTTTGAGCTAGGTAACGCGATCTTTGGAAAACAGTTTCAAACTTGAAAATAACACGGCACAAGACGCCATTCTTTATAAATGAAACGGTTTATTTGCTAAGCTATGCTACAATACTAGACAAGTCAAGTCACCTTTATTTATATAGCGCTTTTAACAAAACAAATTGTAACAAAGCACTGCACAATTTCAAATAGGAAAATTGTGTCAATAATGTAAAATGACAGGATTTAACACTCAATTTTCAGCTGAATGCATTTCATGATTTAATTTAGTGATGGGATCGTCCAGCTAAGTTCAGCTTAAATAATATCTATGCAATCAAGTCGGTGATTTTGCTGGAAATGAAGATTCCCCAACTAAGCATGCCAGAGGCGACAGCGGCAAGGAACCAAAACTCCATCAGTGACAGAATGGAGAAAAAACCTTGGGAGAAACCAGGCTCACACTACAATACTGCACAGAACAACACACACATATGCACACATATACAAGTCAGGAGTTTTGCGGTTTGAAGAAAGTCTAACACTCTTTTGCTATCTCGTAAATTATACCAGAGGCAGATCACAAGCAGAGAACCTTACTATCTTTACTTTTAAAGATGAATTCAACCAGCTCAGTGAGATATGGAGATAGTTTGTTACTTGCTTGTCTGTCCAAATTGAGTTTGACAGCTGATCTGGGGCCTCATTCATAAAATGTTGCACAGAAACCATCCTAAAACTGATCTTACGATAATTTCTCAAATATGCGTATGTGTGATTCATAAAATTAACATACGTACAGAAAATGCACGTACGCCTCATTTTCAGATGTGGAATCTATGAATTGGAAATGATCTTGAATTTGCGTGCAGCTGAACAGTTTCAGATCTCCGCTTTGTAAACAATGTCTAATTAATGTCATTGACTTATAAAAGAGAACCTGACAATGTCCAAATATTTTACAAGCGGCAAGAATGGCTTATATTTCCATAGATGTGTGTTTAGGATCATTGTCATGTTGGAAAGTGCACAACGACCAAGGGCACAGAGTGATGGTAGCATCTTCTCTTTCAGTATAGAGCAGTACATTTGTGAATTCATGATGCCATCAATGAAATGCAGCTCCCCGACACCAGCAGCACTCATGCAGCCCCACTTAAGGACACCGCCACCACCATGTTTCACTGTAGGCACCATGCATTTTTCTTTGTATTCCTCACTTTTGCGACGCCATACAGTTTTGAAGCCATCAGTTCCAAAAACATTTATCTTGGTCTCATCACTCCAGAGTATAGAGTCCCAGTAGTCTTCATCTTTGTCAGCATGGGCCCTGGCAAACTCTAGGAGGGCTTTTTTGTGCCTGGGCTTTAGGAGAGGCTTCTTTCGTGGACGGCACCCATGCATGCCATTCCTCTGCAGTGTACGCCGTATTGTGTCACGGGAAATAGTCACCCCAGTTTGGCTTTCTACTTCTTTAGATAACTGCAGTGAACTTGCATGTCGATTTTCTTCAACCCTTCTCATCAGAAGACGCTCCTGATGAGGTGTTAACTTCCGTGGACGACCTGGACGTCTCTGTGAGATGGTTGCAGTTCCATCTTTTTTAAATGTTTGTACCACTTTTGCTACAGTATTCTGACTGATAAGTAAAGCTTTGCTGATCTTCTTGTAGCCTTCACCTTTCTTGTGTAAAGAAATTATTTTCTTTCTCAGGTCTTGTGACATTTCTCTTCCATGTGGTGCCATTGCTGACAGCATGAAATGGGAAGGGGTTTTCTTTAAGTAACACCCTTTTATAGTCAACTGTCACCTGTGTAATGAATAATTAGACTCACCTGTGGTTGAATTCTTGTTAAATTAGACATTTGTAGTCTAAAATTTAGCTTTGCTCCAGAGACTTTCAGTGGGGTGTACTCATTTTTGCATCGCCCTAATTTGAGTAAAACTGAAAATGTTGTTCTCCAAGCTATATTATTAACCTTAATTTCATGTTATAAGTTAAACAGATGTTATATAAAACTTAGTCTTGTCAACATTTTGGAAAATGTTTTTGTTTTCATTGAGATATTGTTTAAAATGTTACTTTTCAAAGGGGGTGTACTCATTTACGCTGAGCACTGTACTAGTTTTATCTATTACACAGGTTAAGGCATAGATTCAAAATATCCTAAATTCTAAATAACCACACCAAGCCTATAAAAGACATAAAGTACAACATTAGTATATATTGTCTATTGAGTATATTGCTTTAATAGCCGCAGTATGTATTGATTGTCTTTTGGCAGAAATTCAATAAAAGTTTGTGTTCTTTGTCTGCACCAGAAGAAGCACGTTTCTTTTGGAATTTTGGAAAGAAAGAGGTCAGGAAGCGTGTCGGGAAGTCACTTTGGGTGTGTATCTGTGGAACTTCAGCGCTCTGACGTCTCATCATAAAACAGTCTTCCCTTGTTGATAAATATCATTTGAATTATACGTTAAACGGTCACGAGATTCCGGGAGTGTCTGTGGCTGGAAAGTGTCCAGATCCAACGCTCTCTGTACTGATGTTTATTCGAGTTTCTTTATGGTAAGCCAGTCAGGCACAACATTGAAGTTCCATTCTTAAACACATCCAGATGTTTTCCTCAAATCTATCCTTGTTTTCAGGGGTCTCATTAGATGATAAGGTGATTATGGCAGGAAGCTGGTCAGCCAGTTAAGCGCAGAGTTGATCATTTATTAATTTTTTACGACTTGCAGATGCTGGAGGGGGAAGTTCCTTAGGAATGTGCTGTCCTGCAATTGTTTTTTGTGTGTTCTCTCTCGACAAGGCTCTACACATCCCCCTTTGCTCAGTGAGGTTCCCATTGCGAATGTCGACGGGCACTGGAACAAGAGGCAGAGAGAACCGGCACACACAAGACACAAACAACATCTCCATCACTGACTGAATCCTGGTGCAGGGTAATTTGGGAATGAACAGGTTAGAAACTTGAGAAGACGTAGGGGTGCATTCTTTAGGATTATTGGTAATTGGGTCATTCCGATTGGTTTACTTGTGAGGGGTTCGACGTTAGGCGAATTAGGGTTAGGCGTGATCTCAAGCAGGTTGGCTGAGTTCTCAGGTTCGGGTTCTTGGTCGGTTTTATCATGTCGGAAAATGTGCCTGACGTGCAATTGTTGAAAGACTCTTGAACGGCGTTCACTCGCTTGTGTAGGAGTAAGGCCAGTGTCACAACGTATCCTACATAGTAGAGATGCAAAGCGCTGTGTCAGCGGCAGACCAAGACCGAATAATTGGTGCGCTATCGGGCGGAAGGCGAGCGATAGCTTCTAAAGCTATTACCACAGGAGTCAAATCAGTGAGTTGCGTTCCTTCCTCCTTGATCCTTTCTTCCAATTCTGGATCGAGGCGAAGGAGTACTGTTTGAAGAGGGGTGCGATTTCAGCCTGATACTCGTCGTCGTTAAGGTGATACAATGCTAAATTGTCCATATGGAGGATCGAGCCCTTAGGGACAGTGATCCATAAAGTTTGGTTGGGCAGAATAATGCACATGGCATTGTCGTGTTGATCGTAAGTGAGGGTAGTTGTTCGCGCTGGGGTGTTGACAGCCATCGGTTTACGATGATTTCGGCTTGTGTTACCTCAACTTGAGAAAGTGGTGTTGCTTCGGCGGTGCAGCTAGTGTCTGTTCTAATGGATTCTAGGCCGCAGATGCCCTCTGTATTATCGCGGACGAAGGGTTTACTCGGGCAGAGGAAGTAAATGTCCTTAGTGAGCGTACACATCTTTAGGTTTTGGGCCAGATATAACTGCTCGTTGTTATCGTGATACGCACAACTTCAGGAGTGTGGATTTTGACATGGGTGTTCCCTTGCCAAAATCCCACATTTACAACGTCTTTGAGCCGGTCGATAATGGGCAAACTGAGGAGAAAGGCCAAGTCGCCTGCTTCCGGATCTACGTATAAAGGAATAGCGCTACTCAGGGAAAAGAGGAGATGGGTTTGGATGGGACTAGCAGGGCCTGCAGTGGCCGACGTTAGGATGTTTTGGACAAGGCTAAGAGGTATCAAGTAGTGTAGAATCCTACAAAGTGGCAAAGTTATCGATCGAGGAGCTTACTTCCTGTAGCATGTCGGTCATGAGGGTAGTTAGGAGTTTGAGCTAAATTGTTTTGCACGACCGAAAATAGTTTATTGATGAATTGTATATTTTGGTTTAGAAGGGTCAAATTCTTCTAAAGAATTGGGAACTGGGTATTTCTTCTACCCAGAAATACAATTCTGGGTATTTAGAATCGTAATGGTGCCGTTCAGAGACTTCCCGAAGGTCTGTAGAGCATGGCTCTGGACTAAGAGCTGTTGTCGTATCTCAGGTATTCCAGACTGGATTTCGCCCACATGTCGCCTAACAGTGGCCAGATTAACGGCATTAGTGGTTAAACTCCAAAAACTTTGGAGTTTTCAAATTTGTTTTCCAATAAACAATCATGTCATGTTCAGTGATGATGTCATCGCTTGCCTGAATGAATGATGTGTTTTTATATAGCGCTTTATCGTGTATTGTTGTACACCCAAAGCGCTTTACAATCATGCGGGGGGTCTCTCCTCAACCACCACCAGTGTGCAGCATCCACTTGGATGATGCGATGGCTGCCACAGGACAACTGCGCCAGTGCGTTCACCACACACCAGCTACAGGTGGAGAGGAGAGAGAGTCATAGAGGCATTCAAGTGGATGGGAATTATTAGGAGGCCATGATTGACATGGGCCAGTGGTGGGAATTTGGCCAGGACACCGGGGTTACACCCCTATTCTTCACGAGAAGTGCCATGGGATTTTTAATGACCACGGAGAGTCAGGACCTCGGTTTAACATCTCATCCGAAAGACGGTGCTTTTTACAGTATAGTGTCCCCGTCACTATACTGGGGCGTTAAGACCCACACAGACCACAGGGTGAGCACCCCTGCTGGCCTCACTAACACCTCTTCCAACAGCAACCTAGTTTTCTCATGAAGAGCCTGGAAGAGTTCCTGGTGCTTGACTGGCTTGTTGTTAGCTGTCTTGAATCCATTCCGTTTCCATCCAGCTAAATGGCAGGTGAAGCTTAGACGGGCATAGTTAGAGTCGCTACAGATTATGAGTTCTTTGATGTTGTGGAATGCAGCCAGTTGTAGGGTGATGAGAATGGCTACTATTTCTGCATAGTGTGATGATTGAGGGCCTAATTTGAGTTGTTGCGGTGGGCACGGTCGTTGTTGAGCCAGACCACTCCCGCTTCAGCTTTTAAATTGCCCTTGTGATTGTAGGAGCAGCCATCGACATATGCTGTGGGCATCCTTTCACACACATATTCTCCTCTAAGTACTTGTGATTTGTTAGTTGTGGTTTTGGCGGTTCTTTGGGTTCTGCTGAGGTGTACATTGTGTCCATTGAACAGTTTTGGCAGGCCGCTAGCCCGTTTCCAAGTGAGGATTTGTAGTTTGGGGCATATCTTGCCTCAACGTCCCGTACTTGGAGTGTCCTTAGCCAGGTAGCTATGCGTGCGTTGGTCACCACACCATCCCTGATGCGTTGGGTGTTGAGGAAGGTGACTGGCTGGTGACAAGTCTCAATGATGAATTTCTGTGCACCGATGTAATTAGAGAAACGCTGGATAGCCCACACAGAACGATCAGCGTAGCCTGCATTGATTTGTTCTATTTCTCGGGTAGTAGCTGCTAGAGTCTCTTTTAGCCTGTTGATCTCCTCCTCAGCGCCTTGTTCCACCTCATCAGCCCCTCCTGAGCTTCAAGTTCCAGCTGCTCTATGCGTTGTTGTGCACGTGTCAACTCCTGCTGGAGTTGTGCAGCGTGCTTGTCGCTCAACTTGTGTGATGAGTGTGTGACTTAAGGAGCCGGTGATCTTGGCTAATTCTTTGTGACTGTAGCTTTGACTTGGGTCTTGTCCCATGAGGCTTGTTATGTTGTCATCAAGCTGGTCCTGTGTCTGATGTTTGAGTGTTTCAGCAGCCTTAGGGAGGAGGCTGTCTGTCTCAACACTTAGCCATGTTTCCAGATCCTCCCAGTGACTGACATGTTCTGTTGTGTGAGACATGTTCTGGCGTGGTGAGGGGAATCTCGAACCGAAACTGACACAGACCTTGGATGAGAAACAAAGCAAAACTGAATAGCAATGACAGTACTAGTCCCTTAATGACAAAATTGACACCACAATGCTGGTTAGAGTGTCCCTCGTGCATGCTTCAAATTTTGCCGATGCCTATCTTCTCCTTGACCTGCTGTAGCCGGGCGGGGTGGGATTTCACAAGAGAGGAAGTTAAATGGAAAACATTTTGAAACATTTTTCTCAAGTTTCACAAATACCTGTTCAAATGCGAAAGTTCTCTTCTCATGATCTTCCCACAGGCAAATTCCCAGCAAACAGTAGCAGTAGTCGAATTAGAAGATAGCAGCAAGGAGAAAAGAGAATAAGAAAAGTGAGGATTTACACCCAAGGTTAGGACTAATAACAAGGGTGGCAGCGTGGTGGCGCTGTTGAGTCAATACACTTAGGGTTTGGTTTTGCTGTTTTACAGGATAAAACAAACTGACTGCTGGCCTGAAGAGGGGCGGGGCGAAATCCCGGGGCTATCCATCAGCGCGGACTCTAAATCCGACGTACCTCATCAATTGTTACCCGGGGTGGAATATCCACACCTTCACCCAGTCAGCCTGTTGACTCCTCCTCCGATACCCGATTGCTAGGCCTGCTGCGTACCATCACTTTGCAATACTAGAACGGAGGTATTCGATTCCCCCCCCCCAGCCGGCACCAGGTTATGTCGGAACAGGTGACTCTGCTTGCTGTGACCCACGATGGAGGCAATGTTTACTTTTCCAAAGTAAAAGGAAAACCTATAAAGATTTAAGTGAGTTAATTAAGTACTGAATGAGAGAAAATAAGGCTGGTGGAACCAACTTGATTGCGAATTGAATTTAGAAATTATGTGACGATAACATTTAATGATGTTATCGATTCAGATTTTTAAAAAAATTCAGAGGGACATAATTTTATCACAATATTATTTTTTTTACTAATTGCAGATCATTATTGACAGTTAAGGATTAAAATCTTAATGATGCTTGTCATTAAAATTATAAGCGCACTTATAATTGCATTGATCAGCCAATATTGTTGCAATATGTAGACTTGAACTGTAATTAATTATGAAATGTAATTAGAATTTTCAAATTCGTAATTAATTGTGAAATTAACTTAAAGATTCCAAAACCCTAATTTCGGATCCCTATAACAAGTTACGAATTCCCCGTGTTATTAAAATCGTCAGACCAAATTAATCTGTGCCACCCTAATTACTTGTGAATGAAATAAAAAGTTTTGGCCCTCTTGATAACGAGATTAAGATCTTAATGTTGTTGTCAAATTATAAGAGTGCTTATGATTAATACGTGGCTATTGTTGCTAGGTGGAAGCAGGAACTGAAATTATTTTATGAAATTAAATTAACTTCAAATTTGTAATTAATTATGAGATTAAATTAACAATTTCTAATTTCTAACAATAGCAATTTATCCACTGATGTCCTTAAAATCAGGATAGCAGTTATAATATAATTAATCACTGTATTATCAAGGTAATGAGGTGGTACCGAATTAGTTTCTAATAAAATCAGCAGCTATTAAACTAATACCCGCAAATTTAAAACAAAAATTAAACAAATGTTTTTTAAAAGCACCTTTGAGCAGTCGCGGAGCCAGGATGTTTTCATAGGGGTGGCCAGGGAGGGGCCAGTAATTAGCCTGGGGTGGCACTATCATTATTTCAATATAAAAATGTGGTTGACTATAAAGTACTAGACTATTTAAGTGCCTAAAAAGAAGTTGAATACAATTCATTTCTACTTAATTGTAATTGAGATATTTGTAAATTATTATATCAAATAATACTGAGTGAATATGACCATTTATGTATTATTCCTCACCTCCATGTATTTTAATAAAGGGACTCATTGTAACTTAATTGCTCTGTCAGTTTGGTTCTGGCTCTTACAACCCCCTGTTACAGCCAGCGCTACAACACAATGATGGACAACACCAAGGCTCGGTCTAATAGGGAATTTATTGAAGACAAGACAAAACATAAATCATAAATAGGAGGAGAATGGTCATGAGAGCAAAAGTCCAATGGAGAACACGTCTCCACGCATCTGGACGGCCGATCAAGTCCCGCCCCTCAAGTGCCGCTGCATGGCTTCTTTTCAGCACGTGCTAATGGTCCACAGCTGTAGGAAATCTGCTCAATCACAAACATAGGTAACAGGTTTCCAGCCCCCTAAATGGCAGACAAATAATAATAATAATAATGCATGCACATGTAACACCTCCATCCCTCAAAAAGTGAACCATCACCATAAGAGAATCAAGCTTCTATTCAAAAAGACACCTTTCCCAAAACATACCCCATCCGGGATAGTGCGTCAGCCACCACGTTGTCTTTACCTCGAATATGCTTAATATTGAGGTTATACGGCTGCAAATACAAACTCCAGCGCATAAGACGCTGATTACAGTTTTCATAATAGCATTTATTCGCCGGTAATCAGTACAAAACCTTTAAGTATGGATTTACACGATATTGATGTCGTGTCTGTTCATCCTATTAAGCAACACCCATATTGTGTAAATCCATTGAAGAGAGCTCTTTTGCAGTCTGAAGTGCAGTACATGTTAGAAAATCACATCGCTGAATCTAGTTCCAGGCCTTGGAGTTCGCTGTGTTTGCTTGTCAGCAAATCTGATGGTACTTATTGGTTTTGTACTGATTACCGGCGAGTAAATGCTATTACGAAGTTTGTATTTGAGTTTGTATTTGTCCGGCAACTGACTGGACAAAGTTAAAAGCTTCTCAGAATTTTTTTATCTGCCTTCAACCGTACACCAAGAAGGACCTACTTCTTCGTCCAGCTGTTCTCGAACTGTCAGCCCAACAGTAGACACATCACCCGGATCTATCACAGAAGAGACACAATTTGATAAATTCTGAACACCCAGTTTTCTGTCATAATAAGCCATCATGTTAACATGACAAACTCTGGAACTTTGACGCCAATCTGGAGCGTGAATAACAATCACGTTCTGACAGTTTCTTTTCAACCACGTAAGGATCACTATAACGAGATTGCAGCGATCCCCCTGGCACAGGTAACAAGGGCTAAGAATCCGTTCTCTAGCTTTTTTATCAAACCAAGTTTTCATTTTATTTTGGGTTTTATCAAGATTTTGTTTGGCTAACTCGCGGGCATGATAAAGGCGAGTCCTGAACTTTGTGACATACTCAGGAAGGATAGCCCATTTTGAATCGCAAAGCCACTTCTCTTTTAGTACAGTCAAAGGACCGCGCGGAGTGTGGCCGAAAACTAATTCAGCAGGACTGAAACCAAGTGATTCTTGTACCACTTCACGTGAAGCAAAAAGTAACCACGGGACTCCCTCTTCCCAATCCTGTTCCAGTTCAAAACAATAAGCACGAAGCATAGACTTCAAGGTCTGGTGAAATCTCTCCAACGCACCCTGACTCTCAGGATGATAAGCAGCAGAGACATTGTGCTTAATACGGAGAAGTTTAAGCACTTTCGCAAACGTATGAGATGTACAATTCGTTCCCTGGTCACTTTGAATCACTTTTGGCAAACCGAACAATGTGAACAATTTAATAAGTGCTTTAGAGATTGTTCTTGCCGTAATAGTACATAAAGGGACGGCCTCAGGAAAACGCGTTGCCACACACATTATAGTCAACAGATATTTATGGCCAGACTTCGAACGTGGAAGGGGTTCGACACAGTCAACTATTATATGCTCAAATGGTTCAGACACCATCGGAATCAGATAAAGAGGAGCAGGTTGAATGATTTGATTCGGCTTTCCGACCATCTGGCAAACATGACAGGTTTGACAATAACGGGAAACATCTCTCTTGAGACCAGGCCAATAAAAATTTCGCAAAATCCGATTGTATGTTTTCACAACACCTAAGTGACCAGCCGGACCATTATGTGCCATATTCAAAATCATATCTCTGTAGACTTCTGGAATTATGATCTGTCTAACCATATTCCAGTCATCAGGAGAATTGTGAGATGTCCACTTTCTCATTAGAATAGCATCTTTTAGAAAGTATTCCTGTAAATCTCCCACCTTCCCTCGTCCTGAATTAATTGCCTCAAACAACAGAGCAAGTATAGAATCTGACCGTTGAGCAGCAATTAATTTATCAGGTGACAAAGTCAACTCAGCACCATCCTTAAAAACATCCTCTCTGTAAATAACCATAAGTGTATTTTTGTTACAGAAAAGGTAGTTGTCTTTTATTTTGAAATGTATATAGTGAAATGGTTGACTTCCGGTTTTATGCTACGCGCTTTTCTCTCTTCCGGGAAAAGTTGCGCGCGCTGGCTAGCGCAGTTGACAGTATATAGCCTGTTAGTCCAAATACGGCAGTAACTTCGACACGGAGTAGTGAGAAACATTAAATTCATTTTTGCAGCCCCTCCTAAGAGGCAAAAGGTATTTATATAAGTTGTTATATGATCATTTTGTTTGATGTAAAAACGAACACTTTATCAATGTAAGACAGCAGTGTGTACTATGTTAGTTAATCGGTCACATGTTTTGTATGCATTCCAGCTCTTACGTTGGTGATATGGTGTATGGTTTACGGTTCAAAGAAAAGGATTAAACATCATAAAACCATCAGTAAAAGTCTCATCCTTGTACGGGGGGTCTGCGACAGTAAGAGCTTATGCTCCGCGAGATACATCGACACTGAAAATGGACGGGATCAAAGAGCAAATACGTAAGCTACAAACTGAAATCAATGAAAGGAGATCTTTATTACAAGGAGATGCAGAGAGCATGTCAAGACAGGAGTTGAAGGAAGATATTGAACGCAAAGAAACACAATTAGCCGAACTTTATAAAATGGAGGCTGCGACCGAGTTATCGTTACCCAGACGTTCAGAGCGGCCTAGTGTGCTAACAGAGAAAATGCAAGCCTATCAAAAAGACGAAATGGTGAAAAAGGACAGAAAACTGATGAGTCTCTACGAACAATGGAAAGGGCTAATCAGAACATCCAGAGAAAGCTTAAAAACTGATTTATCAGAGCACGAGTTGTGTGTAATGGCCGATGATATTGAAAAGGGTTTGAACGACATGGAGAAGGTGTACAGTGAAATAAGGGAGAGTACTATGCCATCCGCTGATACAAGACGCAAAATGGACTCTTGTGAAGCAGTAACTAAGGACATTATGAAAATACTTAATGAACGTATAACAGCAATAGATGGTGATTTTGATGCAAGTAGAGAAAGGCAGCGCCTTCATCAGCTACTGTCATATCAGTATGCCCACTCCATCTACGGCACCGCCTCTCAGTCTAACATCAGTAAGCAGTCTGACACTTCAAGCATCGCAGTCAAAAGAATTGATGCAGCTGCGGAGTTAGCTGTAAAGGAAGCAGAATATAAGATTGTCCAGGAGGAAATTAAACAAAAGGAAAAAATGAAAGATATAGAATCTGAACTTGAGCGTTTAAAGGCAGAAAAGGAAATGCAAGCTGCTCGCGCAAAACTTGAGATCTACGACAGAGAAATGAACATGGATGTGAGCAGTCAGCAAATACAACCAAACAATATTCCTTTCTCTGTTGACCACCAATCTATTCATGAAGTGCTGGCTCCCTCTAGTGGCTCATCTCCATTAATGCCACAAAATAATGTGTCTATTCATATGTCAAGCCACACGATGAATAACTCAAATCCTCAAATTGACACTCAAACGCCTCTCACAGATATTTCCCAGTTGGCCCAAGCAATTCAAAACAGTATAGCTATAAATAGAATCCCAGTGCCAATGCTCACAGTGTTCAGCGGAGATCCAATTAACTACATTGAATGGAAAGCTTCATTCTCTTCACTTGTAGACTGCAAAGACATCTCACCTGCTGATAAGCTGCACTTGCTCAAGAGGTACGTCACAGGCCCAGCAAAAAATTGTCTTGAGGGCACATTCTTTCGCAGCGATGAAGAGGCATACAAGGACGCATGGCAAAAACTTGACCAACGTTATGGACCGCCCTTTATCGTTCAGAGAGCTTTCAGAGACAAACTGTCAAAATGGCCTAAAATAAGCTCAAAAGACGCTGAAGGATTAAGAACATTTTCGGACTTTATAAATGCATGTCTCCAAGCCACACCACACGTAAAAGGCCTTGAAATACTAAGTGACTGTGAGGAAAATCAAAAGTTACTACAGAAAGTACCTGACTGGCTGGCAGCCCGCTGGAATCGACAGGTAACAGTTGCACTTATGGACGGCAAGGATTTTCCCTCTTTTAAAGACTTTGCACAATTTGTGGCAGTCGAAGCGGAGATCGCATGCAACCCGATCACTTCTTCATATGCTCTGCACTCATGCAACGCATCTCATGAGAAAAGGTCCACAAAGGACTTTAAACCAAACAGATCCACACAAGTCTTCACAACGCAAGCCTCGGCACAAAACAACAAGGCATGGACAAGTTACACAAAGGTAAAGGTACCCTGCATGTTTTGCAAAGATGAAACCCATCAGTTGTCAAAGTGCTCTAACTTTTCAGATCAGCCCTTAGAAGAGAAACGCACATATGTTAAGGATAATAAACTGTGCTATGGATGCTTAAAGATGGGCCATAATGTCAAAGATTGTCGCCATCGTCACACTTGTGACATTTGCAACGGAAGGCATCCTACTTGTCTGCACAATGACAATTACAAGGCATATGAAAGGTCTCGAAGCTATGGAAACACCACTCCAAGCACTCCAAATGAAATTGCGGCAGTCACAGCTCTCAACATATCTAAGGTGGGTCAGTCAAGTAGCACATCCATGATTGTTCCTGTGTGGGTGTCTACGGTTCAGAGCCCGTCTAAAGAGCAATTAGTTTACGCACTCCTAGACACACAGAGTGACAGCACATTTGTCTGTGAAGTATTAAGCAAACAGCTACGAGCGGACACTCACCCCGTGAAGTTAAAGCTAACTACCATGCTGGGCGTCCACTCTATTGTTAATAGTCACAGAGTAACTGGAATGCGTGTGAGGGGTTATGACTCAGACATTTGCATCGACTTACCCCCTTCATATACCAAAGACTTTATCCCAGTTAACTATGACAACATACCCACTATTGACACAGCAAAGCAATGGCCCCACTTGACAGAAATTGCTGATAAGATACCACCTCTTCTGAGTTGTGATGTTGGACTCCTTATAGGATTTAACTGTCCCAGAACTTTAGCTCCAAGACAAGTTCTACTAGGAGAAGGTGAGGAGCCATATGCTATCCGCACGGACCTAGGGTGGAGTATCGTTGGAGGCTCCGCACCGGAGCTCAATGAAACTCAGTCAAGTTTGTGTCATCGAATCACAATAAAGGAATTACCCATTGCAACTCCCATGGACCTGATTAATGTGCTAGAGTCAGATTTTAAGGACACAAAGGCAAGTGACAACACAGTCTCACAAGAGGATCTAATCTTTTTGGACAAACTCAAGGAAGGAATAAAGAAAAACGAACAAGGACACTATGAGATGCCTCTTCCTTTTAGACAAAGGCCACACTTACCCAACAACCGAAAGCTTGCTGAGATCAGACTCGAACACTTAAAACGAAGGTTCAACAAAGATGAAAATTATAAAAGAGACTATATAACTTACATGAAGGACATAATTGAAAAGGATGATGTCGAAGAGGTACACAATGAAGGAAAACAAGGTGAACGATGGTACATTCCCCATCACGGGATATATCACCCCAAAAAGCCCACTAAACTACGTGTTGTGTTCGATTGTTCAGCCAAACACCATGGTACAAGTCTAAATGATCATCTTCTACAAGGGCCAGACCTGATTAACAATCTAACAGGCATCCTCCTTCGGTTCAGACAACATCCTGTTGCTCTAATGTGCGATATAGAGAAGATGTTTCACCAGTTTCACGTTCCGCGGTGCGACAGAGATTACCTGAGTTTTCTGTGGTGGAAAAATGGCAACACAGAGACACAGCCACAGGTATACAGGATGAAGGTACATCTTTTCGGTGCGACATCATCTCCAGGGTGTGCAAATTACGGTCTAAGGTATTTGGCTAAAGAACACTGTCACACACACCCTGCAGGATCTGAGTTCATGGAGAGGGATTTTTATGTGGACGATGGAGTCATAAGCACAGACACAGTTGAAAAGACAATACAGCTCGCACAAGAAGCCACAGAGATATGCAAGCAAGGAGGACTCCGTCTACACAAATTTATCTCAAACAGCCCTGCTGTTCTACAAAGCATACCGCCATCTGAATGTGCAATAGAGATAAAAACAAAATGCTTGACATTCAAAGATATGCCACAAGAAAGTGCCTTGGGCATCAAATGGAACGTTGAAAGGGATTGTTTCAGATTTGATAACACTTTAAAGGACCAACCAGCAACACGTCGAGGGATCTTATCTACTGTTGCGTCCATCTACGATCCCCTTGGCTTCCTGGCGCCATTCGTGCTTCATGGAAAAAGGATCTTGCAGGAAATGTGTCACCAAGGTGTTAACTGGGACGACTCCCTGCCAGAAGCACTGAGGCCAAGGTGGGAAAGCTGGCAACATGACTTTGCCAACTTAGATAAGGTAAACATAACTCGCTGTTACTTTCCTGATAGTTTCGGAGAACTTAAAGAAATAGAGTTGCACCACTTTTCTGATGCGAGCACGAGTGGTTACGGACAATGCACCTATTTAAGAGCCAAAAACGTCAAAGAGGAGATCCACTGTTCATTAGTAATAGCCAAAGCCCGTGTTTCTCCTACCAAGCTAACTACAATCCCCAGACTCGAGCTAACTGCAGCTGTAGTTTCAGTCTCAGTTAGTAACTTGTTGAGAGATGAACTCTGCTATGCTCAAATCAAAGAGTATTTCTGGACTGATTCAAGAGTAGTTTTGGGATACGTAAAAAATGAGGTACGGCGTTTCCACACTTTTGTAGCGAATAGGGTCCAAAAGATTCGCCAAAGTACAAACCCTCAGCAATGGTTTTACGTGCCGTCTGAAGAAAACCCAGCCGATAGTGCATCTAGGGGTAAATCTGTCACTGAGCTTCTCTCATCTAACTGGTTCACAGGCCCCTCCTTTCTCTGGGAGAGGGACTTGCCCATACCACAAAGTGTAGAGCTAGAATTGTCTCTTGGTGATCCAGAAGTCAGAAAAACACAGACAATGTTAACCAAAGTTACAGAGACATTCAGCCTTGCAGAACGTTTGTCTAGGTTCTCGTCATGGTCCAAAGCAGTCAAAGCTGTAGCACGACTCATAAGAAGGGCCAAGAAAGTTAAATCAGATGCTCCGGCTACAGTGAGTGAACAAGAAAGTGCATTACGTGTCATCATTCAGGATGTACAAAAACACGCATATAGAGAAGAGATAAAGCTATTAAACAAAGGCAATCAGCTCCCACACCACAACAAACTGTTCCACTTAGACATTTTCAGGGACACGGATGGTCTCATCAAGGTCGGAGGAAGACTTTCATCTATCGAAGACTCTTTCAAACACCCTATCGTGATTCCAAAGGAACATCACGTGACTAAACTCATAATAGCTCATTGTCACGACAAAGTAAAACACCAAGGAAAAGGCTTCACCACAAACGAAATCAGATCCAGCGGTTACTGGATCCCAGGGATGAGCAGAACCGTTGCTTCTTTCATCCGCCAGTGTGTCATTTGTCGTAGACTTCGCAAGGCTCCGGAGGGTCAGAGAATGAGTGACCTGCCAGCAGAACGCTTAGAGCCCTCTCCACCCTTCACATATTGCGGTATGGACTGTTTCGGCCCTTTTGTAACTACAGAAGGCCGAAAACAACATAAAAGGTATGGACTTTTGTTCACTTGTTTTTGCTCTCGCGCCATTCACATTGAGCTATTAGAAGACCTATCTACTGACACATTCATTAATGCACTAAGGTGTTTCATTTCTATCAGAGGTGAAATTAGACAAATCCAATGTGATCAGGGAACAAACTTTGTTGGCGCAAAGAATGAGTTTAAAACTGGCCTAAGTGAACTGGACACTCAAAGACTGAGTACTTATCTGTCCCAAAAGCAGTGCGACTTTGTGATGAACGCACCACACTCCAGTCATGCAGGTGGAGTGTGGGAACGCCAGATAAGGACTGTCAGAAGTGTATTGAATACTACTCTGTCACTTGCACATGGTAGATTAAATGATGCTTCACTAAGGACTTTATTCTATGAAGCTATGGCCATAGTAAACAGTCGCCCACTGACTGTGGACAATCTTAACAACCCTGACAGCTTGGTACCGCTTACACCTAACCATCTGCTCCACATGAAATCCAGCACAACACTGCCCCCACCTGGTGTCTTCGTAAAAGAGGACCTCTATGGAGCAAGGAGATGGCGTCATGTGCAATTTCTGACTGAGCAGTTCTGGTGCAGATGGAGGCGTGAGTATCTGCAAAACATTATTGCTAGACAGCGCTGGCACTCACCAAAAAGAAATCTAAGAGAAGGTGACATTGTGTTGGACATTGATGAATTGTCACCCAGAGGTGAATGGAGACTCGCCAGAGTCCTGGAGACTGTTAGCAGCAAGGACGGACTCGTACGAAGAGTGAAAATCTCTTTTGGAGACAGGAGACTGAACAACAAAGGTCAACGCCGTAAAAAGCTCGCTAGTGCAGAGCGTCCTGTGCAGAAGCTAATTCTGATATTAGAATGTTCTTAAGATAAAAGAAATGGTTATTCCTGTTTAAAAATTATTCATTGTTGTTGTTATCTTTATATAACAAATCACTCATAATTTGGTGGGAATGTAAATAACCATAAGTGTATTTTTGTTACAGAAAAGGTAGTTGTCTTTTATTTTGAAATGTATATAGTGAAATGGTTGACTTCCGGTTTTATGCTACGCGCTTTTCTCTCTTCCGGGAAAAGTTGCGCGCGCTGGCTAGCGCAGTTGACAGTATATAGCCTGTTAGTCCAAATACGGCAGTAACTTCGACACGGAGTAGTGAGAAACATTAAATTCATTTTTGCAGCCCCTCCTAAGAGGCAAAAGGTATTTATATAAGTTGTTATATGATCATTTTGTTTGATGTAAAAACGAACACTTTATCAATGTAAGACAGCAGTGTGTACTATGTTAGTTAATCGGTCACATGTTTTGTATGCATTCCAGCTCTTACGTTGGTGATATGGTGTATGGTTTACGGTTCAAAGAAAAGGATTAAACATCATAAAACCATCAGTAAAAGTCTCATCCTTGTACGGGGGGTCTGCGACACTCTCTTTCACTCAAGGAGATCAAATTAGTTTTTTCCTGCAGAACAACAGAAGACAATTTAGTAAATTCAGGATTTACCATAAACGTCTCGCACAAATCCCCCTCATCTGACCTGACAATATCAGCAGATTTAGCCATAGAGCGAGTAAGCGCACATGCAGAGAAAACATCAGGATACTTCAAAAGCACACTCATCAGCAATAGGAACAAATGGCACAGACACAACTTCAGGTAGCACATCAGGACAACTCCACACGTTACCTCCAGCTAAATCATTTCCCAAGATGAAAGTTACATCAAGAATTGGAAGAGATGGACGACCACCCACAACTACATCCCCCGTCACCAATTCAGACTTCAAATGAACTCTGTGTAACGGAACTTCCATAAGTCCCATCTCAAAACCTTGAACTAGAGCAACACTGCCAGTGGCGGTCTCATCAGAAAATGGCAGTATCCCCTCTAAAAGAAACGATAAAGCAGCACCAGTGTCACGAAGCATTCGAACAGGAACAGGTTCATTCAGGCCAGGAACAGACACCGTTCCATTCTGGTGGAAGGGTCCATAACCGGACTTCTCAGAATGAACTACGGCATCCGAAACATTATCAGCAAGATCAGAGCAAACATTTCCTGAACTAAGTCCCACAAATTTTTGACTACACTTCTTTTTAAGAATGGGACAAGTTGCAATTAAATGACCAGGAACCTTACAATAAAAACAGACCCGTTCCTCTGCCATAATAATGGGCTTATTGCTGGTGGTTTTTCGAAAAGCCGAAACAGGTGATGCAACAGGAGCTCGATCCCACGATTTCTCTTTGAACGTGACCTTATGAGTTAAAACAAAGTCGTCAGCTAAAGAAGCAGCTTTATAAAGTATATCTGCCTTCTGTTCACTTATTTATATAAGTGGAAAGAACAGCAGGTAAACAATTTTTGAACTCTTAAACTAGAATTAACTGCCTTATTTGCTCCTTACTTTCGGCATTTTGCGACGCACACCAGCGATCAAACAGTTTTCCTTCTCACGTGCAAACTCAACATAAGCCTGAACAGAAAGCTTCAAATAATGTCTGAAACGCTGTCTATAAGCCTCCGGGACTAATTAATATGCTTTTAGTATAGCAGCTTTGACAATTTTATAATCTGTAGACTCCTCTATGGGCAACGCTGCACATACTCCTTGTGCTTTACCCATAATCACACATTGTAGCAACAACGACCAAACATTCTCAGGCCACTTTAGAGAAACAGCAAACCTCTCAAAATGACAGAAATATTTTTCAACGTCCTTTTCAGAAAAAGGAGGTACCATCCTCCGGTTTCGACCAACATCAAACTCATGAAAGGAAACAGCAGCAGACTTGGCACTCATTTCTAATTCCATTCGTTTCAAAGCAAACTGATGATCCAACTCACGCTTTCGCAGATCCAGTTTTGCAGTCTCTAACTCTAATTGTTTTTCTTTCAGTGCCAATTCTCTTAACCTGGTGGAATCTGCACTAACAGAACCATCAGCCACTTTTTCTACCCCACTAGTATCTTCTAAAGGCATCACTAAAACGCCCAACTCAACAAGACCACCTCTCAAAACCTTACGCAAGTTCTCCTTTAAATTGATATGCCTAGGGGCTATTTCATTCTCGTACGAATCTGCAATTTGAGAAAAAACGTTCATCCGAAAGAGACTCCCGAAATATATCCACTACAGATTCCATTTCAATACACGTTACATCACAAGCATTCACTACAGTGATGTACCTTATTTCCTCTTAAGGCGAAAATGGTATAAGCACTAAACCACTAAATCTCTCTCACCAAAGAGCAATTGCCCAAAGTATAACCTAACTTTGGCTGCTACATGAAATTACTACAAAAATTCCACGAATTCGAAATTAAGTTCAAAATTCACTTAAGCAATCCCACAACACAAATAAATCTACCCCATCTAAACACTAATTGTTACTCCCTAGTCTTCAGTGGCATTAGGGGCTCGAGGCTACTTTAAACGATGAAATCATCAACCCCTGCTCACTGATCCCATTGATAAGAGCAGCGGCAGGTGAACTGAAGTGCACCGCCACTCCGAATAACCACTAAAAAATAAGAAATGCAAAATAACAAAGAGGCAGGTTCAAAACCTACCCGACGACTACAAAATAAATAGAGCAGATACTCACTTGGGACACCAATAGTTATACTCCCAGACGAAGAAATACTCCAGACAAATCACAAAGACAGGACGGGACGGCCACACACATCTTTCCTCCAACACATAACAGCGGAAAAACATAATCATACATTTTTGGACGAGCCCCCTATTATGTTACAGCCAGCGCTACAACACAATGAGGGACAACAGCAAGGCTCGGTCTAATAGGGAATTTATTGAAGACAAGACAAAACATAAATCATAAATAGGAGGAGAATGGTCATGAGAGCAAAAGTCCAACGGAGAACGCATCTCCACGCGTCTGGACGGCCGCTCAATCCCGCCCCTCAAGTGCCGCTGCGTGGCTTCTATTCAGGCACGTGCTAATGGTCCACAGCTGTAGGAAATCTGCTCAATCACAAACATAGGTAACATGTTTCCAGCCCCCTAGATGGCAGACAAATAATAATAATTCATAATACATGCACATGTAACACCCCCAAAAACGTGTTCTCTAACATTACATACTCATGAATGAGCTATGCAGTTAAAAATAAGAATGTGAAAAATGCAGGAAGACAACAGCAAATAAATGCCAGATTGCAAAATTAGTTGTTTTGCATTTAAACGGTTTAATTTTCATTTGTACTTTTAAAATTTATGAAAAAATTGTGCATATTTTCTAGTATAAGTGCACTGTGCTCACATTTACTTGTGCATTAAATTACTAATTAAAATGCATATCAGCTTGCGCCTCAATGTGATCTGGAATTGCACGATAACCTATATTTTAGTATGCATTTGAGAGACGTTCTCAAATGTAATGCATACATACATGCATGCACAGTTTGCAGCTTTAATCGTATCAGGAGATTGAACAATAATAAAAATTAGCATGAGCATATATAGGTTACAACTAGATATAATAATATAATAATTATAATAATTATATAATATATATCAGGGTCCCGTCGTGCAGGAAGGACGCCGGAGACTTCAGGTAAGACGAATAGGTTTTAATGAACATAATACAGGCAACACAACATAACAGACGAGTGAACGGACAAAGACTCAGGGGAAACTCAGGACTTATAAACACATAGAACGTAATCAGGGAAAACAGCAACAGGTGAGACGTAATCAAACACAGATGGGGACTAATGAACTAATGATGACAGAACGAGGACAGGAAGAACCATATATGGGCACAAGAGGAAGGGAGACACAAGATATGGGATACAGGTCTGATATTACCCCCCTCCCCTCCGAACAGGTGCGACACGCGAGCCGTACATCATCCAAAGGGGAGGGGGGGTGGGCACTCTGGAGGCCTCAAGGGACATGGAGACAGGGCAGGTGGCCTCCAGGGCAGTGCCCATTCCGGGACCAATGGCGGAGCAGGGATCTCGGCCCACCATGGTGGATCCGGAGACTCCGACGGTCATGGCGGATCCGGGGACTCGGGCGGCCATGGCGGATCAGGGGACTCGGGTGGACATGGCGGATCAGGGGATTCGGGCAGCCATGGCGCATCAGGGGATTCAGGCAGCCATGGTGGATCAGGGGACTCGGGCAGCCATGGCGGATCAGGGGCCTCCGTGGGCCATGGTAGATAGCCCCCCCCCCCGCCCCCCAATATTTTCTTGGGGAAGTCCACAACCTCTGGGGGGTGCTCTGGAGTGGACTCTGTGAGCTCCTGGACCGGAGCGGGCTCTGGAGTGGACTCGGTGAGCTCCTGGACCGGAGCGGGCTCTGGAGTGGACTCGGTAAGCTCCTGGAACGGAGCAGGCTCTGGAGAGGACTCGGTGAGCTCCTGGACCGGAGCGGGTTCTGGAGTGGACTCGGTGAGCTCCTGAAACGGAGCAGGCTCTTGAGAGGACTCTGTGAGCTCCTGGAATGGAGCGGGCTCTGGAGTGGACTCTGTGAGCTCCTGGAACGGAGCTGGCTCTTGAGTGGACTTTCGGGGGCGTTCGGGAAGCGCTGACTCTCGGGGGTGCTCGGGAAGCGCTGACCTCTCGGGGTACTGGGGAAGCACTGAGTCTCGGGGGCGCTCACGAAGCGCTGATGCTCGGGGGTGCTCGGGAAGCGCTGACTATCAGGGGCGCTCGGGAAGGGCTAACTCTCGGGCCTCCGTGGGCCATAATCAGGGCCATGATCAGGGGCCTCCGTGGGCCATGGTGGGTAGCCCCCCCCCCACAACATTTTCTTGGGGAAGTCCACAACCTCTGGGGGGTGCTCTGGAGTGGACTCTGTGAGCTCCTGGACCGGAGCAGGCTCTGGAGTGGACTCGGTGAGCTCCTGGACCGGAATGGGCTCTGGAGTGGACTCGGTAAGCTCCTGGAACGGAGCAGGCTCTGGAGTGGACTCTGTGAGCTCCTGAACCGGAGCGGGTTCTGGAGTGGACTCGGTGAGCTCCTGAAACGGAGCAGGCTCTTGAGAGGACTCTGTGAGCTCCTGGGATGGAGCGGGCTCTGGAGTGGACTCGGTGAGCTCCTGGAACGGAGCTGGCTCTTGAGTGGACTTTCGGGTGCGTTCGGGAAGCGCTGACTCTCGGTGGTGCTCGGGAAGTGCTGACCTCTCGGGGTACTTGGGAAGCGCTGAGTCTCGGGGGCGCTCGCAAAGCGCTGATGCTCGGGGGCGCTCGGGAAGCGCTGACTCTCAGGGGCGCTCGGGAAGGGCTAACTCTCGGGGGCGCTCAGGAAGCACTGACTCTCGGGGGCACTCGGGTAGCGCTGAGTCTCGGGAGAATCAGCAACAGGTGAGAAGTAATCAAACACAGATGGGGACTAATGAACTAATGATGACAGAACGAGGACAGGAAGAACCATATATTCTCGGGAATATATAAATAGTCCAGTTTTGTGGACATTCACACACAGATCAGTCAGTCTGGTGGCGACAGCATTTGAACACTGGATTTACAAAAATCATTTCAGATTTAAGAAGGGTTTCAACATTGCATCAACTACTGATGAACACACTCATTTTTATTTGAATTTTTACTCTGTAGGTTTTTTAACTATGTTTTATTAATTATAACTAATAAAAATGCACATATTCACGCTATTTCTTAGTTACACGTAATTAAGGCATTCCAAACCTTTTTGTCATCTAAACCTTATTCACCAAATATATTTGCTTTAAGTACCCCTGAGATTTTTAAATAAATATTTAAATAATTAAGTATCACATTTGCATGTTCACGGTTTCTTTGATGTTTATTAATGGCATGGCATGCAGGAAAATAAATATATTTAATCTATTTTAGTAAGTGTTTTATTTAAAACAAAGACTATATAAATACTTTGTATAAACCCTTTTCTTCTTCTTCTTCTTCTTCTTCTAAAACTTTCTCTTCTTCTTCTAAAAATGTAACCTCTTCTAAAACATTTTAACCGCTGCTATAAACCCACTTCTCTTTCTTCTTCTTCTTCATCTACAACTTTCTCCCTTGCCGCCAAAAGTTTTAACTCCTTAAAGATAAATGCGCCAGATAAGGTAGGCTCAACGTAATCATTAGGTAAGTGCTCATTCACAATCTTATAAATAATTTAAATAAAACAAAGATGTGCATCAGCACATTAATATTCATAAAAATTATTACAAGCTGTTGCGACAAAAAGTGTCAAAGTGACATCACCCCTTCGTTTTATTTATAATGCGCAATTACGCGTTAATACGTAAATCGCGTGTTAACGCGTAATTGCATGTTAACGCGTTAGTACCATGCGTTTTGGCCCTAACGGCCTTCCATAGGCTGACAGGACAGGGACGTTTGTTTTACTGACATATAGCCTAACAGCATCGCATTGTTCTACTGAAGCTCATTTGGCTGGTGTACCTTTTCCGCGCACCTGGTGCTGAGGCAAAGCTGAAGCACGCGTCTGAAAAGTCTCTCGTTTGATGTGGATGCAAAAAAAATACACCGGTTCTGCGTCTTAATAAAGACATTTCTTGTCAAGAAAAAGGGGACAAAAACTGCAGTTTTGAGCAGGGTGGCCAAAGAGGTGGCCAAGCTTTGATTAGTGGTGACCACGGCCACCCCTGTCCACCCCCTGGCTCAGCCACTGCCTGTGAGATCGCTAGCCACTCTGACGATTAGTTAAATTAGACAGCGAGGTTTATTAACATTTGTTACAGTCCAGTCCCTAAATGGGAGGAGAGATAAATAAAATGAATAAATGCAAACGAGAGAAAGAAACGGTATGAAAATCTTAGTGTGAGTTAAAGTTCAGCTGTAAAGGGTTAAGTCACAACAACACTTCAAGACACACTGCATTCAAAACCCTCTAAATGCTACGTGCTAATCGCTAGCCTTCAATGCTAATAGCGCTGCATAGGCTTCAATGCAAGCTCAATAGCTTCAGTTAGCTTGGCTCATGCTATGCTATTTGTTTACAAAAGCTCAAAATACAAAAGCTTTAACGTTAACTTTGACAGCCCTAAAAATAGTAATTATTGTTGTACAGTGTGAGAAAAGTTACACTGTATTGATGTGCGCATGCCCAGTGGAGCTATACGTATCTCATCTAGCCTTTACCACTCTATGGAATAAAGCCTTGCTTTTGGATCCCCACTTCGTTGTCACATCTTGCTCTTTACAGAATCACCAGCCATACCCGACTAACAGGGAACATTCCCACAACTTTCTTTAACATTTATTTAAAGATTAGGACAGAACATTCTTAAAATAATGTTTATAGGAAGTTCTAATTTTAATAAATCCTCCTAAGAACCGAACTTTGGTTTTGCTTGCATTTTAGATTTTTTATAGCTATTTGGGGAGGAACCAATAAATATAATAACCAGATATTATATTCGATCATGAAGCTATTTTTGAAAAGAATGATTTCCACATGTGTGGAAACTCAGTCTGTATCCACAGAAAACACAATTTTGCAACAAAGTGCAAAATTAGCAAAGTGCTCTTTTATTTACAGCCTGTGCACTGAGCCTGAACATTTTTCATTGCTGCTGTTGCATATATAACTGTTTCAACGTAAGTAGTTCCATAACTACAGTTATGGAAGTACAAAATTTATAAGAAACAAGCTGTCATATCATATAACTGTCACACTTTACCAGGAGGTAAGGAAACACGGAGCGAGGAGGATTTCACAAACACAATCTTTAATAGTCCACACACGTAGGAGACACCGGACACAATGAAAAGACACAATGAAAAGACGTTCAGACTGGACACAGAGGTAGGGAAACACAGGGCTTATGAAGGGGAGACTAAACTAGATAATTACTAACACGGGGCTGGGGACTCATTAACCAAAGACACAGGGCTGGGAACTGATAATACAAATGAGGACAGGAACAGGAACTAACCGAATATGGGCACGAGAGGAGGGGAAACACGGGACAGAGATCACAGGTCTGACAATAACAGCCCAAAACGTCAACTACTCCAAACTATGAATGTCCTTTTTATCTGTGGGAACAGTTGATCACACTTAACCAGTGTGAAAGACTGTGTAACAGTTACATTCAGCTTGCAAGCACAAGAACACCTTGCATGTTACACATCAGACACAAGTCCATCCAGAACAGCTTATCGCTCTGCGCAGAACCTGATTCTACCAAGTGCTACATGTTCCTGGGTCAACATCTTTGTTGACCCTGGAACAACATTGTTATTAACCAATCAGATTTGAAGAAGAAGTTTATAATTTTTGTGAAGTTTAGGCTTACAATCAGTGTTTAGTGCTTGTACAGCAGTGTCATTCATCTATCATTTCCTATTATTTTAGGGATTACTCATGGTTAAGGTTAGGTTTAGGTGTAGGGAAATGGTCAAGATTACATTTTTGAATTAAAATGTTGTTCCAGGGTCAACAATATATGTTGACCCAGGGACACATCTAACTCAGCAAAATCAGGACGTGCGTCATGCCCATTCAAAGTGAGGGGTACGTGGCCCCTCAGATTTTTTGAGCCAAGTGGATTTTGAATGCAGCTTTCAAAAGACAAAAATATAGCCTATATATTTTCTATATTTTATACAATTACACCGGTGTGATTAGAACTTTCAGTGCGTCATATCATCAGCTACTAAATTCAAATCTGCATTCGCTGGCTGGCTTTGAGCCAGAGACAGATGCATTTTTACAGCAATGTGCATTATAACCAATCACACACCATACTGTTGAGCTTATGAATGCAATGACGAATCAGAGGTGTTCAGATGAGACATGGCTAAAATGCCAGTGTTTTCTTTACTAGCTCGCAGGCTGAATACCTCTTTCTGGCGAGTTCTCTCATTAGAAACAACAAAGTGCAGATGTTTGTACTAATCTGTAAGTAATTCATTTGACAGTGTAAACCGCTTCAGTGATTTTAATGGGAGTTTTTGAGACTGCTTAAACTCTAGACTTTCAGTGTTCTAATGTTCTTTGATAATTTAAATGTTCTTTGCTCTCTCTGTACAATGAAAGTGTTGTGATAAGTAGCCTAACTTTTATTCACATTAAATTTCAATGTTACATTCACATTAACTATAAAGTCCTAGTTAATAGACTACATTATTAGGCTACTTTGACCATCGCCCACTATAGATCAACTGACAATGTTAATGATGCTCTGTAATTTGTATTGTTGCACTGTTGTAACATTGTAAAGTGAATACATTTTTTGTTTGAGATGCCTGCATACTGTTTCATTACACCATTGTAGAAAAAAAATGAAATATTTAAATACAGATTGAATACATTTTTTAAATAAAAAATGTGGCGTGTAAGGTTAAACTGGTAAATATTACTTTAAAAACAAGGTTTATGTTTATGTTTGATGAACTTAAAACTATTGAGTTGCCAATTTAACAAATTGAGTTGCCATTATTTAAGATTTCAAGTTGGAAACATGTAAAGTCTAATAGAAAAAAAACAAGAATAAAAGGAGATCAAAAAACTTAAAAAGCTGATGCAAATCAAGTCAAGTTGAGCTTTATTGTCATTGTGCTACATTGTGTATTGTGGGTACATACAGTCGTGGCCAAAAGTTTTGAGAATTACATAAATATTAGTTTTCACAAAGTTTGCTGCTAAACTGCTTTTAGATATTTGTTTCAGTTGTTTCTGTGATGTACTGAAATATAATTACAAGCACTTCATACGTTTCAAAGGCTTTTATCGACAATTACATGACATTTATACAAAGAGTCAGTATTTGCAGTGTTGGCCGTTCTTTTTCAGGACCTCTGCAATTCGACTGGGCATGCTCTCAATCAACTTCTGGGCCAAATCCTGACTGATAGCAACCCATTCTTTCATAATCACTTCTTGGAGTTTGTCAGAATTAGTGGGTTTTTGTTTGTCCACCGCCTCTTGAGGATTGACCACAAGTTCTCAATGGGATTAAGATCTGGGGAGTTTCCAGGCCATGGACCCAAAATTTCAACGTTCTGGTCCCCGAGCCACTTAGTTATCACTTTTGCCTTATGGCACGGTGCTCCATCGTGCTGGAAAATGCATTGTTCTTCACCAAACTGTTGTTGGATTGTTGGAAGAAGTTGCTGTTGGAGGGTGTTTTGGTACCATTCTTTATTCATGGCTGTGTTTTTGGGCAGAATTGTGAGTGAGCCCACTCCCTTGGATGAGAAGCAACCCCACACATGAATGGTCTCAGGATGCTTTACTGTTGGCATGACACAGGAGACTGATGGTAGCGCTCACCTTTTCTTCTCCTGACAAGCCTTTTTCCAGATGCCCCAAACAATCGGAAAGGGGCTTCATCTGAGAATATGACTTTGCCCCAGTCCTCAGCAGTCCATTCACGATACTTTCTGCAGAAGATCAATCTGTCCCTGATGTTTTTTTTGGAGAGAAGTGGCTTCTTTGCTGCCCTTCTTGACACCAGGCCATCTTCCAAAAGTCTTCGCCTCACTGTGCGTGCAGATGCTCTCACACCTGCCTGCTGCCATTCCTGAGCAAGCTCTGCACTGGTGGCACTCCGATCCCGCAGCTGAGTCCTCTTTAGGAGACGATCCTGGCACTTGCTGGACTTTCTTGGACGCCCTGAAGCCTTCTTTACAAGAATTGAACCTCTTTCCTTGAAGTTGCTGATGATCCTATAAATTGTGATTTAGATGCAATCTTAGTAGCCACAATATCCTTGCCTGTGAAGCCATTTTTATGCAACGCAATGATGGCTGCACGCGTTTCTTTTCAGGTCACCATGGTTAACAATGGAAGAACAAAGATTTCAAGTATCACCCTCCTTTTAACATGTCAAGTCTGCCATTCTAACCCAATCAGCCTACAAATGATCTCCAGCCTTGTGCTCGTCAACATTCTCACCTGAGTTAACAAGACGATTACTAAATGATCTCAGCAGGTCCTTTAATGACAGCAATGAAATGCAGTGGAAAGGTTTTTTTGGGATTAAGTTAATTTTCATGCAAAGAAGGACTATGCAATTCATCTGTACTCTTCATAACATTCTGGAGTATTGCAAATTGCTATTAAAAAACTTAAGCAGCAACTTTTCCAATTTCCAATATTTATGTAATTCTCAAAACTTTTGGCCACGACTGTACAGTGGAACGAAACGTCGTGCCTCATAGGACCACGGTGCTACATAACTACTGACATACAACAATGAAGTAAAAAAAGAACGGTAACACTTTACAATAACAGTACGTGAATCATCATGTACTAATTCCCGAATTAATAATTACTTGACTATGAACTAATGATGAGTTAAGACATGTATTAATCAAGAACTAATGAAGAAATAACTTAACTACGACATGAGTCATATGAACTACTGCATGACTAACACTACCTTAATTACATGTTAGTTCCTGCATGTTAGTTAATGTATTAACACTTTGGTGTAAACTAAATCAAACATGCTCTAGAAGATGTACGAAAATGGCACAATGTAAAATTGTTTATAAATTTGCCACCTGCAGCTGTCACAAACATCAGTGGATTTCTTGCAATATTTACGTTTAACCTACCTCATCCAATGCAAAATGCATTCATAATTAAAAATAATTTCATCTCATCCTGTTTTGAGTGATTCCACTGCCGCCATCCTACAAAAACGCATTCATTAAGCAGATGCAATTTTCCAAATTAAAATCAGTGATGATGGTTATCACTTTGGTTGTTATGGATTGGTTTAATGTCTTTATATCATAATAATGCACTGCAGTCAAGACGTTTGTCTTGTGTTCTTGCTCTTCTTTTGGGCCACTATTGCCCCTTCAAAATGTCAACTTTCCTCCTACCGTTCAGTTCCTTCTTCATCCAAATGCAGCCACTGGACGTCTGCTCTTCCACTTCTTTACAAACGACCGAAAAGCACCAAATATCCGATTTAGATGATCTGAATACATATAGAACGTGTAATTGATAACTTTTTAAAGATGTGCCCTTCCATGGCAAGTCATGACATAATGATACATTAACAAGTCATGAATTCTTGTTAATTAATAAGTAATTAATGAGGAGTTAGTAATAATGTGCCCCCCATGTAGTCATGACATAATGATACATTAACAAGAGATGAATTCATGTTAATTAATAAGGAGTTAGTAATAATGTGCCCCCCATGTAGTCATGACATAATGATACATTAACAAGAGATGAATTCATGTTAATTAATAAGTAATCAATGATGAGTTAGTAATAATCTGTAGTTATGTAAAGTCATAAGTCATTACGTCATTATCTAAAATACCAATTAACATCCACCAAGTTGATTCTTATTTTGCACCAGTATGTCCAAAATTATTACTTTTAAGATACACATTCACCAGCACTTAAAAAAAACAGAAATTAAAAGGTAAAACACAACTTTTATTTAACAAAGTTTTTAAATATCAGTGCACCTTAAACCAAGAGGCATAAGTTGTATATTACTTTACAAAACTCAACATAAAATACAACATAAAGATATTACATAACAATGTAAAAATAAAATCAATATTTAAAAGTGTTTGGAGAATGTTCACTAATAACCAACAGTAACATTATAAACTTTTTTTTTTAACGTTTTACGTTAACATTATAAACATTTTTTATTAACAAAACATTGTTAAGACTATTAAAGGATTAGTTCAGCCAAAAATGAAAAAAAAAAATTTACTCACCTTCAGGTAGTTCCAAACCTGTATGAGTTTCTTTCCTCTGCTGTACACAAAGGAAGCTATTTGGAAGAATGTTTGCAACCAAGCAGATCTCGGCCCCCATTGACTACCATAGTATTTTTTTCCTACTATGGCAGTCAGTGTTGCCCAAGATCTGCTTGGTTAGAAACATTCTTCCAAATAGCTTCCTTTGTGTACAGCAGAGGAAAGAAACTCATACAGGTTTGGAACTACCTGAAGGTGAGTAAATACAAATTTTAATTTTTGGCCGAACTAATCCTTTAAGCAACAAGCATATACCTCACTTCTTTGAGATATCAAGAAGGGCACTGCTCTCTTTCAATTTTTTTATCATGTCTACATTAGGCTGAGCCAGACACCGTGCAAGACAGATATCAGACATTTTGTTGATGCTTTCTCCCTTTTTAAAGGTTGCTCTCAAAGATTTGTACTCCTCCGGATTTGCAATTGCCAACTCAGCAATGGGGGCTTGCATGACAATCGTATTTCTGTCAACATTAATTTTGTTGTATGCTTCAGCTTTACTGAAACCACCATTTACCAGTTGTAACACTTTGTGATAGCGTTTGATGGAGTCTTCAGGGGTTCTTACTGGGGGGAAAGAAAAATTAAAATGTTGTACGAGTTTGATACAACAAAGGTGAGTAAATTGTATTAATAATGAGAATTATTTTGGTGTGTGCTATTGATTTCAGAACAGACTACAAGCCAAAATGTGGTTATGACAACTAACTAAATTCTGTTGTAATACAGGTTGCATCGCTTCCAGTTAAGGTCATTTGTATGTGCTTTATTAAATATTGTGCAAGGAGCTACTATATATATATAACAAAAAAAAACAGTATAATGTTCATCGCAAATGCATATTGATATCTAAAAGTTTTTTTGTTTTTCTTCTCACTAGCATTTGGATATTAAACTTGAATAAAACACCAACAATAAGAATAACTAGCTAGGTTACCAGATTACCTTTAAGTAACACAATGTAGCACTTTTTTTTGTTCAAAATTTACAGAATTTCTAAAATCAGCAATTACATCATGAATCCATCTTCTAAACCATGTTTTTGTCTTATACAGAATCACTAAAGTTGTTTATGTTCTGACTATTTTAGACAAAGCGGGATGCCAACCTCTGTGGAGGAGCCCAGTAGCCTACCTGCGTGACTCATCATTGACATAAACAGAGAAGTATCTCCGGCTACAATGTTCTTCTGCGAGACGGATGCAGTTTTGTTTATGAACCACTACAGCACAAAAAGTGACATGGTGTACCTATCGCCGTCAGTCCATATTGCCATTAACAGTCCATATTACCATATTGCCATCATGCTTACCTACAAGGCCTTGCATGGTTTAGCGCCACAATACCTGTCTGAACTTTTAACTGTCTACACCCCTAGACGAAATCTCCGCTCTTCTGATTCTGGCTTTTTAATTGTTCCTTCGACACATTTACGTTCAATGGGTGATCAGGCTTTTTCTTCTGTGGCTACAAAACTCTGGAATTCTCTTCCCACTGAGATCAGACATGCACTTTTAGTGTTTTTAAATCTTCACTTAAAACTTACTTTTTCAGTCTAGCATACAAGTGAATATTCTGTTGTTGTTGTTTTTTTTTGGGGGGGGGGGGGTAATACATCTTTGTCTCTTACATTTGTTTTGATGTATGTTTCTATTTTTTGTGTCAATGTATTTTATCTGTATGTTCTTGTAAAGCGCTTTGAGATGCAACTTTTAAAGGCACTATATAAAATAAAGTTTATTATTATTAACACTTTCTCCAAAAAGCAGATGCGTTGAGACATGTTCTCCGGTTATTCACTTAAAGCCTTGACAATTTTCATTTCTGGATGAACTATACCTTCTAATACTTTTGATAGAAAGTATTACCTCTCCTAAAATCAACCCTCAGTTTCTTGGATTTCTTCCTGTTTCTTCGCTTTTTATCCTTTTTCTTCTTCTTTGCTCTTGGTTCAGAATCTGATGAATCTGAAGATTCTGAGGAATCAGAAGATTCATCACTGGACTCTTTCTCCTGTGATGCAGCAGTAGTGGATGAAGATGCAGTCAGTGCCTGTCCAGGCGAGATAACTGCTTCGTGCCTCAGAAGTGCTATGACAAAGAAAAATTAAAAATACGTGGAGAACAAAACTACAGGTAAAGACTTTACGTGTTTTTTTTGTTTAACCACACTTAATTTAGGAAAACATTTTAAATGTCTCAAACGCAAAAAAGAGGGGTGACCTTATTGGTCAACAACCTTCTGAAAACATGCAAAATTCTTCAACAACCAGTCTTTTGACAGGGCATGTAAAATATTGTTATCCTAATGTCTCACTGATTACAATTTAGCAAAGAGGAATAGGGGCTTTCTCACTAGAGGAACCTTTTACAATTCCTATAACTATTGGCAGAAGTACCCGCTTTTTGGTGTGTCCGCACTGCAGGAAATCGGAATGATTTTAGTTCTAGGAAATCCTTTAGCTCCTACTTCAGAGAAGGGTCTTACCCAGCACAATAGGAACTACCAGTGACGTAAGTGTAGGCTGATTGGCTGAACTAACTCTACAAACACGGAAAACAGTGATAGATGGACCTCTCAACTTTACACTAAGGATAAAATCCAACGCAAGTTTGAGGGGACCGGGCGATACATGATTATCTATTTCTGCTCAGCTAGCGACATTCGACATCAACCACACGGCAAACACTAATACTTTGTCATATACTGATTACTTTCTTTGTATAACACTTCTATCTAATAACATATTAGACAGGACTGTTAACTAATGAAGACAGAGAATGGGAGCGTTGTGTGCTCAGACTCTGGCGTTCGTAGCGCTGTCAAAATAAGTCACAACAAGCACGGCTTGTGTCACTTCAGAGTTCCTACTGGCGGTGCAAATGCAACTAGGAAAATGGCCCTTGGGGATCATTTAGTTCTTAGGGAACCACCCTGGTGGCTAGTTCCTAAAACCAAATTCCTAGAACAACTAATGTCACCCTCAGGGTCCACAGCCTTTCTTGTCTGATGAAAGCATTTCTAATTAAACGTTGCAACATACTGACTGGCAGAATTGTTCTTAAAGCAAGTTTGTGAACCTATTACGTACCATCCTCCAATCTTGATCTGAGAAAATTTTTGTCATCTGTCAGAGAGTCAACTTTTTCCTGAAGATGAAGAATCTTCTGCTTTTGGATCTCTATTGTCTGTTTTGCTTTGTCAAGAGCAATCTGTAAAGTGGGTGCACCTTATAAAAGAGAAATCAAAAATATGTAACTTGGCTGAAAGCAGAATAACAAAAAATGTGGCCTACTTGAATTAGGCCTAATTCAAGATAATTTATACTCTACACATTAACAGCCACTTTTCTGTGAACGAAATTACACAAATTAAATATCTAAATTAAAATTACAATTATCTTTGTCTTATGTAAACATTACAGGAAAAAATATATATATTTCTTGCATGTCAATGTAGAAAAGGCTACAAACAAACCTTCTGTTTCACTGGTTTGCTGTATTGCAGGCTGAAGTCCTGAAAAAACAAAACAAAACAAAAAAACACCAACTTAAAATACAGCATTTGAGAATGAGAATGAGCTTTATTTGAGCAAAGAAACAGGCAGAGCTTAAACAGTTTTAAAGTTGGCATGAAACAGGCATTTCGATCAACTTCATTTCTGTATTGTGAAGAATGGCTTATGTCAGAAGCCAAATGTTTTCAATCCTCATAACCAGTCATTTCAATTTGTGAACCCATCCCAGGAGGACTTGAACGGACACTATGAGCTAAAAAAAATATAGATGGGTTTTATGTAGTGTATAATATGATCGGTAGCTGGATGGGTAAACTTCGATGAGCAGGCCATTATATTTTGATTAAAGCCACATTAATATTTTGTATAAATATAAATGTATTTTCTCCTTGTAAAGTTAAAAACCCTTAATTTTACTTTGTCTTTATGCAAATTGACCCGGGTATTTACATAATGTATACTTTTCATGTTGATATTTGTAATGGAAAATGGCCACACATACCACAGTTATTAGGGCAAATATCTGTTCATTTTTTTTTTTTTTTTTGCAAAACCAAAATATTTAACCAAAATTGTATTTATTTTGAAAATGTGCAGACACAGTACGCATACTTTCACTTGAGTATACTTTTTATACCAAAATACTGTTTGATATCTCAGGAGAGGCAAATACCAATGAATTCCTGCCCACTTCACGCATGTATCAGCAATTGTATTAAATTACTTACCTTTCGATGAGTTTGCTGTATTTTCAGTCTGAACATTCTTGCGTGCAGATACAACTATAGGGGGAAGCAAGCATAGTTCAGCATTAAAGAAACACCTGAAAACATGTACATAAGCAGGGTTGCCAACTCACACATTTGACTGTCTCTCACATTATTAGGCTGCCCAACTAAATCCCACAACATATTCCCACCAGCATGGGACTTCATTTGTCCAAATAAAACACAGATATTATTGAATCGATTTAACTGATATAAAGCGACAAATTCTGCACCAATTCAATTTCTTCCAGAACTTAATCTGATCAATTTTCTGTCAGTGTTTTCACTGTTATACAGTCGGGGTGGATTTACTTATTGTAGAGTTAACGAAAGTTATCATGAGCATTGTAATATTTGAGGCAGATGTCATAAATGCCAGTAGACCAGGAAGATTTTAAAACAAGTGGTTCTTTCATAAAACCGTAAGATCTTATTTTCGATCATCATTCTGAATCTGATCTGGATGTAGTCTTTGAAAAAATGCAATTTTCTCAGGTTTTTGTTCAAAATTTTGCTTTTTTTAATGAAACTTGCATTCAGCCCTTATGAAAGGAAAATATATTTACCAATATATTTCTTAAAATATATTGTAATATATTATTTTCCCTTTTTATTTTCCAATATATTATATATTCGCATATATTGAATAATATATTGATGATACATATATTATACACTATATTATATATGCATGTAATATATTGCAAAATATACAAATGATTGCCGCTTTCAATATATTACAATATATTGAACGTGAATATATAATATATGCGTTTATATATCCCAAAATATATGCAATATTATATTTATAAATATCTACCATAATGTATTTCAATTTATATGGGAAAATGTTTTTGAAATATATGTAAAGATATAGTGTCACATGTATGTTTAATACATGGTAGAATATATTTTAAATATATGTACAATTATATACATGAAATATATGTACATATATTTGTTCAATATATTGTGGAATACATTTTAAATATATGGAATATTATATGGAATTATATACATGAAATATATGTACATATATTTGTTCAATATATTGTGGAATACATTTTAAATATATGGAATATTATAAAATATAATGTGAAAATATGTGAAATATATATACACACAATATGTGTACATATGAGAACATGCACATACAATGTATATACATATATGGTGATATATATAGTATATTTACATGTAACATCTAAAATATGAATTAATAAATATGTAATCTGCAATATATGTGCAAACCTTTATACCACATATTAACACAGACTAATGGGTAATCTATCAAAAGCCACCTTTATTTTCTTTTAATCAGGCAGATAATAAAGAGCTACACAGGCCTACCAGTATTAAAACCATATGGTCAGATAAACTTAACAGTGCAACATTTTTAAACGGTACCATTGAACACAAAATATAAATTAAAAATTAAAGCAATTTCAATGTCTGTTCTAAAAATTCAGCAGTGCTGTTATAGAATATAAATAACATTTCTATAAAAGAAAAACAAAAAAATAATAATTATAAATAAATAAAAACTGTGGAAAAGCCAATAAATATGCCAAAAGAACAGTGCGTTATCCTGGTTAGGAGTCCATCTTGGTTCTTCACTGATTTAAACGAGCACACTTTTGGACTTCACCTGGTGTCTTAGCTCACAGATTCTACCATTAATGGATTTTCTGACATCAGCTTCCTTGGCCGTCGGAAACTGGTTTACAACAGTATCTGTGGAACAGAACAACAATGGTTACTCTACCCCTCCTCACTCCTCCAGCTGCCCCTCAGGTTTGCAAAAATCTCGACCCCCTCCCCCCGCGTGGTTGATTCTGGAAAGCACCAGCTCTAAAAACTATTTACCTAGTAAAGCTTGAAGTTTCCTCGGGTCGAGAGCCTTCCGACGATCAGCACAGGGATCCAGCTTGCTGACCCCTCCTTTCAGGTTGGACTTGAGGAGGATATCCACACTGAAGAGCCCCATCAGTAGCACCCGTGCCATCCCATTGGGGGTGGTACTAGCTTTTGCAGTCTCCCAACAATGTGACGAGACAGTGACTGTTCCATCATTCCCGATTTTCACCTTTTGTAAACAAACAAAAAAATTTTAATAAATAAATAAGACCTTAAGCCAGGGGTGCCCAATCCTGCTCCTGCCGATCGACTGTCCTGCACAGTTCATCTCCAACCCTAATCAAACACACCTGAAGCAACCAATTAAGGTCTTCAGGATCACTTGAAAATTAAAGGCAGGTGTGTTTGATTAGGGTTGGAGATGAACTGTGCAGGACAGTCGATCGGCAGGAGCAGGATTGGGCACCCCTGCCTTAAGCAAAGAAATAAACAAGGAAAATCACCACAAGCAATAGAATGTCAAAAAAGCTTTAATTTTTGTTTAAAGGACAATTCCGGTGAAAAATGAACCTAGGGGTAATTAACACATGGTTACCGAGTAGATCGTTCTCTGGGATGCGTTTTCATGATAATCGAAGAGTTTTATCTCTAAAAACAGATTAGCTTATAACGCTAGTATATGGGGCACAGACTAAGTTAAAGTAAATCGCTAGTTAATACCACTAACAAGGCTCAAAATAGCCTCACACTACCACGGTAGCATAATGAGGGTCCTTACATGCAAACCAAAGCATTGAGAACTTTGTAAGTGTACAAACAGTTTAATAATAAGATACTTTATAAAGACAGTACATTACGCGTATACAGACAGCAGCCATCTTGAAAAACAGTCTCGACAAGTCGAGCGACGAACGCGTGCTAAGTGATATGAACTTTACAAGTTGATTGTACTGAAATGTGTGTTGGCAGTGCCTGTACACAACCATCATATAATGATAAAAATCCATCCAGTGTTTTTTTTTTTAAATCTCCTTATATGTTTTCCCCTCTCTCAAATGAAGCCATACGATTTTGTGACGTCAGAAAATCGACGCCCCTCCCACGATTGTTGTTAATCATAGTCCGCGCAAAATGCTTTCATGTTTGCGCAAATCATAGCTCCTGTCTGAGTATGTGTTGTTCATGTGCCTATTGACTGTCAGTCTCACAGACTGGTTATTTTTTAAACAGATCAGTAAAATGTTAGTGCTTCCGCCCTGACAGTTGTACCTAACAACACTGCATAGATAACGTTACGCATCACTGACAAGCATACATTTACCGGAAAAAAGTTTTTCATGACCATTAGCTATAACATCAATCTGTCAATGAACTAACGTATACATCAGTAAACACATAGCGTTCGTATCTCACTACTCTACCCTGCCAGTACACACAAAGATAGATCAAAGTGACATTACTTTAACCAACCATTCAGAAACGTCCAGTTTTCCAACTCCGGTTCAAATTGATTCGGTTTAAAGACACATGCACTAAAACGGCGTGCTGAAAACAGAGCTGTTTTTGACCAGGTAAAATGAGTGTTTTCTTACATTACTAATGAGAATTTTTAATTAAAGTATATTACAAACTTTTAATTTAGACTCTAAAGAATCATATTAGCTTGTACAAAAGTGGCATTATATGACCCCTTTAATACCATTTGATTTAGAGTAATATTTGATGATATAATACTCAATACTTGCCTTTAACTACCATGTTCCGCAGTTTGGCATTTTCTTTTTGTAGAGCCTTGATCTGGCTCTGCAGGTCTCTGGTAAGGTCACTTTCCTGGCTTGACAATTCTGCTCTGTCCTCAGACAGTAATTCCTCCTCCGCCCGTATTTGTGCAGCAACCTTGGCCTTTTTCTATAGGGCAAAGATGTTCATTTTTAATATTTAATCATGGACAATCCAATACACACATGATCCCTAATCTGATATATCAATCTTTGCTGTGTAATTACCTGTTTAGGATTTCCAGAGCCAGAGGCTTTGTTGCCAGTACTGGTGGTATCTTTCCTCACCAAAGTCTAGGCATTTGGCTTTCCTTACCCTCTTGCCCGCCATGTCCTCTGGATATAGTTCCCGCTCAGCAGCTCTGAGTGTAGCCTCTTTTTCTACAATCACATAGAAGGATAGATTTTCTTAATGCCAAAAATCAACACCATTACAACAATGAATAATAAATAAAAAATAATTGTGTCCCATTTTCAGACTTCTTTAAAGAGGTTTCATGAACTGTTTTGTTTTTTCAATTATGTAACCTAAGTGTTTATGTATGTGTAACCCAGGTATGGGTAAGTACACACTAGGTTCGGTTGAATGAATATATATAGTAGTCTGAAAACCCCAATTCAACAATTCACCTTAGGAAGGGTTGAAATCAGAAACAACAAGTATTTGCATACAAAAAGATAACTTGTATTATTTGAACAACAAATAAAATAACAATACAATAACAAGTGTGTGTGTGCGGTATCAGTGTATCACTTGATGAATTAAGTATCACCAGTTCTGTCCATTCGGTTCACGTTGCTGAGCTCAGATTAGTTGTTCCAATTCACATGGAGTAAAGTTCCTTTTGGTTCGATATCAAGCAAATGTTCTAGCGGGGGAAATCCATAGATTATGATTTACAGTCCTACCGAAATGCTGGATGCAAGGGCACTCTGCACAAATCAATTGAAGAGCACCAATTCACGCTGGGTGGCTCGCCATCTTCTATCCAGAAGAGAGTTCAAGGGAAAACCAAAAACCTGGCCTGCATAAAAACAGGCACATGAGTATCACACATAGTTTGTTATGAGCATGAATACCAAATGCACATAGAACAGAATTAAAATAAACTCTGAATTCACTTAGCAATGACAAAAATTATACACATGTATACATGTTTCCTACATGTATATACAATTTACAAAAATGAATCATTAATAAGTCAAAATGGGTCAAACACAATAACTTTCCAGACAATTAAACAAAACGAATTGTTATATGTTCTATCCGAACACAAACGTTGATTGCAATGTTAAATTACAACTCTGTAATATAGCGATTAGCATCTTTCTGTTGCACAGGTGTTAGCATAAAATAACACATAATTTCTCAATAATCACATACAGTTCAATGAAACTAACCTTATCACAGGTTCAATGTAACATAAAACATGATATAACAAAAATATGACTAGTCTTTATCTAGTCTTCAATCTTATGTATGAATTATAAATCAGTACTCACCGAGATTCAATGTTCTTTCACGAAATCAACAAAAATAGTTAACAAATCTCTTGCACCACTTTCTGATGCATATGCTCCCGTTTTTACTCTTTCAAACAGTAAAACAATTTCGCTAAGTTTTTTGTTTTGAAGCTTAATCTTTCCTCACGGCTCATAATCTTCTCCCAATCTCCCACTGCACACTCTCATCCGTTCTGTTTGTAGAGCAGGGGCGGAGCTTGAAATATTTAACCAATCACATATACCCGTTCATGACTGCTCAACAATTGCTAGACAGATTTACTAATTTCTGGTTGTTTGCAGCATTATGATTGGAGCATTAAAATAAGAGCAATAATATAATATAACATTAACAAGTATAAGAATCACCTTCCTATAAGAACTTCTTATGGGGGTTACATATGGAATTGTTTTTCGTCCTGTAAACCACTTGGCCAATGGAAAAAGACCTTGCAGTGATAATGTAGTGATCAACAAATGTAACACTCACTGTACATTTAAAAAAAATAAAGGTTCCTTTTTACATAATCTTGAGGTTAAGTGATTTTTTTTGTTAAAATAATTGTTAAATAGCTCTATATTATGATAGTTCATTAGAGTGTTTGTTCAGTAACAGGAGTCTCCATGTCTCTCTAGATCTTTATTAAACAGAAAATGCATTTTCAGTTTAGTTTCAGTTCCAATTTTGTCCAACCAGGAGAGAGAATTCACACAGGATACAGATTATACCATTTAAATTGGAAGTGATGACACAAAGAATTGAGCTGAAAAAATTTGAACTGAAACATTATAAAAATGTAAGCTAATAAATTGGTACTCTTTTCTGATTGGCTGACATCGACATCGAGACTCTTGTTACTGAGCAAACACTCTTTAGCAATTATTATCAGAATATAGGATTTAACCTTCTAACAAAAAACTATTGTTTTTGACCAAGCAATATCAATTACCCTAGATTTAATACTCAGATATGTTATAGGGGGAAATTAAATCATGGCACTGCCTCCTTAAAAACTAACTATGCATATTCGGGTAATGTAATGATAACCATTGTAAAACATACAAACATCATGGGATACATTTACACAATTAGAGCTAACTTAGTTAGCCATTGTAAAACAGTCAAATATGGGATACACATTTTGATAGATAAACAGAAGAACAGACATTCTGTAACGTTAGCTGTATTTGCTAATACAATAACTGGTAGGAAATAAGTCCAAGTGTGTATAACGTTACGTTACTTGCCTGCTAACTGAAGAACAACCGCGTGTTCGACGGGCCATCCAGACGTAGGCTTCTTGTGATTTGTTGAACGGCATTCAACAAAATATTTCTTGTCAGTATCAGCTGGGTCGAAATCGATTATCCAACTGATTGGAATTATGCTGGTTTGGTCTTTGTCGGGTCCTTCGGCCCAACTAACATGGGCAAACCTATATTTTGACATTTTTTACCACCTCGATGCTGGTGTAACAGTCCTCTCCTCTCATGAGTCTCCTCGCGCCTTGAATCTCACCTTCCCGCTCAAGCATTGCGCATGCGCAAGAATGCTCCTCCGTCCTCTCCTCGCGCCCAGAGCCGTTGCTCGTGCTTGAATCACACACACCTTCCTGGCTCTGCTCTTGTTTATATATATATTTTTTCTCTGTATTAATGACTATATGTGTGTGTTCTTACTCCTTGTATCGTAAAGATTTATTAAAGATTTAATAAAAAATAATAAATAAATAAAAACACACACCTTCCCGCTCAAAGCATTAGGCAACGCATGCGCGAGCTCAGTCCTTCGTTCGTCGCGCTAAGCAATCGGTGCTGAGTGAGTAGGCTGCTACTGACAAAGAAAATGGACCGAGTCCGATTGAAAAGGAAATATATTCTTCCGGGTTCTGATCAAACTGATATTCCAAGAAGAACAAGATGGTTATGGAAAAAAAGGTTAGTTTTTTAGTCCACGGGTCCACGACCCACTTTTGGGTCGCGACCTTGAGAACCCCTGATTACACCATTTATCTTTTGGATCTATTGATATGATCACGTCACAGTAGCATTTTTATTTCATAGATGCATGTATTTCATCAGAGGGGCAACACAAGCTCCGAGCTAAACATTTAAATAATTTGATGTTTCAAAGATAAATATGAATCAGTGTTTTCTATCACTTGCACAGGAAAGAAATGAGAGAGACCAAGATTGATCAGCCAAACCAGGATCTGGTAAGTCATGTAAATGTAAAACTAGACCTTACTTGTGCTGTGCTGTCTTTAGCCAGAACATCCTACTTGTCACAAAATAGAAAGAATAACTATTTGTCTTCTTATTTTAAATAAATACTATTGTATTGCCAGATGCATCTCCTGCACAGAGGTCTTCATTAATATCTTAAAATATGTGTAGCCTACGAGTACATTTTGGCAATGACAATATTGTTAGTAATTTTGCAATACACTTTTTTAGCTTTTCGTTGAGTTACAGATTTTGGTCAAATTTGTTGCATTGATTACGTTGAAACTGTCCTTTCTTTTGTTTAGCCAAGAGCTCATGCCAGTTTTGATGCCTGGATCCCCGTAAGTGAACCATCTTCAGAAAGACTATCAGAAACTACAGAAGAGGTCAATGTAAGTTTCAAGTGCTGGAAAACTATAAATATTATATTGACATGCATTTAAATCGATCATTTGCATTTAAAGGGACACACACAAAACTGTCGTTTTTGCTCACCCTCAAAAATGTATAAAAATGTATAATTGTAACATGCTATATAAAAATATCTGTGGGGTATTTTGAGCTAAAACTTCACATACACACTCTGGGGACATCAGAGACTTATTTTACATATTGTGAAAAGGTCATTATAGGACCCCTTTAATGGTATCGGTACCGTCTACTGGAATTTGGAATCGTGACATCCCTAATACAGTAATGCTAACATAGGAGATGCCCACTCGAGATGAAACCATGCACAATGTGTTTGTGCTTCGGCAGAGGGGTGGGGTACTGCAAGAGAAAGCTTTGCGCTGGATGTACAACACTTTTTTCTTTAGGTAACTAATGATGATTCTGAACCTTGGGTTCCTCTCAGTGGACAACAAAGTTTGTCAGGAGGAGCTGAAGTCTGTGTAAGTTTCAACTGTGTGGTGTTTAGTTGAATATATGGCTGTTTGCAGGTGGGAAGCTAGAATGAATGCCCTGGTCATCTCACTGTCAGTCAGAGCATTAGCATGATGCCTGTTTAGTGCACTCGCCAGATCAGCAAAATGGTAGAGCAGAGACCAGGGGCCTCATTTATAACCATTGCGTACGCACAAAAAAGGCACTGTAAAAAGAGGCATATGCCACTTCCGATAAGTTATGATTTACAAAAACAAACTTGACGGGAAAATTTGCATACCTCCACGCAAAGTCAGACCCATGCGTACAAACATTTTGGAGACGGAGCAGTTTGGCGACACCGATGGTGAGCTGGAGTTAAATGTTTTTTTTTGTCACTTTTAGACGGAAAATGTAAAGAAAATTATATATAGGCCTATAGCTACAAAAAGATAATGCAAATATAATTTCACTCACCAAGCCTATTTCTTGAAGCAAATATCCATCCCTTTTTAAATGCCCGCTCCATCGAGCGCGTTGGGCCGTTAAGTGAAACTGACGGCATATATAACGGCAGATGAAGTAAAACCATAAATCTTCATTATGAGTCCTATAATCATAAATACAGTGCATGTTCACAATAAGAGTTTAAATAAATAAAAGGATGATTTAAATAATGTTTTACTTCTGATATAAACATTTAGATTAAATATGCCATTCTTATTAATGGAGTTAAACATAAATTACATGAAATCATTACTGAGAAGTTACATCATTTAATATATTAAATAAATAGAAACATTTGTAGTGGATGCGATGCATTTGAACACTTATGTGGTTTGCTGTGTTTTAATGTTTTCACTACAGAGAGAATTGCTTATCGTGATAACAGCAGATTGTCTGAGAAGATATTTTTGTGCAAATAATGCACAACAAGGCCCATCTGTTTCCATTAAAATTTAAATCAATTAAAAATACTATTTGGTCAGTGCAAAAGATTGAGAAAATCTTTCTCTGAAATGTAGCCTATTTTATAGCCTAATATTTTATTTATTTTTTCAACAACAAAAAAACCAAGGATAGGCTACTAAATTATTTTTATCAATGTAATGTGACGGCACATCCCGCATGTTTTCCAAATGTCTTCTACCGTTAAACATGTTATCAGTTGGATGAATATGCATATGCAAATGCATAGTAAATCTAGGCGTTGTAAGCTCAATATATGGTTATATCGGGGAGGAAATGTGTGTGCGCACAATCTTCCGCTGACTGGGATTTATAAACTGAATGTTGCGCAGGTTCTGGCGTACAAACGCTTTCATAAGTCTGAATTTTTTTTGCGTACGCCATTTTAGGCTTTAGGTCGCACGTACACTTTTAGTGAGGATCCTACACACAGTTTTATAAATGAGACCCCAGGACAGTAAAGTGAAATTTGTTGAAAGTTATGTTTCCCATTAATCTCGCTAGCTCTACTGGATTGGGTGTAGTTAAACTTTTGACTAATTCACTGAACTAAAGTGATATTCTGAAGGAAAACACATGTAGCCATAATGTTTAGTTTTACAAATATCAATGGGGCAGGTGATTTTTATATATATATTTTTAGACTTGCAACAACTCCACTACATCCTCAAATTAAGGTACAACTTATTTATTTCCTATCCTACACTACTGTATGAACTGATTAATCAGGTGTGCCTGACATTAATCAGTTTATCCAATAGTTATGAAGTAGTAAAATCAAATACAATTTTATATAGCCCACAAATCACATTTGTTTCAAGGGGCTTTACAATCTGTACAGTCCAGGTACAGTAGAGGTGTGCAAGTAGTCCAATAATTCTTCCTCAGATATGTGTAGTTGCCAGCAGCATCTTTTCACCTGATGACGAGGCATTTTACCGTCATTATGTACTGCATTGGTTCTAAAGATTTTGATTGTGTTTTTATTTTAGTTTTCCACATCCTCTAACTCACATAGTTGCCTTGCGTTACCTCTTTACCTTTATTGTGTGTGAGAGAGTCAAATAATAACAGTCAAATAACATTTCTAATCAGAATTTGTATTATAGGGCCTGCATGCTGACTGTGGAGATTCTATTCCCAGAAGTCCTACTTCCCCACTCTTGTTTGAAGATGAATGTTCAACAGAGAGTAAACCTCACTTCAATGATGAACCTAATTGCAGCCAAGCTTCACCAAATACCAGTAACTGTATTCCTGATGACAGTCTTGGATCCATTATTGGAAGTGAAGAAGAATATTCCCTTTTATTTGATGAAAGCCCTGATGAGTCAGTAAATGAGGAATCTCATCTTGGAGAAGTCAGTCATGAACAGTTTCCTCTGGAAAACGAAGAGCCACTTTACACTGGTTCACGACTAACCCAAGCTCAGAGTTTTTTACTTATACTCACAGGCATGGCTCTCTCTGATCTCCTAGATTTGATCAATATTCACTGTCCAGAAAACACACAGTTAACCACAAAGCATCTGTTCTTAAAAGAGCTTAAGCCTGTAGAATGTCACCTACAATCTCACATATATTGTCCAAACTGTGAGTACTACATCGGTGACCAGGATAGCGAAGGACAATGTGTTGTATGCCACACAACATGGGATAAAAACAGCTCGCTGAAGAATGGAAACTTCTTTATATACTTACCAATACAAACACAGTTGGAACATCTTCTTCAAAGAGAAGATATTGCACATTGTCTCAAGTCAAGAGATAGTACATGTAATTCTGAAAATTATGAAGATATTGGAAGTGGTAAAATGTACCATGATCTGTACAAAATTGGAGGCCCGCTTCACTGTACTCATGGATACTCCTTAACCCTCAACTGTGATGGAGTGCCTGTATTCAAATCACTCTATGGTATTTGGCCATTATATGGTATTGTAAACGAGCTTCCTTACCCTGTGCGCAAAGAAAATGTTCTGCTTTTTGGCTTGTGGTTTGGTGATAAAAAGCCAAATGTTAATACATTTTTAAAGCCATTCACTTTAGAGTGTCAGAAGTTGTCAACTGCGGGCTTTAAGATAAAAAGAAACAGCATTTTGGAACAATGTAGAGTTGTGGCAGCTCTTATGATGTGCGATTCGGTAGCTAGGCCCATACTTCAAAACATGACCCCGTTTAATGGTCGGTATGGATGCAGTCTCTGTTTACATCCCGGTGAACAAGTTGAAAAGGGTCATGGCACTGTCAGGGTCTACCCATACAAAGACGTTCCAAAGAGGGACCACGCTTCAACCGTAATTGATGCAAGAGAGGCTTTACATACCAAAAAATCTGTGAGGGGTGTTAAAGGGACCACATGTCTGATAAAGATTCCACACTTTGACATCATATCTGGCATGCCTCCTGACCATATGCATAATGTACATCTTGGTGTGGTTCGCCAAATGGCAAGCATGTGGCTGGACAGTGATAACCATGAGAAGCCATATTACATTGGCAACAAAGTGAATGAACTTGATGAACAGCTCTTGCTAATCAAGCCTCCTTGCAATATCACAAGAGTGCCCCAATCTCTTCAGCAAAGGAGATTTTGGAAGGCTAGTGAATGGCAGAATTGGTTACTGTTTTATAGTATCTTTGTGCTAAAGCGAATTCTGCCCCGGGTATTTTACCAGCACTGGTTAGTCCTTGTCACATTTATGTACTTATTATGCAAGGACATTATTACAACAGAGGATATAAAAAAATGTGAGAAACTTGTTGTAGATTTTGTCAAACAATTTGAAACACTGTATGGAAAGACCCATGTGTCATTTAATGTACATTTATGTCTTCATTTGCCAGAATCGGTCAGGAATTGGGGACCTTTGTGGGCTCATTCTGGGTATATTTTTGAGTCATTTAATGGTGATATACTGAAAATGTTTCATGGCACTCAGTGTGTCCCTTTACAGATAATGAAACAATTCACATACAGACAAATATTGCCTCTTTTGAGGAATGATGCTCTGAAAAATGCTGTGCCTGAATGCATCCAGCTATTTAGTAACTTAACTGGCCGAAAAAGACTGAAGCAGTTTGAAAGAGTCTGCGATCAACTTGTTACCCTTGGTTTGCATTATTCTCGAAAACTTTCTAGTAATGAGATACTGGTCATGAGAGAGCAATTTTCAGTCACCGCGGATACAGTCGTGAAAATATTCAGCAGACTTCTAGTCAACGGAGAACTGTATTACTCACAGGAGTTCACAAGGGTAGTGAAAAGGAACAGCTTCACTGTGCTGTTGCTGAATGGACACTTAATCACTGTATACTACTACATTGTAGTAGAGCAACATGGTGACATAAAATGTTTTGCTTTTGGAAGAAAGTATGATAGATCGCATAATACACTGGTTAATGTTGAAAATGTAGTTGGTCTGAAAAGGGAATTCCGGGGCAGGAAACAGATATTTGATGTGACACTGTTCAAAAGAAAATGTATGCTAATTGATCTGCCACAATATGCAAGTCTCTACGCATGTATACCTCCAAGATCCAGTGTGGAGGATTGAAAATTAAAGGGCAAAGTACATTTTGAAAAATTTACATTGAATGAAAAAATCTATGAATATGTTTATAATCTTTCTAATTTACAGTCAAGGGTGAATGTGGTCTCTGCAACTCTGTTCCAATAAAACTGTTGCTTGTGTAATGCAGATTTTTGTCTTCACTATTTTCTTTATTATATAGCTATACCATGCATATGCTATGGTTTATTTGGAAAGTATAAAATGTAACTATATATATATATATATATAGCACATGCATATATTGCAGTATATTTAAGCATATAAAGAAACTATTACATGTAAAAATATAGTGCTGTAACACCATGTCAACCTGAAGACACACACAGAGAATTCAACAAAAACAACAGACATTAATTATTCCTCACAACCCCCCCTCTGGAGAGAGTGAGATGGTTATCTGACCTAGGGTACTGTCTCCTCCAGGCACTAATGGCTAGCAACGCCTTTGGGTCTACATTCCTAGAGGATATTTCAACCCCCCCCTCTGGAGAGAGTGAGATGGTTATCTGACCTAGGGTACTGTCTCCTCCAGGCACTAATGGCTAGCAACGCCTTTGGGTCTACATTCCTAGAGGATATTTCAACCCCTCCCTCTCTTCCAGCACAAAGTCGCGCCTTTCTTCATCAGACAGACAAAGGAAAACCGAACCCCTGACATTTATTCCAATTATGACTATTACAACTATCTACACAAAGAAATATATGGATATTAATGTGTACTCTTTCCCTCATAGGCTTGATGTGATGATTTTGAATGTGAATTATTTAGGACAATGTGGGTGATTTTTTTTAATCATGCTTTAAACGGCATAAACTGTAATGTGTATGTGTATCAAACGCGCTGTTTGGTCTCTAAAAAAAGCTGCCATCGTATGTAACAAATTATATTGATGACCGTTAAACTTTAGCATCATGTGTTACTAAACATATATATAATCTGTAAGTTTGTATCTTTCACGGAATGAATGAAATATTGGATCACTTGGACATCAACCCCAGAAAGCCTGGACATGGGCGGGGCTCCGCCCCATACGGACAATCGGATTCGACAAGCCGCCCGTGGGCAGGGCCAAGTTGGACTGTTGAAAACAATGCGCCAGTCGCAAAACGCTCTCTCTTGAACATCTCTTGAAGCTCTCTTGTACTCCTGAAAACTCTCTGCCTGTTCGTGCTCTTTTGCTCTTACTCCTACCCTTCATCGTTTTCGTGCAAGGACGACCTGAAAATAGTCTGCTGGACTCTGGCCTTGGCACCGACTAAACCAACCAGCTAGTCGAATTCAAAGGATAGAAGGGCCGTAACATCAAAGAACAACGAACTCAACGCCTGCAGATGATAGGATAGCTTTTCCCGTGACGTCACGCAGCGGTTCCAGCGATACCACGTGCTTCCAACCGAGAGCCCCCGAAGAAGCATGAATTGACCACGTGACACCCGAAACAAAGAACTGATCTCACGCGGAAAACGAAGCCAAAACATCCGGCTCGAAGGACCAACAGCCTGCGTACCAACAAAGCAAGTATCATAAATAGAGTCTCTATTTCTGATTGACCTGTAATTGATCTGAATGCAGTAAAGGGGACATACCTTTCATGATCTTATGGCTCCAGTTATGAAATAGGAAAGAGTGCTAACGTTATTCCTTCAACATTAACCTCAAAACTCCCGTATGCATGTGTATGTTTGTGTATTATTAGTTAATCCATTTATGTTAGAATAGCCGTATAGCGAATAAAACTTGTTTCATTTTATAAAGAATTGTCTCTGGAATGTGATTTGAAGTATTTTATCCTTATTTGCCACAAAGATAACGCTACCTCAATTTGAATTTGAGATTGGTGAGATATGCTGATGTTAGTGATCGGTGGACGATCATTTAATAAAGTATAAATTGTAAGTTAAATATTAATATTGCTTCGATCAAGCAATATTGAATATTTAAGGAATAATTCCCGGAGCTGAAACAATAGCTTCATTTTAAACTGGCATTACAGAATGGTGGAGGATAAAGCTGGCATTAAAGATTAAGTCTGAAAATCAAACCAGAGACAATAAGAGTATTTCTCACTTTTATCCGGAAAAACTGAGTAAATGCAGAGAAACAAACGGTTATTTGTGATATTGCATTCTTGTTTGTGAAACACAGTGCGTTTTTGAATGAAAGGGAGTGTAACTGTTAATTCGAGCTCGTTGAGAAGAAATTAAACTGCAGTAAATGAAATCGCTCTAGAAGCGCGAGAGGCGAACGGGCGTGTCCCTCGTTTGATCTCTGATTTAAGGCCTGTATAGTTTTGATTTGTTAAGTGCGTGTTCCACTCACAAACTCAGCTATATTTTCAAATCTCCCGGCTGTGGGATATTAAAGTAGCTATTTAAATAATTCTCAGCCATTATTTGATTTCACACGAGTGAATTCCAAACGCGCGGCGCTCAGAGGAGTGGCCAGGCGGTTTGAGAAGGGAGAAGAATTTGCAATCGATTGAATTGTTTTATGTGTGCTGTCTGAACAGACAAATATTCGCACAACGGTCCGCCGAGACCGCAATGATTTATAATTAATCTGTAGAAAAATGTATCTCGCCCTAAACGAGTGAGATTATGTGCTATAAAGGATTCAAGTCTGAATAATGCTTGTTGATTTTGAAGCGTGAAGCACACATTTTTTTTTTACAGGCACTGAGTTGCCATAGCGACCAGTTTAGCCAGGAAGTCTTCGGAGGCTAGTTCCGGAGCAGTTGCTAGTAGAGACTGGCCACGTGTAAACTAATAGCATTAGCGCTAAGCTAACAAAGAAACTTTAGCATTGTAGCAAATGCAATGCGGTTTGCCTTACGGCTAGCGATTAGCACATAGCATTTAGAGCTTGGATGAGGTGAATGCAGTGGGTGTGTGTGAAAATGCTACTCACATGTCTCTCTCTCTCTCTCTACCATTTAAAATACTAACATATGTTAATAGACTGGCTGTGTTAATGTTATACCCATTTATCCGTCTGACAATTTCACAGGTTGGTTTAATTAACATTTGATTAAAGTCTTTTACCTTTTGTGGGTACCAGCTTAATAACTGGTGGGTTATTAGAAGATAATTTAGTATTACCTCATTATCTTGATAATATGGTGATTTGACTGCATTCAATTATAACCGCTTTTCTGATTTTAAACACTTCAGTGGAGGAGTTGCTATTGTTAGGAATTTTTAATTGTTAATTGAATGTCACAATTGATTACAAATTAATTTGGAATTAATTTCATTTAATAAAATAATTTCAATTCCTGCCTCAAAGTAGCAACATTATCCAGTGATTAATCACAAGCGATCTTATAATTTGACAACCACAGTAAAACCTTAATTATTATCAAGGGGGCCAGAATTTTTTTTTAATTTAATTTACAAGTAATTAGGATACAGATTAATTTTATTATTATTTTTCTTGATGTTAATGACACAATGAGGAATGATTAAGTTTGGAAATTAGTTAATTACTATTATGGGAATCCAAAACTAGTGATTTGGAAGCTGTAAATTAAGTTAATAATTAATTATGAATTCGAAAATTCTAATTACATTTAATAATTAATTACACTTCCTGTTTACATATTGCAACAATATTGGTGTATCAACTCAATTGCAGATTGCACTGGTAAATCCTAATCCTAAGTGAGCCTATTAATTTTAATTATAACATCATACATTTTAATTAGAAACCACCAAGTCTAATTTTAATTCTAATTTCAGACTTAACACAAGTCTGGCGCCACCTGTAGGCCATACTTTATTTCCTTAGGTGATCTGATCAACTCAAATAAAATTAATAATAATTTAATTAAAATAATTGTATTAAGTTAAAATTAAATAAAGTCCTCTTTACTTAGGCCTGAGAGTAGATGGTGCTCCCCCTAGTGTTGTGTTGGTGAAGTGACAGTGACACCATGCTGCCAGCTTCTTATTATTAGTTTTAAACCTTGGGAATAAATAAATCTTCTCTTACTTTTCCTCCCTGTTACTAACTTCTAATTTGACTTGCTTATTTAAGACTTTGCCAGTGGAAAGATCACAAATAGAGAGAAATGTCACGATTGAACAGATGTTTATGAAACTTGAGAAATACGTTTAAAACTGTTTACCATTTAACCTCTATTGTGAAATCCTATCCCCCAAGTTAAAGCAGGTGCAATGAGAAGATAGACATCGACACAAATTTTTTTTTAAACGCGCGAGAGACACGCTAACCAGCGTCGCGGTGTAAAATCTTGCCATTAAGGGACAAGCACTGTCATTGCTGTTGTGTTCCTCCATCAAGGAGAAAATTGGAATAGCAATAACAGTCCTATTACAAAAGAGAAAACTTCGCCTACAATCCTCTGATTAGAAGCGTCCTTTTAAATCAGACTTAACAAAGCGAAGAGAAAATCTGCTATTAAAAGAGAGATCTGTCTAGTGTTATTGTCCCTGTGTACTCATTCTGTTAGTGTGCTTTTCTTTCTGTTTCCCAGCTGTGCTGCCTCTACGTGTGCTCAATTTCTACGCAGAAGCTGCAAATTACACGCACCCCACTACAGAGGATCACAGAATCACACTCAACACTAGCATACACTACACTGGGCACATTTACACCCCTGTTTGTTTTGTTTGTGTTTTGTTTTGCTTTGTTTCCCATTCAAGGTCTGTGTCAGTTTGGTCCAAGATCTCCCTTTCCCGCCAGAACATGTCTCACAAAACAGAACATGTCGGTCACTGGGAAGAACTGGAAATATGGCTAAGTGTTACAACAGACAGCATCCTCCCTAAAGCAGCGGAAGCACTCCAACATCAGACACAGGATCAACTAGATGACAACATCACCAGCATTATGAGACAAGACCCAAGTCAAAGCTACAGTCACAAAGAATTAGCCAAGATCGCAGGCTCTTTAAGCCACACACTCATCGCCACCCTCAAACTGAGCGACAAGCACGCCGCACAACGCCAGCAGGAGCTGACAAGCGCACAACGACGCATAGAGCAGCTGGAACGTGAAGCTCAGGAACGACAGGAAGGGATCGATGAGGTGGAGCAAGGCGCCGAGGAGGAGATCAACAAGCTAAAAGAGACTCTAGCATCTACCAGCCACGAAATGCAGCAACTCAAAGAGGACTTCACTGATCGTGCAGACAAGCTACAGTATGCAGAGAAGCTACTAGAAAAGGCAAAGACCGACTTCAGGGACAAAAACAGCAGAATCAAGGCCCTCGAAGCTCATTTGGCTGAGTCAAGAAACGAGATTTGCCGCTTAACACGACAGCTCGACTACGTCACAGAGGAGTCTGAACGTTTCCAAGAGGAACTCAAGCATGCTTACGAACTACGCCACGAGCTGTCAAGGACAGGACGTGCACCAACCGCACCCCAGCCAAGCAGGACTGGGTCACCTGTTCCTGAAACAACACGTGAACAAAAGACAGAGGGGGTGGTGTTAAAACATTCACCAGCGCCGTCTGAAGAACTTTATGTCACGACAGAACCAAAAGGATCTGCTGCAGCTAGCCGCAGATCGTCGCACGGCTTGGACCTCAAAGATCTTGACAAGCTCGCCCGAAACATCGGAAAATTCAACCCCAGCTTGCCAAACAGCCAAAATGTCCAAGCTTATCTGCAAGATATTGATTTCCATCTGGAAATGCGACCTAACGTTACGGACAAAAATAAACTATACTTACTCCGGACGACATCCAGTCCTGAAGTGCGCAGCTTCCTTGACCGGCAGCCTGTTAACACAAAGACTGACTATCAACGGCTTCAAAAGGCCCTCATTAAAGAGTTTGCTGACCCTGAGTCCGATCAAGGCTTAGTGGCTGCCCTGGAGACGAGACAAGGACGTCACGAAACTCCTCAAGCTTACTATAGTCGACTCAGACAAGCATATTTTGGAACTCGCAATGAATCTGACATGGAAGATGAACTGAACTTTAAAACTCTCTTCCTGAGGAACCTTCATCCTGGCATAAGCCACCATCTTGGTGTCCTCGCATGTCCACGAACGATGAACACTCAGCAGTTGCGAGACTTGGTGCAAAAAGCCTACTGCAAACAGAAGATGTCCGCAGAAAAGATTGCAAAACCCCCAGCAGTTCTTGATTTCAACACTCAAAAGAACCTCCAATCCGGTCAGACCATGCCAGACGCATGCGCTATGATCACGGAGCAAGAAGCCACAATACCTGCCTACAGCAAAAGCGTCAGTGTCCGCCTCAACATGCGACCTGGCCAAACTCTCAACAGTAAGCTGAGCTTCTTCCAACCTTCCAGAACCTGCCTAAAACTCGGACTGACCCTGGAAGCTACACCTCTCATCGAAGTGTCATCTCGTGCAGTGTATGTGTTGTTCAATAACTGTATGGCCCAAGACATCCACGTTCCCAAAGCCAGCCACCTGGGATGGCTCATCAACCAGGCATTCCATGACTTTGAACTGATGGTACCTGTCATAGGCCCCATACCAGCCCAACTCATGGCAGACGGATACAATGACGCTATAACATTCACAAAACCTCATGAAGTCATTGCCATCACCTCAATTCTGCCAGTGTCCAGAGAAAGCGTCTGCCGTTCAGAACTAATGGATGACACTCACCTCACTGTCTATGCTGTCTCAACCCAGCCTGTGACAGAACCACCTACACGGGTGACCAGCGAGGCTCAAAGCCCCTTTAATGACTTAACTGCAGAAGAACCCTACGCCGGGTTCAATACTCAAATTCAACCGATCCTGAGTGAAGCGGATGCCCTCCACAATGAAGTGGATCGCCAAGGACTCAAAGAGGTTCTGCAGAAGTACAGGGACTCTTTCGCAAAGGACTCCCTAGATTGTGGACTGACAAACATCCACACGGTGCGCATCCCGACAAACCCAAATGCACCACCCACCTTTGTGCGACAGTACAAGATTCCAATAGCGTCCTATGAGCCAGTGCAAGAAATTGTTGACTCCATGCTGAAAAAGGGGGTCATCCGGCCCTGTAACAGCACCTATTCTGCCCCGATATGGCCAGTCCTAAAACCCAATGGCAAATGGCGGCCCACCATCGACTACCGCAAGTTGAACCAGCAAGTACCATTGTCACGATGGCCTATGACCCAGTTGGACCAAGAAATACCAAAAATCAAAGGCTCGACGATCCTGTCCACATTGGACGTCGCCTCCGGGTTTTGGACGATCCCTGTCCACCCCGACGACCAACATAAGCTGGCATTCACTTTCGGCAACCGACAGTACACCTTCACACGGTGTCCCTTTGGCTATGCCAATTCACCGGCAGAATTTAACATTTTCCTTAACAAGGCATGCCCTGACGCCAGAGTCCGAGGCAACCTCGTCTACGTAGACGACGTCTTAATGAAAAGTTCAAGTGTGGAAGACCACCTCAAGGAAATCGACCATGTCCTAAACCAGCTGACAACAGCGGGAGCTAAAATCGCCCTTCACAAAGGACAATGGTGTAAAACCAAGGTGAATTATGTTGGACTGCTCGTCGGAAGAAACGGCATTGAGCCACAATCTAACCGTGCCCAAGCAATCCAAAGCATAAAGACACCAACTAACGTCTCTGAGCTGCGAAGCTTTCTGGGAGTGTGCAATTACTCACGACAGTTCATCGAACACTACGCTGACATCGCACGACCACTAACTTCCCTCCTGAAAAAAGATGAACCTTTTGTTTGGACGAAGGCCCAGGACACAGCTATGAGCCAGCTCAAACAGTGCCTGTGCTCTGCTCCATGCCTTGCCTACCCAGACCCAGGGAAATAATTCTATCTGGACGCTGGATTCTCTGACCAGTGCCTAAGCGCAGGCCTATACCAGCTCTATGATAAGGACAAGCGAGTGGCCGCTTATGCCAGCAAAACGCTGCTTCCCCCAGAATGCAAGTATTCACACTGCGAAAAAGCTTTGCTTTGCACTGTGTGGGGCATCCAGCGTTTCTCTAATTACATCGGTGCACAGAAAGTCATCATCGAAACTTGCCACCAGCCAGTTACCTTCCTCAACAGTCAACGAATCAGAGACGGCGTGGTAACCAACGCACGCATAGCTACCTGGCTAATGACACTCCAAGGATGGGACGTGGAGGCAAGATATGCCCAGAACTACAAGTCCTCATTTGGAAACGGGCTTGCAGCTTGCCAAAACTGTTCAACGGACACGCTGGACACCTCAGCAGAGCCAAAAGAACCGCCACGACCGCAAGTGACAAATCATCGGTACTTCGAGGAGAATGTGTGTAAAGGAATGCCCACAGCATATGTCGATGGCTGCTCATACAATCGCGAGTGCAAGTTACAAGCGGGAGCGGGTGTGGTCTGGCTCAACAACGACCCGTGCCCACCGCAACAACTCAAACTTGGCCCTCAATCATCACAATATGCAGAAATAGCAGCCATCCTCATCACCCTACAATTGGCTGCAGCCCACAAAATCAGAGAACTCCTCATCTGTACCGATTCGAACTATGCTCGTCTAAGTTTCACATGCCATCTAACTGGATGGAAAAGGAATGGATTCAAGACAGCTAACAACAAGCCTGTCAAGCACCAGGAACTCTTCCAAGCAAGCGACGCCATCGTCACTGAACACGACATGGTCGTTTATTGGAAAAAGGTCAGAGGTCATTCACGTCAACCAGGACAAGACAAGGACTTAAATGACCAAACCGATGCCCTCGCCAAAGCAGGGGCATTACAGGGAGAGTCCTGGACATTTCATGCCCTCCCACCCAACCCTACTGTGGCAGCGGTGACCCGACATCAAACCGCCACTGGTGTGCACACACCTGCCACCTCACACTCAACACCAAGAACTGGCGCTGGAGGGCACCCAACGCCAAGACAGTGCTAAGCCGCCACACAGAGAGTGGAATGCACCCCTGCCCAACAGAGAACGAGACTCACACGCTGGCACTCGACCTAAACAGAGGTATGACCGATGGGATGGACCGCGTGGACGTCAACGTTCACCTGGACGACACTGGGATAAGTCATGGGACCAAGCAAGGCCTCAGGAGAGTCACTGGGAGAGGTCGTGGAACCCGCCAAACTCATCTAGAAACCCAAGAGAGAAACGCTCATGGGAATCCAATGGGAACTCCAAGGGAAAGCGACAAACTCACCCTGGAACAATCAGCCCAAGGAATCGACGAAAGAACTCACCAAGACTCCAAAGTGACCAAGCTCAAACTGAGTCCATACAAGAACGAAAAACACCACCGCACTTCGACTCACAGAAGATGATGGAAATGATGATGAAGGAGTTCTTTCAACGAAAAGAGGAAGATAAGAAGTGGGAAAAGAAAGAAAACCCGGATTCAGCCTGACTAGCTGACGGACGAGAAAGCAGCGACAAGACAAACGAATCAGCCACAGAAAACAGCACCGCCTCACCTCAGTCTCAGAGTACAATAAACACTTTAACTTCAGATGGACATGAAGCCCCACCTGAAAATCCAGCAACAAAGTTAAACACTAACTCAGCACCCAATACTCCAAATTCCAGCAGCGTTCAGCAGACACCTGCTGTTGAAAATCCTCAAGTTCCTGAAAGCGCTGTCTTAGTCATCTGCCACTCCTCCGAAGAACGCCAGGTCAGCCCTGACATCCTAAATATTTCCTCCCAAACTCCAGTTCCTCAACTCCTAGGCGATCTCATTGAAAAGGGTATAGCAAGAAAGTTTTACCTCTCCATCATCATCGAACGACACATCAGAGTCGAAGCCCTTCTGGACACGGGAGCCGACATCACTCTAATGTCTACAGAACTTCTCAAAGAAGTCCAAGAAGGAACGAAGAGGACTAATGGCACCCTCAAGCTCCAAACTAAACGTACAAGCATACTCTCACACGGGCTTACAACTAACACATGTGGCCCCAATCCATCTAACAGTGGCACCCATGGACTTCGTCCATCCTGTATACGTGTCAACACGTACCCGCTCCTCATTGGAAAAGATTTGCTTAATCGTTTCGAACCCCTAATAGACTTCAAGCACCTAAAGATTTGGACAAGTCCGTGAGCCTCTGCCCTACCAGTCATTAGACTCCAATGAGTCACAGTGTCAAGTCACAGACACTACCCCTAAGTCAATGATCGATGAAGCAGTAACAGAGCTCAGGTCTGGGCCGAGCACAAATCCCAAAGACCCTCTCCTCTGCTGGCTGCACGAGCCTGAACCAAACACAGGCCTCCTTCAAATCATGACTGCGATAGAGGTTCATGGCACATCAGTGTCCGAGGCGGCACTAGCCCTATGGGCAGAGAACTCAGCCATCAGCCTGAAGCTATTCAAAACATTGAAGCAGAGATGCCAAAGTCTACCACATGTCACTAAGCACAGCCGTTACCCTCTCAGTCCCTGGTCGACAACCATGGCCACCTCCAAGATCATCTGCGCTCTGGACATACGATGGAACAACAGACGCCTGAGTCACTACTTCCTCGTCATCCCAGATCTGCCGCATGACATCTACATCGGAGCGGATATCATGGTTCGACTCAATGCTTACATTGACACCGTAAACAACATCATATGGGCTCCCCTGTCACACCAACTGACAACTTCAGTCAATCTCAAGAACCTCCAATCCGGTCAAACCATGCCAGACGCATGCGCTATGATCACGGAGCAAGAAGCCACAATACCTGCCTACAGCAAAAGCGTCAGTGTCCGCCTCAACATGCGACCTGGCCAAACTCTCAACAGTAAGCTGAGCTTCTTCCAACCTTCCAGAACCTGCCTAAAACTCGGACTGACCCTGGAAGCTACACCTCTCATCGAAGTGTCATCTCGTGCAGTGTATGTGTTGTTCAAAAACTGTATGGCCCAAGACATGTCAATCTCAAGAACCTCCAATCCGGTCAAACCATGCCAGACGCATGCGCTATGATCACGGAGCAAGAAGCCACAATACCTGCCTACAGCAAAAGCGTCAGTGTCCGCCTCAACATGCGACCTGGCCAAACTCTCAACAGTAAGCTGAGCTTCTTCCAACCTTCCAGAACCTGCCTAAAACTCGGACTGACCCTGGAAGCTACACCTCTCATCGAAGTGTCATCTCGTGCAGTGTATGTGTTGTTCAATAACTGTATGGCCCAAGACATCCACGTTCCCAAAGCCAGCCACCTGGGATGGCTCATCAACCAGGCATTCCATGACTTTGAACTGATGGTACCTGTCATAGGCCCCATACCAGCCCAACTCATGGCAGACGGATACAATGACGCTATAACATTCACAAAACCTCATGAAGTCATTGCCATCACCTCAATTCTGCCAGTGTCCAGAGAAAGCGTCTGCCGTTCAGAACTAATGGATGACACTCACCTCACTGTCTATGCTGTCTCAACCCAGCCTGTGACAGAACCACCTACACGGGTGACCAGCGAGGCCCAAAGCCCCTTTAATGACTTAACTGCAGAAGAACCCTACGCCGGGTTCAATACTCAAATTCAACAGATCCTGAGTGAAGCGGATGCCCTCCACAATGAAGTGGATCGCCAAGGACTCAAAGAGGTTCTGCAGAAGTACAGGGACTCTTTCGCAAAGGACTCCCTAGATTGTGGACTGACAAACATCCACACGGTGCGCATCCCGACAAACCCAAATGCACCACCCACCTTTGTGCGACAGTACAAGATTCCAATAGCGTCCTATGAGCCAGTGCAAGAAATTGTTGACTCCATGCTGAAAAAGGGGGTCATCCGGCCCTGTAACAGCACCTATTCTGCCCCGATATGGCCAGTCCTAAAACCCAACGGCAAATGGCGGCCCACCATCGACTACCGCAAGTTGAACCAGCAAGTACCATTGTCACGATGGCCTATGACCCAGTTGGATCAAGAAATACCAAAAATCAAAGGCTCGACGATCCTGTCCACATTGGACGTCGCCTCCGGGTTTTGGACGATCCCTGTCCACCCCGACGACCAACATAAGCTGGCATTCACTTTCGGCAACCGACAGTACACCTTCACACGGTGTCCCTTTGGCTATGCCAATTCACCGGCAGAATTTAAAATTTTCCTTAACAAGGCATGCCCTGACGCCAGAGTCCGAGGCAACCTCGTCTACGTAGACGACGTCTTAATGAAAAGTTCCAGTGTGGAAGACCACCTCAAGGAAATCGACCATGTCCTAGACCAGCTGACAACAGCGGGAGCTAAAATCGCCCTTCACAAAGGACAATGGTGTAAAACCAAGGTGAATTATGTTGGACTGCTCGTCGGAAGAAACGGCATTGAGCCACAATCTAACCGTGCCCAAGCAATCCAAAGCATAAAGACACCAACTAACGTCTCTGAGCTGCGAAGCTTTCTGGGAGTGTGCATTTACTCACGACAGTTCATCGAACACTATGCTGACATCGCAAGACCACTAACTTCCCTCCTGAAAAAAGATGAACCTTTTGTTTGGACGAAGGCCCAGGACACAGCTATGAGCCAGCTCAAACAGTGCCTGTGCTCTGCTCCATGCCTTGCCTACCCAGACCCAGGGAAATAATTCTATCTGGACGCTGGATTCTCTGACCAGTGCCTAAGCGCAGGCCTATACCAGCTCTATGATAAGGACAAGCGAGTGGTCGCTTATGCCAGCAAAACGCTGCTTCCCCCAGAATGCAAGTATTCACACTGCGAAAAAGCTTTGCTTTGCACTGTGTGGGGCATCCAGCGTTTCTCTAATTACATCGGTGCACAGAAAGTCATCATCGAAACTTGCCACCAGCCAGTTACCTTCCTCAACAGTCAACGAATCAGAGACGGCGTGGTAACCAACGCACGCATAGCTACCTGGCTAATGACACTCCAAGGACGGGACGTGGAGGCAAGATATGCCCAGAACTACAAGTCCTCATTTGGAAACGGGCTTGCAGCTTGCCAAAACTGTTCAACGGACACGCTGGACACCTCAGCAGAGCCAAAAGAACCGCCACAACCGCAAGTGACAAATCATCGGTACTTCGAGGAGAATGTGTGTAAAGGAATGCCCACAGCATATGTCGATGGCTGCTCATACAATCGCGAGGGCAAGTTACAAGCAGGAGCGGGTGTGGTCTGGCTCAACAACGACCCGTGCCCACCGCAACAACTCAAACTTGGCCCTCAATCATCACAATATGCAGAAATAGCAGCCATCCTCATCACCCTACAATTGGCTGCAGCCCACAAAATCAGAGAACTCCTCATCTGTACCGATTCGAACTATGCTCGTCTAAGTTTCACATGCCATCTAACTGGATGGAAAAGGAATGGATTCAAGACAGCTAACAACAAGCCTGTCAAGCACCAGGAACTCTTCCAAGCAAGCGACGCCATCGTCACTGAACACGACATGGTCGTTTATTGGAAAAAGGTCAGAGGTCATTCACGTCAACCAGGACAAGACAAGGACTTAAATGACCAAACCGATGCCCTCGCCAAAGCAGGGGCATTACAGGGAGAGTCCTGGACATTTCATGCCCTCCCACCCAACCCTACTGTGGCAGCGGTGACCCGACATCAAACCGCCACTGGTGTGCACACACCTGCCACCTCCCACATCTCCTTATCGCCTCAGTTCGCTGCTGACGATCTCCTCACCCTCCAAAATGCGGATTCGGCACTACGAACCATGGCAGCTCACCTATCCGACCCCTTGGGAAACCCAATTTCCACCGCGGACCTACAAACATCATCCGAACTCTGCATACTCCATACCATCAAGCACATGCTGCATCTTCGAGACGGTGTCCTCACGTATGTCCCTGAGCCACCCACCACTCCAAAGCTGGTAGTACCTCACGGCCAAAGGGGGATGATGTTGACACACGCACACGATACACCATGCGCAGGACACCACGGGGTCAAGGCCACCTACGAAACACTCAAGCAAGTGGCATACTGGCCTGGCATGCAGCAAGACGTAGCAGAATACGTTAAAGGATGCCTGGTGTGTTGCCAGTTCCAACCGGCAAACCCAAACCACCGAGCACCACTGCAAAGGAAAGGAATGACCTTCCCATGGTCGGACCTCCAGATAGACTGGGTAGGACCCCTGCCACGGTCAACACGGGGCAACAAATATTTCCTCACCGTGGTATGCGAATTCACAAAATGGATAGAGTGCCTCCCAGCTCCCAACGATACAGCAGAAACAACAGCCTGCCTGTTAATGAACCATATCTTCTCAAGATTCGGACTGCCTTTAAGGGTCAACTCTGATCGCGGAACCCACTTCACCGCTGAAATTATGCAAGACGTATGGAAACTCCTGGGTATACAGGCCAAACTCCATATAAGTTATCACCCAATTTCCTCCGGTCAAGTTGAACGGGCTAACAGAACAGTGGTCAGCATGTTGAAGAAGTATGTGGCCACCAATCAAAAGGATTGGGACATTAAACTCCCTCTGGTACTGATGGCCGCTCGAGCAGCCCCCCACCAATCTACCGGAATACCCCCGTTCACAATGATGACAGGGAGAAACATGACGCTACCACTACACCTGCTGTACCAACCTGGTGACCTGAACCTCGTCACCGCCTACAATACTCACCAATACCTGGAAGAGTTACATCAGCACCTGAGAACAACTTTCGCCTTCGCGCAACAGCAGCTACAACGAAGTGCGGAAGGGCGAAAAGCCTACTACGACCAAAAGGCCTCTCACCATGAGCTCAATGTCGGAGATCAAGTGTGGTACTACAGTTTCGCCCGACCAAGGCCGAATGCTCCCCATCACCTGTCAAAGAAGTTCCTACCTCACTGGACAGGACCCCATGAGATTGTAGACAAGCTTTCACCTGTTGCCTATCAAATCAAAATCAGACAAAGGCGCAGCGAGCCAGTCCTTCGATGGGTCCATCGAAACCAGATAAAGAGGCCCCTGAGCTCCAGCCGACATGGAAAGGGGGAAGATCAAACCCATTGACACATACCGACAACCATATGCTCTGCACCACATAAACATAAGTATTATCATTTTAGAAAAACACATAGCAACCATGCTTAGACACACAACCCATATTCCCTCCTCCACAGCACTGCTAGGACCAATCTCTAGTAGAGAGGAGTTGCGCTCAATAAAAAAAAATATATATATATATTTTATTTTGTTTGATTTTAATTTTATAATTTTTGTTTTATTATAATTTTTTTTTTTTCCTATTATTATTATTACAATTTCTTTTTTGTGTCACTTCGGTTTCTTTCCCTCGTGTCTCACTTTGTGTTTTCCCTTTCTCTCTCTCACGTTGAATCCCTTTACCAATCCTTGAATCCAGGTCCTGAAATTGAGATCGACTTCCGTCAATAAAGTCGTAGTAACTCGTCGTAAGACCCGGTGTCAACCGGGCGAGACAACCCACCAAAGTATGATCGTCACCGCTAATTATGCCTCTTTCTATTCAATCACCAGGAAGATGCTCCGATTCGCCGCCCTGTGTCTCTTCGTGATTGGGGTCACGCCCCAGCCAGAAGTGGCAGCGCCCGGACCAGCCTCAGGGATCGTACTCCGCGAACAGCCGGGGTTATTAATAACGAACTGTAAAACCTACACCCGAAAGGTGTACGTTAGACTAGATCCCCGCGATGTTTACAGAGTTCACTACACCCTCCCAGTCGCCCAAACCTCTTGGGCTGGAGCCCGTTGGACTCGAGAAGTCCTTGCCCATGCCCAAGCAGATGTGAACCACATGCTGCTCCAATTACAAAAATTAACTGTAACCCAGGCTGACCTCAGCGGGTACAACCGGCGACCCAAACGGTTTCTGGGGGCCCTGTTGGGGGCTGCTGCGGCTGTAGGAACTCTGTTCAACATTGGCATGAACACGGCTAACGCCGTTAATCTAGCTACTGTCAGGCGACATGTGGGTGAAATCCAGGCCGAAATGCCTGAGATACGACAACAGCTCCTAGTTCAGAGCCACGCCCTACAGACTTTCGGAAAATCCCTGAATGGCACGATCACAATTCTAAACACACATAGCAGCCTCCTAAACCAAACTATCAAGTCTATTAATAAACTATTCTCAGTAGTGCAAGGCGATTTAGCCCAAACGCAACTCCTAACTATGCTCATGGCCGACATGCTACGCGAAGTGAGTTCCTCAATTGATAACCTAGCCATGGGTAGGATTCCACATTACCTGATACCCCTTAGCCTTGTCCAGAACATCTTAACTTCGGCCACCATGGGCCCCACTAGCCCCATTCAAACCCATCTCGCCTTTTCCCTGGGTAGCGCCATTCCCTTGTACGTAGACCCGGAAGCAGGCGACCTGGCGTTTCTTCTCAGTTTGCCTATTATCGATGCGAATAATATTTATCGGCTTAAAGATGTTGTGAATGTGGGATTTTGGCAAGGGAACACCTATGTCAAAATCCACACTCCCGAGGTCGTCGCGTATCACGATAGCAACGAACAGTTGTACTTGGCCCCAAACCTAAAGATGTGTACGCTCACTAAAGACATTCACTTCCTCTGCCCGAGTAAACCTTTCGTACGCGATAATACAGAGGGCATCTGTGGCTTAGAAGCCATGAGACCCGACGCTAGCTGCCCCGCCGAAGCAACACCACGTTCTCAGGTTGAGGTAACAAGCCGAAATTGTCGGAAACCGATGGCTGGTTAACACCCCAGCCCGAACGGCTACCCTCACATATGATCAACACGACACCGCTACGCGCATTAGTCTGCCTAACCAAACTTTATGGATCACAGTCCCTAAGGGCTCGATCCTCCATATTGACGAACTAGCATTGTATCACCTCACCGACGACGAGTATCAGGCCGAAATCGAAATCTCACCCTTCTTCAAGCAGCATTCCTTTGTCCTCGATCCAGAATTGGAAGAAAGGATCAAGGAGGAAGGAACGCAGCTTATTGATCTGACACCGGTTGACACAGCTTTAGAAGCTATCGCTCGCCTTCCGCCCGCCGGCGCGCCAATTATTCGGTCCTGGTCTGCCGCTGACACGGCGCTTTGTATCTCTACTATCGTAGGATATGTTGTGACTTTGACACTGGCCTTCCTCCTACACAAGCGAGTGAACGTCGTTCAAGAGTCTCTCAACAAATGCACGTCAGGCGTCCCTCGCCTTTTTCGACGTGGTAATCTCAACCTAGAATCCGAACCCGAGAATGTGACCAACCTGATTGAGATCATGCCTATACCGTCTCGTCAAAACCCCGACAATTAAACCAGTCAAAATGACCCAATTGTCAATATTGCTAAACAAGGTAGCCCTATGTCTTCTCAAGTTTCTAACCTGTTCCTTCCCAAATTACCCTGCACCAGGTTTCAGTCAGTGATAGAGATGTCGTTTGTGTCTTGGGTGTGTCCGTTCTCTCTGCCTCTTGTTCCAGTGCCTGAAGATGTTCCATCGGGTACATCTCCACGCAAAAGGGGGATGTGTAACACCATGTCAACCTGAAGACACACACAGAGAATTCAACAAAAACAACAGACATTAATTATTCCTCACAGCCCCCCCCTCTGGAGAGAGTGAGATGGTTATCTGACCTAGGGTACTGTCTCCTCCAGGCACTAATGGCTAGCAACGCCTTTGGGTCTACATTCCTAGAGGATATTTCAACCCCCCCCCCTCTGGAGAGAGTGAGATGGTTATCTGACCTAGGGTACTGTCTCCTCCAGGCACTAATGGCTAGCAACGCCTTTGGGTCTACATTCCTAGAGGATATTTCAACCCCTCCCTCTCTTCCAGCACAAAGTCGCGCCTTTCTTCATCAGACAGACAAAGGAAAACCGAACCCCTGACATTTATTCCAATTATGACTATTACAACTATCTACACAAAGAAATATATGGATATTAATGTGTACTCTTTCCCTCATAGGCTTGATGTGATGATTTCGAATGTGAATTATTTAGGACAATGTGGGTGATTTTTTTTAATCATGCTTTAAACGGCATAAACTGTAATGTGTATGTGTATCAAACGCGATGTTTGGTCTCTAAAAAAAGCTGGCATCGTATGTAACAAATTATATTGATGACCGTTAAACTTTAGCATCATGTGTTACTAAACATATATATAATCTGTAAGTTTGTATCTTCCACGGAATGAATGAAATATTGGATCACTTGGACATCAACCCCAGAAAGCCTGGACATGGGCGGGGCTCCGCCCCATACGGACAATCGGATTCGACAAGCCGCCCGTGGGCAGGGCCAAGTTGGACTGTTGAAAACAACGCGCCAGTCGCAAAACGCTCTCTCTTGAACATCTCTTGAAGCTCTCTTGTACTCCTGAAAACTCTCTGCCTGTTCGTGCTCTTTTGCTCTTACTCCTACCCTTCATCGTTTTCGTGCAAGGACGACCTGAAAGATAGTCTGCTGGACTCTGGCCTTGGCACCGACTAAACCAACCAGCTAGTCGAATTCAAAGGATAGAAGGGCCGTAACATCAAAGAACAACGAACTCAACGCCTGCAGACGATAGGAGAGCTTTTCCCGTGACGTCACGCAGCGGTTCCAGCGATACCACGTGCTTCCAACCGAGAGCCCCCGAAGAAGCATGAATTGACCACGTGACACCCGAAACAAAGAACTGAACTCACGCGGAAAACGAAGCCAAAACATCCGGCTCGAAGGACCAACAGCCTGCTTACCAACAAAGCAAGTATCACAAATAGAGTCTCTATTTCTGATTGACCTGTAATTGATCTGAATGCAGTAAAGGGGACATACCTTTCGTGATCTTATGGCTCCAGTTATGAAATAGGAAAGAGTGCTAACGTTATTCTTTCAACATTAACCTCAAAACTCCCGTATGCATGTGTATGTTTGTGTATTATTAGTTAATCCATTTATGTTAGAATAGCCGTATAACGAATAAACCTTGTTTCATTTTATAAAGAATTGTCTCTGGAATGTGATTTGAAGTATTTTATCCTTATTTGCCACAAAGATAACGCTACCTCAATTTGAATTTGAGATTGGTGAGATATGCTGATGTTAGTGATCGGTGGACGATCATTTAATAAAGTATAAATTGTAAGTTAAATATTAATATTGCTTCGATCAAGCAATTTTGAATATTTAAGGAATAATTCCCGGAGCTGAAACAATAGCTTCATTTTAAACTGGCATTACAGTGCCTTTTTTGGTTTTGATTGCAATATATTTTTTTTATATGTATCAATATATATATACATATATGGTCTATGCATATATTGCAATATATTGGAAAATATAAATATTAAATCCCATATATGAGAATATATTGCCTAATATATTACATGATATTTTCCAATATACTGCAATATATTTTTGTTTCATAAGGGAGTGTTGATAAAGAATGCATGATGCTAAATTAAACAAAAGCATATCATTTATTAACAACCTCAGAGATCACAATAGGTCTGTCTTTCAAGGTTTTTGAGTTATTGTTAAAGAACAAAAATCTAATTCCCAGTGGAGAAAACAACTGGAGATCTGAACAGTGAGAAACACAGTGAGCATCAATATTCCCTATATTTTCACGCTGTATTTTGGAACTTTTAGGAAGCAAACGTTTCAGTGCAGTGAAATGGTTTTGCGATTGAGAAGATTGACACATTAAAATGGCCGATCCCCTGACCAGTGCCCTGATTAACGTTAGTAAACAAGGGAGCTGACACTTCAAAATGCCTTTCTGAATTAGAAACTGTAGACAAACGAGGTATATGCCGTTTATCGTAACAAATACTATATTCTTTTTGCCACACCATGCAGAGAATTTTTTTAATAATTCGACCAGTAAAACATGTTATTCAATTAGTAATTTACATCAGAGGTAACGTAATATTAGGTAGTTATCTAATCAGCAGGGAACATTATTAATATAGAAAGTTTCTAAAAAGTGCATCTAGTACAACATGAAGCGTATTGGTAATTTACAGCAGTATGATTAAATACATAAAAAAGAAAGGCATGGTTTCAGACAGGGCTTAGATTAAGCCTGATTTCAATTAGGATTTTTAACTATCTTTTATAAACGTGCCTTAGAAAAAAAACATTAAGTTACTGGTGTGCAAAACAATTGCTCTGACATATTTTAAGATATGTCAGTGCAAGCTGTTTTCAGTTAAAACAGCTCAAACATGCATTTTAGTCTGAGACTAGGCTTAAGCCTTGTCTGTGAAAACGGGACAATGAGTTACCAAAATCTCACTCCACCCAGGCAACCCAAGTTTGCAAGCCTGACAAAAGTACATCAAACAACAATCAGCATTTTGCATGTACTTACCATATTCATCTGAGCTGTATTTGCCCATTTTGTTGGTAATTTTCCTCCCATACCGCGTTGCCTTTCTCTTCTCATCCATCTTGCTCAAATCTGTTGATTGGCGCGAAGCTAAAGTTAATGGCGCGGTTGACGCCACCCAATCGCAGTCAGCAGCGAAAGACAACTAATTTCTACATATGCGCGAGAGAGACTGTTTCTGAGCGCTGTCTGAGAGATTAGAGCGTGTGAGTTTTGAACGGAGTTATATTTTGCACTTTATTGGCCTTGAATGGTTAAATTATAAATATACATAGGTGTAACCTTATGTGTCAAAATTCCATCTTTGCAACGCACTTGCCATCTTTTAAACGCACGTGTTACAGTATAATGGACCCTGGCAGCTCTTAAAGCGACAGCTGTCTAACTTTCCTTCTGTCTGTCATTCATATTAATCAAACAACAAAAGAGGAGAAAAGTCTCACTGCTCTTGACTATTCCACTTTTGTAACTTTAATAAGAGTCAATATATATTTAATTTACACAATGAAGACTATGCAGTATTTTAATAAATTTGATTAATTTATACAATACCATTTATTATTTATTTGTTCTCCTGTAGTTCTTTTTTTTTACTATCGCTTGTAATTAGTTTCTTATTGTTATTTCATCACTAACTGTTTACTTGTATTCAGTGAGTTTGAATTTTATTTAGGCTAGTAGTTTTTTGTGATTGACATTATGAAATTTATATGGTATCAAAAATGTTGATATCAGAAATTTTTATGGCATTGTTAAATGTTATGATAAACTTTCAATATTTCAGTAGTATGTCAAGCTTAGAACTGTTAATTAGCCTGACATGGCCTATTTTTTTATTTAAAGTTGTTAGTGTTATTTTCACCAAATCTAACTCTTGCTAGCGTAATTATTATTCCAAACACAGCTTGTATAACACTACTATTTTGCCAAGGAATGCAGCTTTACTATCATAACCACAACATAATTGAAAAAATAGTTTGGTGTACTTTTTCACACACAAGATATTCTGTGATATGCTGGTGTGTGGGGGGGGGGGGGGGGGTGGTCTCGTGTTTTTGTCACCTTTTTCATCCCTGATGAGTTTGCATCCCTGCTATTTACTAATGCTGCCTTCACGTGCTATCGAAAATTGTATAATTTCCACTACTGAAGTCATGATTACGAGCTTATCGCGTTCAAGTTTCTAAATGAAAGGGCGTTCATGTGCAGTTTTTATCTTGGAAACTCGTATTTACGATAATTCCGAGAACACGTGAAGGCAGCATAAACAACATAATTCAGGGCTTTTTATTCCAAAAGTGTACTCATTTGAACAATAAAATGCTTATTTCAAATTTCTTTAGAGAAATGGGCGATGTGAGCATTACAGAGTGCTAAACACTCTCATCTAATTTCTGTTAAAGTTAAAGCTCTTGCTCAGAGCTGCAGTTATAATTAAATTTTTTAATTAAATTACAACTAAACAAAATAACATGCAAATTACCAGAGGTTATAACAAAATATAATTTGCTGCAGTCTACTTTAAATTAATTGTTTAAAAATCAGTTTGAGCAAATCATTCAGTGACTCACTCAAAATACTTCATTTGTTTCATTACTGAATTTTGTAAATGAATGATTCAATGACAATTTTTTTTTACTTGTCACCACCTACTGGTGTAATGATGTCATTGATAGTCTTCTTTGTTTGCTTTGTTTGAATGATCAAGTTACATTCAAAAGGTGATTAGCTCTGTTGTACTGTACTGTATCTCTACTGTAATCACTACTGTAGACATCAGTGTTTATATCTGAGCTATAAACTTTTATCCCAGTACGTCTATACAGAAAAAATGATATTTCTGAGGGTTAGAATTATTTTTTGTAAATTTTAATGGTTATGAAATTATTTTACAGCAATTTCTAATTTATATATTTTTATTATTGTTTTAAAGACACTTTTTTTCACCCTCACCCCCCCCCCCCAAAAAAAAATACAAATTTTAAATGTGAAGATATAAAAAGAAAAGCATCTAAAAAAAATCTAAATGGCCAGATAAAATAAAAATACAAAAGTAAATGAAAACAAAATTAAATTAATTTATTTTGTTATGCTGCATTTGCACCATTCAGGCTTAATATTTTGCTTGGTTGTTAAAAGTAAAAGGGGGAAGCTTTGCGCATGAAACAAAAACTGCATTAAATAAAAGATTTAGTAAAAGCTTCTTCCTGCTTGTTGCTTTGGCAATGGGCGGAACTTCTGCATAAGAAGTAAACGCATTGGCTTTTGATTTTTGAAAAATTAAAAAAAAATAATAATAATTATACAATTTAGTAATTCTTAGTCCAGGTAAAATACTTTTGTCTGCATAACCATATTTTGCCATTTATCACCGTCACAGGATGTGCAGACATAAAAGTCATCGAGGCAAGAAAACCAGCCGATCAGTGCGAGTAGGGTCTCTCTTTGAGAGATCAAAACTCAGCTTGTCATCTTGGCTAATATTCATTTACAGGTGAGTCTGTTGTCAGACAGCAGAGAATGAATAGTAAAATGTTACAATGCATTTCAAAGTTTTTTGATTGTTTTAATTTTGACAACTCTTTCCCTATTTTGAGTCGCCATTGTGTACTTCACAGGTTCGCTCAGGGATTGCGGATCAGACAAATTGATATGATGCAAGATGGCATTGCAAAAAGTTCCAGAACACTCTCTAAGATGGCGAGTATCATGAGGAAAGTGTGCCACTGTGCCATAAAACGATTCAGAAGAAGACATGGACAGATGATTGGAAGTGCTCAAGAATTTGCCGTTCTTGATGAAAGCAACTTCCGTCATAAACGAAAGGTGAATTAATAACCTATAAGGCAAATTCACACTGCAGTTGCCGACCACTGTTGTTGTCGTTTGAACATTTCTAATTGCCATTTATTTGGTCGTGGAATGTCTGAGACGTGACGTACTCTAATCTGGTGATTGTGTGAATTGGCCTTTAGTAAATATGTGGAAATGCAGATAATAAAAAAAGATCATAATAGCATAAAACCTGATGATCAAATGTTACTTGATTACAAACTTGCGTACTATTTCTAGTAACAAAGTAATAATGTAGAACCTTAAACATTTCAGAAGCAATTTTCCCTAAGATTTGTTCAAAAAGACAAATGTTTGTTTACAGTTTTAACCCCTTAAGCGCCCCCCCCCCCCCTTTTCACATAGACATGAAAATGTACTATCCAAACTTAAAGGTTTAGTTCACTTTCAAATGAAAATTACCCCAAGCTTTACTCCCCCTCAAGCCATCCTAGGCGTATATGACTTTCTTCTTTCTGATGAAAACAATCGAAGCTTTGTAATGGCAGTGAGCGGGACCAACGAGAATGAGCTGAAGAAAGTGCATCCATCCATCATAAACACATTCCACACGGCTCAGGGGGGTTAATAAAGGCCTTCTGAAGCGAAGCGATGCATTTGTGTAAAAAAAAACAACACATATTTAACAAGTTATGACGTAAAATATCTAGCTTCTGCCAGACCGCCTTCCGAATTTAATTTACAAAAAAAACGGAACCGGCGTTGCGTCAGTTAAGCTTTTTTCTGTAAGTTGAATAGGGAAGGCGTAGGACGTAGTGCAAGCCTTTTGAACTGCTAGAGTTTTACACTTTCTTTGTTAGTTGAATATAGAAGGCAGTCTGGTGGAAGTTAGATATTTTACTTCATAACTTGTTAAATATGGATATTTTTCCTACACAAATGCATCGCTTTGCTTCAGAAGGCCTTTAATAACCCCCAGGAGCCGTGTAGAATATGTTTATGATGGATGGATGTGGATGGAGGCACTTTCTTCAGCTTCATACTTGTTGGTCTGGCTCACTGCCATTATAAAGCTCCCCCAGATTTTCCTTTAATTTGTCACCCATCTGTATGTGTAAACATGTTAAATGAATATAATTATAATACTGTAGTATTTCTTCTTTTAATTACATATTTAACTTTTACAGTATGGACGAGGGAGAGCATCAACAACATGGAGGCGAAAAAAATGGGTGTTTGGCATGCTAGGTGTGAGGGATAAATGCAGACACCCAATCTTGCGGCTTGTGAAAAGAAGATCAAGACCTCACCTCATCCCCATAGTTGTGAAACATGTGCGTCCAGGCACTACCATTATTTCAGATGAGTGGAGGGCCTACCGGGGGGCTTTGGCAAATATGGGCTACAAACATTTTACAGTGAACCATTCCCAGTGGTTTGTAGACCCACACAGTGGAGCTCACTCACAACACATTGAAAGAGCTTGGCTGACATACAAAACAAGTGTATGGAGACTAAGAGGGAATAGGACAGAGAAGATGCTGAGAGAACACCTCTCACTCATAGAGTGGACTCATTGGCTTGGTGAAAAAAATAAACGGGGACCACTTGGGCGCCTAATAAAAGACATTCGCCATCAATTTCCTGTTTAGAGAACAACACACTGAACATTTGATTGTGTTTTATTTAAGATTTAAGTAAAATACAGGTTAAAATACAAGTTAACTTAGCCCTTGATTTTGTCACGGTCCTGCTGGTGTGCCCAGGCTGGCCACCAGATGTCTCTGTGTGTTGAGCACATGGCTTGTTTTTTGTTTGGTGCCATGTGCTCCCATGTCGATTGTCTGTCCCCTCCCATCTTGTTACTTAATCATTGTTTCAGTGGCTCCAGCTGTGTCTCCCTCGTTACCCTCGTTTGTCTCCCTATATAGTCTCCTTGTGTCTGCAGTCCTGTGCTGATCCGTTGTCTTTCATGTGTCGTACGTCGTGAGTGTTTCATGTTGACTGTGCTCCAGTCTTCTGCCTGCCTGCCTGCTTGTTTTTCCCCTTCGGGGTGGTTTTTGTTGTTCATTTTTGTTTCAGTTTTATTAAACACCATTTCCTCTGCACTTGAGTCCTCGACCACATCTCCCCTGACAGAACGGATCAGCCAAGATGAGGACTCAGCAGAGGAGGGGTTTGGGTTGCCCACCACCCACAACTATCTCCAGCCCCCTATACCAACGCATCCTCCAGTTTGAGGCCCTGAGCTCTTGCCGTCAGCAGGGCAATGATGTGAGGAGGTTTGCCGTAGAGTTCAGTGGTGCAGCTGAGGGGTTAGGGTACAACGATGCGGCCCTCAAGGACCTTTTCAACAGCGCCCTTGATGAGCCCCTCAGCTGGTGGAGGATGAGTGGGCTGGACCACCTCACATTTGGGGAATTTGTCGAGTCTTTGGCACGTTCCCCAGCTAAGGTGGCTGGTGTGCCTCAGGTGGTGGGCGACAAGGCTGCAGCTCCTCCAGTGGCAGCAGATGGAGCTGCAGTGCCCCTAATGGCAGCCGTCAAAGCTGCAGCGCACCCCGGGATGCCGAGGCTGGTGTGTAAGTTGGAGGATTCACCCATGAGGTCGGTACGGGCAGCCGACTTTTCTCCAACGAAACCCAGCCCGGTGGTCCTGGAGGCCATGGTGGAGAGAGCCCGTTCCACTCCAGAGCCCACGGAATCCGCTCCAGAGCCTGCTCCGTTCCGGGAGCCCACGCATTCCGTTCCGTTCCGGGAGCCCACGCATTCCGCTCCGGTCCGGGAGCCCACGCATTCCGCTCCGGTCCGGGAGCCCACGCATTCCACTCCAGAGCCCGCTCCGCTCCAGGAGCCGACAGAGTCCGCTCCAGAGCCCGCTCCGTTCTGGGAGCCGACAGAGTCCGCTCCAGAGCCCGCTCCGCCCCGTGAGCCGACAGAGTCCGCTCCAGGGTCCGCTCCAGAGCCCGCTCCGCCCCGTGAGCGCACGCAGACCGCTCCGTTCCGGGAGCCCACGCAGTCCGCTCCATTCCGGGAGCCCACGCACACGGAGTCCACTCCGGTCCGGGAGCCCACGCATTCCGCTCCGGGAGCCCACGCATTCCGCTCCGTTCCGGGAGCCCACGCATTCCGCTCCGTTCCGGGAGCCCACGCATTCCGCTCCGTTCCGGGAGCCGACAGAGCCCGCTCCGTTCCGGGAGCCCACGCAGTCCGCTCCGCCCCGTGAGCCCACGCAGTCCGCTCCGTTCCGGGAGCCCACGCAGTCCGCTCCGTTCCGGGAGCCCACGTAGTCCGTTCCGGTACGGGAGCCCACGCATTCCGCTCCGATCCGGGAGCCCACGAGTCCGCTCCAGAGCCCGCTCCTTTCCGGGAGCCATCAGAGTCCGCTCCAGAGCCCGCTCCGTTCCGGGAGCCCACGCAGTCCGCTCCAGAGCCCGCTCCGTTCCGGGAGCCAACGCAGTCCACTCCAGAGACCTCTCCGTTCCGGGAGCCCACGCAGTCCGCTCCAGAGCCCGCTCCAGTCCGGGAGCACACAGACTCCGCTCCAGAGCCCGCTCCGGTTCGGGAGCCCATGCAGTCCACTCCAGTCCTGGACCCCGCTCCGGTCTGGGAACCCACAGAGCCCGCTCCAGGGCCAGCCCCACCCTGGCACCCCTGTGTGCCCTTTGCTCCAGGCCCTCTTCCACTCCACGGGCCTGGCCCACCTCCCTACTAGACATTTTTCTGTTTAGTGTGTGTGGAGCGTCTGGGATCCGCTCCTTAAAGGGGGGGTTGTGTCACGGTCCTGCTGGTGTGCCCAGGCTGGCCACCAGATGTCTCTGTGTGTTGAGCACATGGCTTGTTGTTTGTTTGGTGCCATGTGCTCCCATGTCGATTGTCTGTCCCCTCCCATCTTGTTACTTAATCATTGTTTCAGTGTCGATAGTCAGTGGGGGGTGGTCACCAGAGTTTTGTCTGAAGTCCATCACAACCTCCTTTGTCTTACTCACATTGAGGGACAGGTTGTTTGCACCACACCATTCAGCTAGCTGTGCCACTTCCTCTCTGTAGTGTGTTTCATTGTTGTTGCTGATGAGACCTACCACTGACATGATGACTCACCCCAACACACACACACACACACACACACACACACACACCTCCTCAAAAATAATGAGTGCATGACACCCCTGGTAGCCATGGATGTTAAAATGGGGTTAAGAAAAAATTAACAAACAAAAGGACATTCAGAGATACAAATTTCATCAAAAGGATGTTTTGAGAATTTAGTTATAAGAAAGTTTTCTCTTAGCAGTATGAGAACCTCAATCGTGCACAAATAGCTAACATCAAAAGAACGTTCCGAGAATGCGGTTCTAGAACATAGATAGAAATTTAATCAAAAGGATGTTTTGAGAATTTAGTTAAAAGAACATTTTCTCTTCCAGTATGAGAACCTCTATCGTGCACAAATAGCTGACATCAAAAGAATGTTCAGAGACTGTTGTTCAAAGAAAAAAAATTCTTACCATTATATATATATTGTTGACCCTGGAACAACATTTTAATTCAAAAATGTAATCTTGACCATTTCCCTACACCTAAACCTAACCTTAACCATGAGTAATCCCTAAAATCATAGGAAATGATAGATGAATGACACTGCTGTACAACGACTAAACACTGATTGTAAGCCTAAACTTCACAAAAATTATAAACTTCTTCTTCAAATCTGATTGGTTAATAATAATGTTGTTCCAGGGTCAACATCTTTGTTCTGATTCTGATTCAAGGAACATGTCGCACTTGGTAGAATCAGGTTCTGCGGGCATGACGCCTCTGCATGGCTATATTTAATTTTTTTTTAATTTACTTTTTAGTCATTTAGCAGACGCTTTTATCCAAAGCAACTTACAAGTAACTAAAAAAGTAACTAAAACTATAAGTTAAAACTCTATAAATACTATATATACACATTTAAGGAAATTGAGAAATTAAATAAATGACAAATGCATACAACAACATTTAAAAACTAAACATTTAAATGAAAACAAAAAAATAAAGCTAAAAAATATATATGTTATTTAATTTCCATGTAGTATGTTGAAGTAACGTTACTAAAATAACTCAAATTTATTCAAAAATACCTATAAAGACATAATAAATGCATACATAATTTATCTAAAATTAAAATAGATAACACATCAAACGGCAGTAGTATATCAGTAACGTTAATCCTAAAAAAAGAACACTATCAAAAACACATGCTAACAAACAACAACTTACACATAGTAAGAATTGGTTATAAAAACTAAAACAGAAGTGAAACAAGCAGTAAGAGAGAAGATAAATAAAAAGCCATACTTATATCCTTTGGCATACTTATATTCATCTCATACTGGTGGAGTCGCACGGTGAAGTCGATGGTCTTTATACTCTTCGGTCTTCACGCGATCGCAGCTGCGGTAAACTACGCTTTTTATACCCATCTAACAAAATACTACTCCAATTCAGCTGAACACGTTTTCCTTTATCACAATAAATGGCCAAGCAAGCGCCCGACACTGACAAGGGATGCGATACAGTACGAGACCAAACGCTATATTTATGGCGAGAACAAGTTAATCTATACACAAGTTAATCAACACAAGTTGATCTTTGCACACACACACACATTGGAGGAAGGGCAATTTCACATCTTCAATTAACCTCACCTGCATATTATTTTGGACTGTGGAAGGAAACCAGAGTAAACCCACACTGACAGAGGGAAAACATGCAAACTTCACACAGAAAGACCTGACCAAGAACTTCTTATTGTGAGTAAATATTGATAGCGTCATAATGATGTTCTTGAACACTGTTTAAAGAACTTTTGTTCTCAACTTGTAATTTTGAGAAGAAACGTTCTTTAAACAGTGTTCTAAGAACATCATTATGATGCTATGAATATTTGCTATATGTTTTTATAATCTTAGCAGAAAACATTGTGACAATAATGTTCATGGACTATTGATTTGATGTTATACATTTTTGATAAATGTCCTTACAATTATATTGATGAACAGTTTGGGAAAAATTATTACCAGATAGTCCTTTTAAAATTAATTTTTGGCTTCTATATTTTACATTTACGTTTACATTTAGCAGACGCTTTTATCCAAAGCGACTTAAAGAGCATTCAGGTTATACATGTATTGTCAGTATGTGAGTTCCCTGGGAATTGAACCCATGACCTTTGTGCTGCTAACACAATGCTCTAACCACTGAGCCACAGGAACACCATCTTTTATTAGAATAGTAATAGTTAAAATAAGACAAGAATTTATACAGAACTGGCTACTCCTGTTTTTTTTTTGTTTTTTTTTTTTTGAAGCAACAACAAGTAGTGTGAAGTAGTCTTATCGTTTGACTTTTATGAGCAGACAATTTTTAGTGCATCAAAATCATACAACGCGACGAGCGTATAGCATAGTTCGATTCCCGAACAGATGACTCATACGCGAGGTGAGGTGTTGTGCCCAATTCTGACCCCCACCATATTATTACCCCCCTAGTATTGGTAGGTTTAGGTGTGGGGGAGGGATTAGGATTTGGCAATCAGATGGCGATTTCAAGGAGAGGGGTAATAATTTGGCAGGGGGGCGAAAATGGGTACAACACCGGTCCTTCTTTTGTGTATCAGCAATTTTCGGCAACACTATTATAGTTTTAATGCCAAACAAATTACAATTTTCTTCTTAATGAAATAAACACAACGACGTTTGATTTCCGAATGAATGACGCAAGAGCAGGGCCGTCGCTAGTGGAGTGAAAGGTGGTGACAATTTTAGAGGTCCCCACCGCCCAGGGGGCCCCACAAAATCCAGGAATTATACTATATAGGCCCATGTTCTGTGAATAATTCTAATATTTTATTAGTTGTATAACGGAGATATTATGAAAACCACATGAAACCACATGAAAAAAGCATGCAATTTGGTTCAATGCTTGTAAATTGTACAGTATATGATATAAATTTAATTTGATATAAATTAAGGTAGGCCTACTTTAATTAGGCCTATGTTTTAAAAAATTTAAACATGACATTATTTACATTATTTGAACACCTAAATGTTTAATAAAAAAGGCTACATGTAATATTTAATTCAGATGAAATTCGTTTTCCATTTGGATTCGTTCATTAAAAAATAGAAATGTCAAGCTTTTAGATAAGGTAAGTGACCTCGCTTTCATACGGATTACGTAATCAGGAATATTAGTTTTCGATTTGAATTCGTTCATCTAAAAATAGAAATTTCAAGCTTTCAGATACGGGAAAGACTCTACCTCGCTTTACTTTCATAGGGATTACATAATCAGAAATATTCGTTTTTGATTTGAATTCGTTCATTTAAAAGTAGAAACTTCAAGCTTTTAGATAAGATAAAGACTGTACCTCGCTTTCATACGGATAAGATCATCAGAAATATTAGTTTTTGATTTGAATTCATTCATTTAAAAATAGAAACTTCAAGCTTTTTAGATTCTTTTGATTTTAGTCTTATGTATTTGAGTATTTAAGGTTTCTCTGTGAATCAAGGAAATTTGAAAGTGAACAAGCCGGCGCGTGAATGGTTAAAGCTGCTGCATTCAATTGTATCTTTAGATTTCAAATTCAATATTGATTTTAGAACTGTTGACATTATTTACTGTATGTAACGCAAGTACTTTATAAGTAACTGTAATTTAATTACCTAAAAATGAACAGTAATCCTTTAATTTACTTTTTCGGTGGATAAGTAATTTAATTACAGTAACGCGTTACTTAGTAATTAATTACTTAGTTACTTAGTAACGCGTTACACACGACACGATACACATTCAGCCTGGCATGTTGCGGTCAAAGGAACCGATTATGAACCTGTCCTGTCAAGGAGAATGTTAATGAACTTTCCCTGTTTCCTGATGGTACTGCTGTAGAACCTGCAGAGGTGGTGGCATCCGCTGTAGAACTTCCAGAGGTTTCAGTGGTATCCACCTATGCACTCTCTGCTTGTCCTGTCACGGCTATGAAGGCCGTCTGTGAAGGGTGGCTGATTGTGAACTGTCTGTCCATCTCGTCTCAACTAATGTGTCTGATTTCGAACTGTCTGTCTTGCCTGTCTCTGTCAAGGAATCTAAACCTGAGCTGTCTGTCGGTCTAAATGCTTCTGTTGAGTCTGAATTTGAACTATCTGTCGGACCTGATTTAGACATTGAGTCTGTTGTTGAACCATCCGTCTGTCCAGTTTCTATTAATGGGTCTGAGTATGAATTGTCTGTCTGTCCAGTTTCAGTCACTGAAATGTCTACCAGTCCAGCTTCAGTTAATACATCCAATTTTGAGCCGTCAATCTATCCCATACAAGCCCATGAATCTGTTTGTGAACTACCTGCCTGTTCAGTTTCCCTCAATCAGCCGGATTTTGAACTGTTTGTCTTGCCAGTTTCTGTCACTGAACTGTTTACTTCAGCCTCTGTCAATGCCCTTGATTTTGAGCTGCCGGTCCGATTCCAGCCAATGCATTTAATTATGAACTGTCTGTCTGTCCAGTTACAGTCAATGGACCCAATTATGAACTGTCTGTCTGTCCAGTTACAGTCAAAAGACCCGATTATAACTGTTGGCCAATCCAGTACCAGTCAATGCATCCTTTTGTGAACTGTCTGTTGGTTTAAATTCTGAAGTCAGATCTGATTATGAACTGTCTTTCTGTCCAGTTTCAGTCAGTGAGCTTATTGATGAACTGTCTGCCTGTTCAGTTGTCACCAGGGAAACAAATTATTAACTTTTTGTGTTCCCTGCCTCAGTCCTTGAGGCCATATATGCACTGTTTGTCTCGTGTGTCTCAGTTTTCTCTAGTTCCCAGTCTCTGCGATGGGTCCCTGATTCGTCTGGTCCACCGTGGTCATCTTCAGTCTCGCTTTTGTGGTCGTCCATCTATTCTGCTCTGCCGTGGAGGTCTTTGGCATCACTGTGGTGGTTTTCTGCTCTGCTCTGGTGGTCTTCTGCTGCACAGTGGTGGTATTCGGCTTTGCTCTGTTGGTCTTCTTCCCTGCTCTGGAGGTCTTCTGCTCTGTCTGCTCCGGCCTAGTGGTCTTCTGCTCCATCTGCTCTGCTGTGGAGGTCTTCTGCCCCGTCTGCTCCACCCTGGTGGGCTCCAGGAGCAGTCGTGGACTAATGGATAGAACGTCGTACTTGTAACCTGAGGTTGTGGGTTCGAATCTCTGCTTCGGCAGGAATTGTCCACAACTGAGGTGAGACCCTTGAGCAAGGCACTGAAACCCCAACTGCTCCCTGGGCGCCACAGCGTTGGCTGCCCACTGCTCCAGGTGTGTGTGCACTTGAATGGGTTTAATGCAGAGCACAAATTTCACTGCTGGTTATACTCTGTATAATTGTGTATGTCAGCGGTCTTCA
>JAPDDN010000086.1:0-94016 GCA_027422405.1 Ptychobarbus kaznakovi
AGCTTAAAAAATTTGACGCACTGAACGTTTCTAATCATGAACGAACAACGTTAATTGTATCAAATATTATTGTAGCTATTTTTTTGTCTTTTCGAAGCTGCTTTTCAAATCCACTTGGCTCAAAAATTTAGGGGCCAGGCAAGACGCTCTCATAAACGTCCATATAGTTTTTTTTTTCTATAACATTTCTCATATTCCATAGCCTATAGAAACAATTTGATATAATGTATTCTCATAATAGCATCTGAAAAATGTTACGTATCATATTAGCAATGTACAATATATTTTTCTCAAACAAAAAGCTGTTAATATTAACATGCGATCATGTAACATTAAATTACACGCAATGCTTGACTGTAAATTGATAATTAAACACCATGCTGCAAATTATGCATTGGTATAGTAACAATTTCATACATTATATCATTGAGAAACATAAGGTTTAGTAACATGAAATGCATCTCTAAATATGATTTAGAAAGTCGAAGGCATGTGTGTGTAACTACAAAACACTTATGCTTGTAAAAACAGCGTCTTGGCAGATCTCCTCCATTCCTGATATGAATGTGCCATGGCTTGTTTCCCTTATCAGGGAAAATAAAGATGATTAATTCTATAGAAAATGAAATAATCGCTGATACCACAAGCTTTTTGGATTAACAGCTGTTTAGCGTTTAATCCTTTACGCCATACATTCAATGTAAACCCTGCCTGAGATCAGCCAATGATTGCTAAGTAGCAATTCAGCTATTTTAATAGAAACAGATGGCGGTGGAGGCCATCAAATAAGCATCGAATCTGTCAGGCTTTTGTAAAAATACATGTGAACTTTGTTACACAAGGTCAGAACAGTAAGTAGCCAGTTTATTGTAAATATTTATATATGACATTCAACCAAAAGCTGTGGCTCAGACCATATCAAACAAACAACATCTCAAACATTCAACCATTCAGTGATACGACAATGTATCAAATGTTTACCTAACCGTTAAGTATTGACCACATCTCCGTATTCAACTTGGCAACAGTAAATGACCACTTACGGATCCCCGACTGCACATTAAAAACACCCTCTAGAATTACATGTGTGAGAGAAATCCAAATGTGCATATAATTTGAGCTGCTTATATAAAATAATTGTATTTGTAGCCTGCATAGGCTGTTCAATGAAAAGCAGCTGTGTCAGCATATTTCCATGAGGTCTAAACGTCTGAGACCTTTGTGAAAAGAGTTTATTGTTGTTGAAAACAAAAATGAAACAAAGCAACATACAAAATAAATAAGTGTTTTAAATGTAAGCATTTTCAGAAGTGGTCTCAGACCTTTGGTCTCCACTGAACCCTGCAGATTTTATAGAATTTATTCTCATAATTTGAGTTTTTTTCTCTGTTGTAATGATTCGTTCCAGTTTTTGAGCTATTCTTAAAAAAAAAAAAAAATCGGCTCATGAGAGCCATTCATTTCAGGAATCAAGATGTCGCACTGTAAGTGTTTGATTTGTTGAAAAAAAAATACATATATTTCAGAAATCTGGCTATGCTTGTTGAACCGCATGTTACTGATTCACTAAAAAGAACCAGTTCTTTTGTTTCGGGAATCAGGTTGAACTTGTGGCACAGCATGTTTTTGAATTGTTAAAAAGAATCAGCTCGTAAGAATCATTCATTTTGGGAATCGGGCTACACTTGATGCACTGTATTTACATTTACTAAAAGAAACCGACTGGTAAGAGTCATTCATTTCAGGAGTTAGGCTACACTTGATGCACAGTACATTCTTGATTTGTTAAAAAGAACCGTCTTGTAGAGCCGTTTCGGGAATCGGGCTACACTTGTATTTAGATTCGTTAAAAAGAACCGACTCAGAGTCACTCGTTTTGGGAATCAGGCTTCACTTGTTGTGCTGTAGGTTTCTGATTCGCTATTATGAACCGGCTCTTAAGAGTCATTCATTTCAGCAAGCAGGCTACACTTGTCGCGCTGTCATTAAATCACTTATTACAGTACTAGATTCAGCAGCAGATAAGCACCAAATAAAGGGAACCTTTTAATTTGGTATTTTACAAAAATATGATCAAATGCAAAAGACTGATCTGGGTAATCGATTCTGGTATGCTGGGATTTAATCGTAAAAAACAGCACACTTTCATACATGTCAATTCATTACTTCCTGAAGCATGGCATAAAACACATTCTCCACCCATGAACCATTAAAAGGAGGTCTTCATAAGACGTTACACACTGCAGAAGGATTGTGCTTAGCAGTTGCGTTGTTGGCCCAGTATTTCTTGGTACCAAATTCCTCCGGGTACAGGGCGGAATATCCTACCGCTTCCACGGATCTCCTCTTCTGGATGCGGTGCAGCAGGATACGATAAATGCCTGTTATTGGGCTGCGACAGTCAGTGCAGGTGTTATTCTGCAGGTGCATGCATCTGATGCCCAGCTCGATCAGGGCCGAATTCACTTCCTGTTCCTCCACACACAGACTCTTCGCAGGGTCAGCCAGGTAATTGGGCGTCGCATTGAAAGCAGGATAGGGTTTGGGGTATTCGATGCCCCTCAGCCAGGAGCATACCATCAGCTGTGACACAGTGGTCCGGTCCACAGGGACGGGTCTCAGCATGACTTTGATGGCCAGTTGGCAGAGCTCAGGGACGTGGGGCGGGATGCTGTATGCTCCCTGCAGGATGCAGCGTTTCAGTCGGCCTAAGTTGTCGGCGTAGAAAGGCATGGTGGCGGTCACCATAAAGTAGAGTAGGACGCCCAGTGCCCAGATGTCCACATAACGGCCCACGTAGCTTTTGTCTCTGAACAGCTCAGGGGCCGCATACGGCGGGGAGCCGCAAAACGTGTTCAGAATTTCGGTCGGCTTACTGACAACACTGAAACCGAAGTCACCTACTTTGATGCAGTAGCATGTGGTGTAAAAAATATTCTCTGCTTTCAGGTCACGATGGACGATGTTGTTTTCATGCTGAAAAACAAAAACGAAATATAAAGATCCATTAGACTGAATCATACCTTGCAAAATTATGTGTGTGTGACCCTGGACCACAAAACCAGTCATAAGTCATTTATTAAAATTTGTTTAAATTTCATCATCTGAAGGCTGAATAAAAAAGCTTTCATTGGTGTATGGTTTGTTATGATGGGACAATGTTTGGCCAAGACACAACTAGGCCTATTTAAAAATCTGGAATCTGAGGGTGCAAAAAAAACTAAATATTGAGAAAATCACATTTAAAGTTGTCCAAATAAAGTTCTTAGCAATGCATATTGCATATGCATATATCTTCATGGAACATGATCTTTACTTAATATCATAATGATTTTTGCCATAAAAGAAAAATCGATAATATTGACCCATACAATGTAGCCTATTGCTACAAATATACCCATGCTACTTATGACTACCTAAATGTAATTCAATGAATTTTGCTGATCAGTCTCAATTAATAACTATATTTATCATACAGGGTTTTGATCTGTCAGTAAAAAAAATGTGCACACATTACAAAATGTAATGAACTATTGTTATAATAATACTAAATGTTACTTGTACATGTTTTAATTAAAATATAATTCTTGAACTGCACTACCGTTCAAAAGTTTGGGCTCTGTAAAAAAAAAAATGATTCTGAAAAAAATGTCCCTTCTGCTCAGCAATTTGGTAAAAAATACAGTAAAAACAGAAAATTGTGTGAAATAATATTACCATTTAAACCTACTGCTTTCTATTTGAATATATTGTCACATATAATTTATTCCTGTGATAAAAGCTGAATTTTCAGCATCATTATTCCAGTCTACAGTGTCACATGATGCTCCAGAAATCACTCTAATATGCCGATTCGCTGCTCAAGAAACATTTCTGATTATCAATGATGAAATAAAGTTGTGCTGCTTAATATTTTTGTAAAAACCATGATGTAGAAACCTTTTTTTTTGTATTTGATGAATAGAAATCATTTGTCCCATTATAAATGTCTTTACTGATACTTTAAAAAATTAAAAAAAACTGGAAAAAATTATTTCACCAAAATAATCGAACTGAATTGAACAAATTCCGAACAAATTGAACCAAACGTCATGTCTCATAATCTACGTTTAGAAGATGTTCAACCCATTTAATTAAAACTCGGAAGTCAAATTGCTTAGAAAAGTAACAGAGCACCTATTCTCAACAAATCACTGGCAATAGTTCACGTTTGTAGCACATGTGCAGGATGAGTCCCGTAGTTTTAATCCGGATTTTGAGGGATTTGTACTAATTCTAATTCCAAGTGCGAGCGATGCTTGTCTTCACAAGCAGCATTAATAAACAGGAGCTGTTGTCAGGTCGGGTAAGGCCTTGCTGCACTCACCATGTATTTGATGGCAGAGATGATCTGGGCAAAGACAAGCTTGCTCTCTAGGTCTGACAGGCGTCCCCTGCTGGTGATGCGTGAGAACAGGTCTCCTCCGCTGCCGTACTCCATTGCGAGGTACACATGCTTACTGGTCTCAAGCACCTCATACAGACGCACAATGTTCGGATGGGAGAGGTTTTCCATGCAGATGATCTCGGAGGCAAATAGATTCTGCGTCTTCTTGTCGAGACGCGCCTTCCTGAGGATCTTTACTGCAACACGCTCTGTGAGACAGAGAGAGGGAATTAAGTGTGTTAAATCACAGTGAATTATATTTGGGGAAATCCATGTTATTTAAACATAGCAGGGGAGCTAGTGAAATATTCTAGTGGCCTTTTCATCTTAAAATCTTAGTAAAGGTCTTTAAAAAATATGCGGCCGAATGCTAGAGAGGCCTCCCTGCTGTGCTGCTTTCAAAAAGCATCTCAACCAACCCACCAAAAATATTAGAGCGATTCACAGAGGGGGTGCTGTAAATCTGATGGATTACATGAGGGTCACTGAAGTCTACAGACACAGTTCGACTGTGCCGCCTGCTGTCAGGAGCTGCAAACTGACAGATCACAGCAATCCAGAGAGCGTAAAGTCATGATGAAGCATTGACAGACATTTATTTTTTTCATATTGTTAAGCACGCCTGAGTGTAATGGATTCTAACGAAAGACTAAATGTAAAATGGGGACTTGGTTCTAAGCATTGGTTGTTGACTGGATTTTGAAAATTAATCTGCCAAAATATGAGTCAGATGAATGAGAGTTTGCAGAGAAGAGGGAAGACTGAGTTTAAAGGGATAGTTTACCCAAAATGATCATTTGCCGAACATTTAAATGTCATCAAAGTTAGTTTTTTATCAAAAAAGTATTTAGAGAAATGTACCGTTCCCATCACTTGCTCATCAATGGATCCTCTACAGTGAATGGGTGCCGTCAGAATGAAAGTCCAAACACCTGATAAAAACATCACTATAATCCACACTTTAGTCAATCAATTAATGTCGTGTGAAGCAAAAAGCTGTTTGTAAGAGACAAATTCATAATTAAAACGTTTTTAACTTTCTACTAAAATATGAGTCCTCTCTCCACAATATTGCTTTATCCAGCAGTTTGGACTCTTATTCTGATGGCACCCATTCACTGCAGTGGATCCACTGGTGAGCAAGTGATGTAGTTATATTTTATCATGAGATCAGGTTGGAATTTTCATTTCATCCCAACTATAAAATATCTAGTTCACACTAAGACTATTTAATGTTATACAAAATAGATAAAAATCACTTTTAATACACTATATTAAATAAGTAACTGATTTACACCTGCAGTGGCCCCATAAAATATTTGGACATTTAGAATTCCCCAAACAGTAAAGATTCAAACTACAGATCTCTGTATTATATAGTTTATTTGCCGATATGGTCTTGTTTTTTAATTTAGACACCCTTTAGATTTTTCTAATGCACACTTAAAATAAAAAAGTATAATTTATTCATAAAAAGCAAACAAATCTCAGAACTGATATCTTTAATCTCAAAATTGATATATTATGCACACTGTACATTAAAATGTTGTGAACTAAGTTCACTTGCAGCACAAATTATTAATTATTTATATTAATTATTAATAATGTCTAATATATATATATAATCATATTTATTATTAATTATTGTGTAATTGATATCAGACATAATTTCAGTAAAGCTAGTACCAGCACACTTTTCAAATAAAACATTCGTTATGCAAAACAAGGTTTGAGCATTGAATTATAGATTTAATTATGGCAGGTTTATACTGGGTTAATAATGAAAATTAAATATGAAATATAAATTATGTTTGTTTTGTTGTTTTTATACTCTAGTCTTTATCCTTCACTGAATGAAATTGAGCATTTGATTTCACATTTTAGAAGCCATTTTGAGAGTTTTATTTATTTGGTAATTTAAGCATTTCAATTTGTATTTAAATTCTCTTAGGAAAAAAACATGCCCCTTAAAAATGACCTTGACACTTGTTGGTTAAATGTAATTGCAAACTGCAAAGTTAGCTTGGGAACCGGTATAACTTTTTCCCAAGTGCCACTTGGTTTGAATTGATTTATAACATTTCTATTCAGATGTTATGAATGGTAGAAGTGTTCAAACACTATGGGTGAATCCCATTTCTCTGTCTTACCCCTTCCCCTTCGTCTTACCCCTAGCCCTTGTCCCTCGAAACCGAGTGGTAAGCGCTAGGGGTGAAAACATACCCCTATGAAACGAGATACCACTTGATTATGGTTAAGTCATCATACATCGTCGCTAGCTGGCTGCTACGTCACCAGAGGCGACAAGTGTTGATCGCAAACTCTCCGTCTAAAAGTGTGTGTTTGTCGATTGCGTTGGTTTTAGTGATGTTTTCTCTAGTCAGAGAAACGCGGGACTGTTGTGCAAATCAGCAATGTAACGTTAGCGTGGAAAAATAGCGATTTTTAAAAACCTTTCAATTAAGAACATGGTTGCAAATATATATGTAAGTTACAGGACTGTGTAGAGCACAAAACAAGACTATCGTAATTTTAAATAAATTATTTAAGATGAAAATACTCTCTGGATGATCTGGCCGCAGTGTGTTCTGGGTACCCCTTGGTTTCAAGTAAGCTCGCGAAAATTCTTGGTTTTAAGGGCTATCTACCCCTTCCCCTCAGCCCTACCCCTCGATCAAAATGAGAATTGGGATAGCCCTTACTCTCACGTGAACGTGCAAAACTAAGGGGAAGGGGTAACGGGAAGGGGTAAGACAGAGAATTGGGATTCACCCTTTGCGTGGCCACTCAATGTAAAGTCATTCAACACTCCGATTGTCTCACCTTTAGTCAAAGCATGAACACCCAGTTTGACCTGGGAGAAATTTCCAGTCCCAATTTCTCCTCTGAGTTCATAGAAAGCAATCCTGCGGCCCAGCATTATGTCACTGATGACCTGGTCATTGTGGGACATGTCATACAGGACCCTCTCGAAGGCCGTCTGCTTCGCTCGTTGTTCAGGCGTCAGTGTTGGAGCCTTGCGTGTTTCTGCTTCCTTCTGGGCAGGTTGGGCCACTGGCTCATTCTTTCCTTTTTTATCATGTCCCTTCGCCCAGACATTTAGTGTTTTGGTACCTTGGATGGGACAAATGAAAAAAGAAGACTTAAAATATGAGGTTACTAAAAAGGTTGAACAAATGTCATTTTATGGATCCTCTATGATAAGAGTTGTGAAGAGTGTTTTAGGGTCAACTGAGTTCATTTTTTAACCTTTAACCTTCCGTACCGTTTCTTATTTCAATGACAACAGTTGAACTCAATTGAGCATATTTTTAAAGTACATGTTTATAAAGAATAAATAATGATATGATATTAAAATGACTCTGGCATTGGCCTCGATGTTTGATTTTCCAGACTATTAAGCGGATTTCCTTCTTCAGTGTCGTGATCCCTGTTGACCGCATCTTTGAAAGGTTAAGCTCCTGTAAACCTTTCCTTCAGCATGGAAGGTCAATCTTGGGCTGCGGAGACTGACACGGCTATTGCTTCACATTTACCAAACAAACGTCAGGACCTAATGATTTTTATTTGTTATTTATTTTCAATATAAATAGTTACTGCATATATATTTGCAAATAAAATCTGTATTTAAATCAAAGATTACATGTTATCTTTAGGATCTATTATTTTTATTTAACCCATAAAAATGAATTTTTATTTTATACATTTTAGATAATGTATTAGGTTGATTCTGTTAAAAAAATAGTTTTTTTTACCAAAATCAAGTCACTGTATAAATAGTTTTTTGAGAGAAGTTAAAAATCTAAGTTCTGTCAGCTAATGTCTTAATAATTGTACTGTACCACTATCAATTTGTTCAGTAAAAGCACAATGCCTCATTCAGCCAACAAATTCATCAAGACAGCAACAGATTTCTTGTTCGGGAAAATTTTTATGAAGTAACACAGTAAATTAATGTATTGTTTTGATAGCTGTATATTTTGTGTAAGTTTTAAGTGAGTTAAATCTTTCATGGCTAAGGAACAGTAACAAAAACAGTAACAATCAACAAATGTAAACGAGCTCTATTAACTATATTGACAAAATAACAGCAAAAGTTAGGACACAGCAAAACAATAATCCTAACGGCATAATTTATTCATGCTGCAATGCATGCTGGTAACTTACAAACCCTTAACATTTCAGAAATATGAAATTCTTTGTTTGGACAATTGTTTAACTAGTTGGGAAAAAATTATTTGGGGAATTACATCTGTCTGACTCTGGCATGTTTTTTTTATATGTAGTTTCATGAAAATTTCATTTCGTAGTATTTGGGTTTCATAAAGTGGAAAATACAGTTGCTTTTTTATAGAGTAGGTTGGTATATTGACATTATGTGCAGTTTTGTTTTATTCTAAATGTAAGTTTAAATCTAAATCTAATTTAAAAACCTAAAATATTGCTACTTTATTTTTTACAGTGAAGTTCTTGCAACCACAGCTGCCGTTGTTTAACATATTTCACAGATTCTTTTCATTAAAGAACTAAGCCTAAATGTAAGACTTGCATGACACCAGCATGTTGAAATTACATGGGGAACACCCTTTTGCAATATCACATTCGTCGCAGAGATGTTCTTGTATAATCCTAATCCATGACGGTGTCCTTTCTATTTTAGTTCAAATGTCCAGTGTGTCTGCACTAGAGGCAAGATCAGGCGTGTAAGTCTGAATAGAAAAGTCTTTAAGACGGGTGGATTAGGAGCCACTTTAAGACCGTGCATCACTCAACACACTTCTAAAAATAAACAGGACATCCACTAAACTACTTTCAATATCAGAAACACCAATGCTGCAAGAACAAAACAAATAGTTGGGAATGCGTGGGACTTCACTTAATGACACTGTTTTCATTAATTATTTTTGATACAATGTTTTGAACAGTATTGACAAAAATCTCAATAAGTGTTCTAAATATAATTTAAACTCTGACAAAAAATGACAAAATTTCCATAATGTATCTATTGGACACATGTTTGTACTGTGTTCAATATATTTAACAAACAAAAAGCATTAAGTGTTGAAATTAAAGATTTAAAACTTAACATTCAAGATCAAAGAAAAAATTACGACATCTTATGCTGTAATTAATATGCAGTTAATATATGATCACATTCATTTGTCTTGTAAGAAAAATATCTTTAGAATTCTCTTTTGATTACTTATTCATAATCTATGCGAACCACTGCACAAAAGAAAAACAGGTCTAATATAATATAGCCCTACAAGATGGTGCATTTCAAAACTCTCCCTATACTCTATTCCATGAAGAAATATACTTTACCTGGTAGCTGTGGATCCTTCATGCTGGTGTATGAATGGACGTAGAGAACAGACAACCTCTGACTACAGTCTTCAATCCTCCAGCGATCACCAGCGCTCAATCCAATTAGATGGATGTAATAATATCCATTATATCACACCCCAATGAAGCTGCACAAAAGCTGTGTAGCAGACAGCCGACTCGAGTTTAATGGTAACAACATGGTATTTGATATGGGAAGACCTGTTCAGTTACACATGTAATGGCCAAAATGGTTTTAAACTATAGTTGCATCACCAAAAACCAATGACTTGTACTTTCATTATATGAACAAAAGTACTGGGACACCTTCTTCAGAAGAGACAAAAAGCACTTCCAAACTGTGGCAACAAAGATGGAAACATAATTCATGTACTTAAATTTTATTTCCACTTCTGTTGCAACAGTTTTGAAGTGTATGAAATGACTGTACCCATATGTCATTGGTGTTTGGTGATTAATTTTTGGCTGAAGGTCTGCATTTAAAGTCACACCAGAGGTGTTCAGCTGGGATTAGGACTTGTCTTTCTGCAGACCAGTCAAGTTCTTCCACACTGTAAAAAAGCCCATGTTCAGTTCATGTTCTTTATATTAAAACGGCTGTACAGCATTCAGATTGACCATTAGTTGAGTAGGCGTGGTTTATTCAGAGATTACGCAAGAGAATCGAAAGTAAAATGGCTGAAGTTCAATAAGGACGGAGAGAATCAGTCCTGCTGTCTGGCACATGAAAGTTGTGAATTCATCCGAAATAAGAGGTCGTCCTGCAGCGATTTCACGTTGTGAACTGTAGGGAGAATGTTTGTGATCTTGATCGACGGCTGATGGTGCGTTCCTTTTAATATAATCTCTCGCCGAAGTTTGCTTCGTGAGGATTTGAATGTGCGTCATTGAAGACCGTGAGTGTTATTTAACGGTTCATCATATTGTTTTCGTTGATATACTTCTAAGTTATATTTCTCTCATACTAGAGTATGATTACGTATTATGTGAAATATTTAGCTAATAATGACATGTACGATCGCCATTTAAGAGCTGTCATGACTCTGCATTTTTCCTTTGAAGTGTTAGCATTAATTGCACATTTTGTACGTTCCATTACTAACTAGTTTCATTTGTTTATTGTAGAACCACACCAAAGAATTAAACACACCACACGAACAAGATCCATTTGCAGCAACAAACATCATTTATGGACCTCCTCACTTATTCTCATCGAATACTGTGCATCAGTGAACTTTAGACTATAGCTTTGTGCCCATGTTCACAGTCAACCAGACATCTGAACGTTCCTGCGACTGTACAAACCAATCAGGACTATTGTGATCATTGTTCTCTGCATAATTGCAAGATTGTATATCCTTGAGGTTTAAATCTGTTGTAACTATTTGTTTTCAGTTATTATTTGCGTAGGCCTACGCTATTTATATGTACATTTTATTTGCACTTATGTGAACTCTTTAAATCAAGAGTGTGCGTATATTGAGTTGATTTCTTGATACTCAACCTCAAAATAGTAAATTCATAAAGCTGAGATACAACTACCCGTTTCCTTACTCTCTTGGTCTCTGGAAGTCATTTGTAGTAACTGACACTCTAAGGTGATTTAGTACCGTAACAGTAACCAACGCATTCATATAGTCTTTCATACATTTTATGGTCCTTCGAGCCGGATCTATAACCACCTTAGCTACGATGTCCAGAGCTAGAGAGGAGGCGTTAAAGCCAGAGATTGTTCGCCCGCGTAGAACAACAAGACGGCCGTCGCATTTACATGACTACGAAATTAGTTATACACAGAAACAGCTCACGTTCGAAGATGAACAGTCTGATATGCTTGCTTGTATGCATGAAATGAGGGATGAAAATAGGAAAATGAGGCAAGATATGCAACGCCTATCTGATATAATTGCTAACTCTCCTGTGTTAGCTTCTCAGGCTTCAGTATCTATGCAGCAGCCATTGGATGAAGGAGCTGGAGTGTCATCTACACCAAAGTCTACTAGTATGCAGGCGTCATTTCAGGATGATGGGAATCCTAGCCAAGCAGAACATACTCCTTTGGTGCCACTTAGGGATGAATCCCTCCATGCAATTCGTGGTTGCGAACAGGATCACATTGAGGAACTGACCAGCAGTCTAAAGAGATTAGGCAGGTGGAGTGATAGTCAACCTAGTTCAGGTATGTCAACTCCTTCATATACCTCACCTCATGATAGCAAGAAGGACTCACCACATCAGACAGTTGACACTTCATTGTTGCGGCCCAGTATGCCACCTCTTGATGTTTCTTATAATCCTACAACTGATCCTTACTATCGCCACTCAAGCGACCGAGTGCGTTCCTTACAAGAGGATGCTTTGATTGATCGCTTTGATCATTCTTCAGGTAATTGGAGGCAAGAGTGCAGTCGAGATAATAAACAGTTTCGTACACCTGATCGATCTTACCATTCATTGGGCCGTTCTGAGAATTACCGCCCCATGTATCCTCCATCAATGCAATATCGAGGGCCCACTCCTACAATACCACATTTCAGTCATGATGATCCCCGAGAATTCGCTCGGCTTAAGCTTGCATTAGACAACGTTCTTCATGATGACGCTTCTGAGTCCTTTAAGTTCCAAATACTTTTGGATCATCTTAAGTTGGAAGATGCTTTGCTTGTTGCTGACTCTTACAGTCACAGTCGTACTCCATTCAGTGACACAATGAGAGCGCTCACTGATATGTATGGGCAGCCACATCAATTGGCATTGCAAAGGATTACTAATCTTATGGACGGGCCCAATATCAGGAGCGGGGATGTGAAGTCTTTCAAGGGATTTGCCCTTCGTGTCCGGGCACTGGTTGGGATGTTGAATCAATTAGGTAGCCCAGGTTGGACAGAACTGAAGTGTGGTTCACATGTTTCTCGCCTCTTAGCTAAGTTGCCACACGACCTAAGATCTAATTTTAAGAGATTCATTAACCCGCTTCAAAATCCTATCCCAACCCTGCTGGATTTCGCAGACTGGCTGGAGTATGAGGTTCGCGTGCAGGTGGAAGGAACTCAGTATGGCACCTATCCAGATCATGATAAGCACAGTGATCGCAAAGACAAGAGAAGTGGCTTTGTGCCCCGAAAACTGACTACTGTTCTTCATGGCAGAGAGCAGAAAGTAGGATCATGGGAGAATCCAAAGGCTGGATACGCAGACTCAGATAGGTCACAGGTGAATCCTAAGAAGTATTGTCCATTCTGTGACACAGTTCAGCACTACATGAATCAGTGCTCCAACTTCAAACTCTTATCTAAGGAGCAGATTGAAAGTTGGATCAGGACAGGCAACAGATGTTGGCGCTGTGGACGGGGGCATTTTTCTTCCAGATGCACATTGAAAGCAAAGTGTAAAAGATGTGAGAGAAGGCATCTCGATGTTCTCCATGATGTTAATCCTAGCTCAGATACACGAAGTAGTGGCAACCTCAAGATGTCGGAGAAAACCACAAGCATGGTTGATCCTGCCTCTCAGACCTTGTACTTGGATCAGCCCACAAGTAGCAAGCAAGTGCTGCTTAAGTTAAGTAGAGTCATTCTTCAGAATGGCAATATGTCACTAGAAACCTATGCTGTGCTCGACGACGGATCTGAGCGAACTATCTTGCTGAATGAAGCCGCTCAACGTCTGGGCCTGCAAGGAGAAATGGAGGATCTTGCTCTTCGTACGGTGAGACAAGAAGTTCGTACCATTCATGGAAGATCTGTATCCTTCTCCATAGCTCCTGTTTCGTGCCCTGAAAGATCATACCACATTAAGGGTGCATTCACAGCTAAAGAGTTAAATCTGGTACAGCATACTTATCCTATCGCTGACTTGCAAAGGAGTTACCGCCATCTCCAAGATTTACCCTTGCATGATGTCAACAAAGCACAGCCCTTGGTGCTTATTGGATCTGACTATCCGCACTTGATCACGCCTGTGGAGCCAGTCAGATTGGGGCCCCCTGGAGGTCCAGCAGCAGTTCACACAAAGCTGGGATGGACGTTACAAGGTCCATCGAGGCTTCTCAAGCCTCACTTACAGCCTCAAGAATGTCTCTTCATCTCTTGTGCTTCTCCTGAGGCTGAGCTGTTTGGACAGGTTGAAAGGCTTTGGCAGCTAGATACACTCCCTTACCAATCTGAAAAGGTAGTCAGTCGATCTCGACAAGATGCAAAGGCGATTCACATCCTAGAAGAGAAGACCACCAGGATCGATGTGAATGGTGTACAGCGTTACGCCACGCCTTTACTCTGGAAAGAGTCGCTTCCTCCTTTGAATGCCCCCAAAGAAGCAGTCATGGCCCTGTTATGCAGCACAGAGCGGAAACTAGCTAAAGATCCAAAGAGGGCTGCGGCTTATGAGTCAGAGATTCAGAAACTGTCGCAGGCGGGTTATGTCACTCCATTGACATCGGCAGAGAGTGATTTGAGCTCCAAATCGTGGTTCATACCACATCATATGGTTCACCATAACAACAAGAATCGTATTGTTTTCAACTGCTCATTCGAGTATCAGGGTCAGTCCCTGAATGAGCACCTTTTGCCAGGCCCTACCTTAGGCTCAAGCTTATTGGGAGTTCTCTTCCGCTTTCGAGAATATCCCGTTGCTTTTTGCAGTGACGTGAAAGGCATGTTTCATCAAGTCCATCTCCTTGATGAAGACAAACCCTTCCTCCGATTTCTGTGGCGCCATGGCAAGACCACTGAACCGGCAGTAGTATACCAGTGGGAAGTCTTACCATTTGGTACTACTTGTAGCCCCTGTTGTGCTACGTATGCACTGCAGACACACGTGCAAAGAAATCTCGAGCCTACAGAGGAAGTACGTCAAACGGTTGAGCGCAGCTTCTATGTAGACAATTGTCTGAAGAGTGTCCCAAATGAAGCTCAAGCTAGCAAACTGGTAAACAAGTTGCAATGTCATCTTCTAGAAGGTGGATTCGAGTTGAGGCAGTGGGCCAGTAACATCACTGAGGTTATTCACCACTTTCCTGAAGAGTTAAAGTCTAACAGTGGCGAGATTTGGCTCACCCAAGAAACGGCTAACCCTCAGGAGAATGCCCTTGGATTAATATGGCAATGTAGATCGGACACCTTGGTGTACAAACCTTACCAGAGAGAAGAAGGTGATGTTACCATGCGAAAGATCTATCGCACTTTAGCCAAGCTTTACGATCCCCTTGGGTATCTCATACCGTATAGCACAAGAGCAAAGATCATTGTCCAGTTATTATGGGACAAAAGAAGAGAATGGGATGACCCCAATTTACCAGCGAATCTGCTAGCCAGTTGGAATCAATGGGAGAGCGAGCTCCCACAATTGACACAGATCTGTCTGCCAAGATGCTACAGTTCCAGCTTGCAGCACCCTGTCAAGATTCGAAATGTACATGTGTTTTGTGACGCTTCCGAAAGAGCTTACGGTTCGGTTGCATACCTGTGTTCTGAGGACGATCAGGGCAACTTGGAGGTAGCCTTTCTGGCTGCAAGATCGAGAGTTGCTCCAAAGAAACAGATCTCCATTGCTCGTTTGGAGCTCTGTGCGGCGTTAACAGGAGCACAGCTAGGAGACATCTTGAAGAAAGAACTGACTCTGGACATCCACCAATTTGTGTATTGGTCTGACTCAACCACAGTTCTTGCGTGGCTGCATTCTGATTCTTGCAGATACAGGGTATTTGTAGGAGTCCGAGTAACTGAAATTCAGGAATTGTCGGACCCTGGATCTTGGCGTTATGTTGACTCTGCATCCAATCCAGCCGACGATATCACCCGCGGGTTGTCATTGACTCAGCTAGCTGGAGACACGCGATGGAAACGAGGCCCAGCCTTCTTGATGCAATCTAGTAGCTGTTGGCCTAAGACACCAGATAGTCAAGTTCCTGAAGAAGTTCCTGAAGAGCTTAAGAAATCCACATTTTGCGGATCGTTAAGTGAGGCTGAACTTGTTGTACCAGATGCCCTTCAATTCAGTAGCTATTGTGAGTTCTTAGAGGCTACCGCACGATTCCTTCAAGGGGCGGCCGATGGCACAGAATCGCCTAGTGCCGATGATATTGAAAAAGCGGAGTTGTCTATCCTGAGACAATGTCAGAAGCATGACTTTCTGTAAAACAATATTTTCATTTTTACATTAAAGGAATAATTCACCTTAAATAATTTATTGAATAAAAATTCTCTCATGATTTAAAGTTGTTCCAAACCTGTACAAATGTATTTCTTCTGCTGAACACAGAAGAAGCTAACCAAACACTGGTTCCAATTCATTTATGTATTTTTCCATACAATGGAAGTCAATGGAGACCACCTGTTAAATGAGGACACCACTATTTTGTTGTATTTTTTTTACTAATTACAATACGGGTCATTTTCACCACATGCATTCGCGTGTTTTTTTAATTCTATGCTTAATAGCTGTTTTGCAGCCAAGACTAGTCAAGTCAAGTCACTTTTATTTATATACCGCTTTGACCAATACAAATTGTGTCAAAGCAACCGCACAATATCAAAATACACTCTAAAAATATGGTTCTTTAAAGGTTCTTTACATGCATTAATGGTTATATTTAGAACCGTAGCATTCTGAATAACCCTTTTATGCCGAAATTATTCTTTGTTAGAGTTTAGGGTTCAAAGCACTTCATTACTGATTCTCTGGAGTTCAGTGATCCAACTACACAGACTGCCAACACTCTCAACGGGTAAATCATTTCTCTCTTAAAATGTCTATAAATTATAACGTATTATAACGTGTGACCACTCTTTTTAGTTTAAGTGGACATGTACATGTGACCAGCTCTATTCAGTTAAGGATATTCTCCTCTTCTTCACTAAGTAACAAAGATATTGAATTTATGATCCATTTAGTTAGATATTTTTATTACTAGGGTTTATGCATAAACATACCCAGCTATGTCTTTATATTACTTTTTCCTTTTAACATTGTGAGGTGCTCACATACTACTTTTGGTCTTCATAAACAGTTGTTTTCACATAAACAACATTGTATATCTAAACTCAATTGTGCATTTCAGATGCAACCTCATCATCTACAGAGAGAAACTGCCATTCAATCACATCAAATTACAGACAATGATTCATTTAAAGGCATCATAGAGGATTGTGAAGATATTTTACTGGAGCTTGATCTTCAATGCACTATTTTATATTCTATTTTGTTTTACTTTAAGCATTTATTTATATTCAATGTCCATTCCAACCGTCCGTCCATCTATCCATCCAATGTATTATACTAATAACTGTTGTATAGAACACTGTCATTCTTGCTACAATTTCACGTCATTAAAAAAAATAATAATTGACACGTTGTTTTTGTGTTGATTTTATGTAAAACCCTAATAGACACTTATATTACAAGTATAATATAAGATATATTATAAGACCAGGTAGATAGAGGGGCAAAAAACAATATTAATAAATAATATATACAAATAATACTAATATTAATTATATGAACATACTAATATTAATTAAAAACTAACATTAAAAAGGTTATTTATAACACCATTAAGGTCCTATATGAATAGTTACCATATATACTTCAAAAACGAATTATTCAAAGAATACCAAAATATTCAATGGTACAACAAAGCAATGAAAATGAATTCTGGGGTATAATGAGGCATGAAATTAAGGCCTACAGTATGGAATGGATTTAAAATAGGCCTTACGCATTACACCGTTTATTTACTCCAAAATGTACTTTTTCCCCCTTATCAAATCTTTATTTTCTTCTTTGTATAATCTTAAGTAGCCTATTATTGGATGTAGTGCAGTTTTTACAGAATGTACTTCGTCTGTTGTAATCACTAATCAGTTTCTCTGAACTGAGGAAACATGTCATCTGTGATCAATTAAAAATCAACCTTCCTTGAAGTGTTTAATTTGTCAACAGCGCTCTTTAATGGACTTTACCTGACCTTTACAGAATGGAATGAGTTGACCCGCGAATATGACGTAGTGCTGTGACGTCGGTTCCGCCGTCCGCCTCGAGCTTGTGTTTACAGTCAGATTTGGCGGGAGAAGATTAGACGCTCCGCTTTCGGTTTGGAACGTGTTCTATTGCGAGCCGCGTGCATCAATGGCGGCGACTGCGTCTGCAGCTCCCGCGGAGTCGGAGTTGGACCGCAGCGGAGCTGAGGACGAGCCCCGAAGCGCTGAGCCGGAGGAGGACGGAGGGACCGGGCAAGCTGGGCCCACCGTGGCCGCCCAGCAGAACCGTCTTGCCAAGCTACCGCTGTCGCGCATCAAAGCTCTGATGAAAGCCGATCCGGATGTGAGTCTGGCCAGTCAAGAGTCTGTGTTCATCATAGCTAAAGCCACGGTGAGATACACACACACAAACACGTGCTGGATTCATCGCTCTATCTCCCTTCTTCTGTCTCGCTATCTATCATGTCTATTCCGTCTCATTCTGTGATGCCAATTTCTGTTCTGTCTGTCTTTAATGATTTATCTGTCTGTCATGTCAATGTTTATCTCTCTCTCTCGCCCTGTCTCTTTGTATGTCAGATACATCAACTTATTATTTAGGATTAATATTTTTATAAATAATATTGACATTTTCCATATATTGTACATTTTGTTTATATTTGTTCTAAATTTACCATATATATATATATATATATATACATACATGCATACATATAGTGCTCAGCGTAAATGGGTTTGAAAAGTAAAATTTTAAACTATCTCAATGAACACAAAAACCATTTCCAAAATGTTGACAAGACTAAGTTTAATATAACATCTGTTTAACTTATAACATGAAAGTAAGGTTAATAATATAACTTAGATTACACATTTTTCAGTTTTACTCAAATTAGGGTGATGCAAAAATGAGTACACCCCACAACAAAAACTACTAAATCTAGTACTTTGTATGGCCTCCATGATTTTTAAGTCTTCTAGGCATGGAATGAACAAGTTGGCGACATTTTGCCAGATCTATCTTTTTCCATTCTTCAAGAATGACCTCTTTTAGAGATTGGATGCTGGATGGAGAGTGATGCTCAACTTGTCTCTTCAGAATTCCCCATAGGTGTTCGATTGGGTTCAGATCAGGAGACATACTTGGCCACTGAATCACTTTCACCCTGTTCTTCTTCAGAAATCCAACAGTGGCCTTAGATGTGTGTTTAGGATCATTGTCATGTTGGAAAAGTGCACAACGACCAAGGGCACGGAGTGATGGTAGCATCTTCTCTTTCAGTATAGAGCAGTACATTTGTGAATTCATGATGCCATCAATGAAATGCAGCTCCCCGACACCAGCAGCACTCATGCACCCCACATAAGGACACTGCCACCACCATGTTTCACTGTAGGCACCATGCATTTTTCTTTGTATTCCTCACCTTTGCGACGCCATACAGTTTTGAAGCCATCAGTTCCAAAAACATTTATCTTGGTCTCATCACTCCAGAGTATAGATTCCCAGTAGTCTTCATCTTTGTCAGCATGGGCCCTGGCAAACTCTAGGCGGGCTTTTTGTGCCTGGGCTTTAGGAGAGGCTTCTTTCGTGGACGGCACCCATGCATGCCATTCCTCTGCAGTGTACGCCGTATTGTGTCACGGAAATAGTCACCCCAGTTTGGCTTTCTACTTCTTTAGATAACTGCAGTGAACTTGCATGTTGATTTTCTTCAACCCTTCTCATCAGAAGACGCTCCTGACGAGATGTTAACTTCCGTGGACGACCTGGACGTCTCTGTGAGATGGTTGCAGTTCCATCTTTTTTAAATGTTTGTACCAATTTTGCTACAGTATTCTGACTGATAAGTAAAGCTTTGCTGATCTTCTTGTAGCCTTCACCTTTCTTGTGTAAAGAAATTATTTTCTTTCTCAAGTCTTGTGACATTTCTCTTCCATGTGGTGCCATTGCTGACAGCATGAAATGGGAAGGGGTTTTCTTTAAGTAACACCCTTTTATAGTCAACTGTCACCTGTGTAATGAATAATTAGACTCACCTGTGGTTGAATTCTTGTTAAATTAGACATTTGTAGTCTAAAATTTAGCTTTGCTCCAGAGACTTTCAGTGGGGTGTACTCATTTTTGCATCACCCTAATTTGAGTAAACTGAAAATGTTGTTCTCTAAGTTATATTATTAACCTTACTTTCATGTTATAAGTTAAACAGATTAAGTTCTCACAGTGACAGAAAAGTTTTGACTGCTCCTATGACACAAATATTATGTACATATGAGAGAGGAGATGATTTGTTAAAAACATTTTAATACTACCGTCTAGGCTTGTCACGTTCATGGACGCAGTGCTTGTCTGTCTGGATATTCTGAATTCCACTTCCAACTAGGGCAGATTTATTGATATACAAACTTTGATGGGGCCGTCAGGGCCGTCGCTTAATTCACAGGGCCAAGGACAAAATTTATGGATGGCCCCACCCAAGGCCGTAACCATGCCTTGAACATTGGGGGGACCAATTGTTTATATATACGTGTGTGTGTGGTGGTGTATGTATGCATACTATAATTGATGCAAACGCACACTCACACATTACTTGCACACAGAAACTTGTCAACACTACCTTGTGACTTTTATTGTAATAAAATAGTTTCCATACTGAATCGCAGCAACGATGTGTTTTTGAAGTAGAACTAAGTTTACAGTTTCATTGTTTGTACAGACAAACCGATGCAGACAATTAGCACACTCACATTTCATCTCTCTCTCTCTCAAAATGGCCATATTTGAGAAAAAAAGTTGAGTAGTTTGCTTCACTTAATATAACTGTCGGTCATTTAACATTTCTATCATAAAGCAGTTGACAAACATTAAATGATTTGCAGCTTCCATCTTAGCTCGTTCTCTTTCAATGTTTTCAATCTTTGCGGTGAGCTCCGCATCTGTGAACGCTAAACCCTGCCTAATTTGATTTGATTGGCCAGTTCAATTATTTTGACATTGACGAGCGCTGTTAGCCCGCTGAGGCACAGCAGACTTAAAATTGTACTTTTTAAAGCTTTTTTTATCATCCTAACAAGAGCGCTGCTGCGTAATGGAGGACAGCAGATGAGTGCAAGAATTTCAAATATTGGGGGGGACATTTGGCAATTTCTAATTATTGGGGGGGGTACTTGTCCCCCTCAATGTCTATGGTGGTTACGGCTCTGCCCCCACCTATACACTCGGGTGGTGGGTAAAGATTACTATATCCCAGTTAACAAAATGGTACTAATTATTCTTCTACCCGCAGGAGCTTTTTGTTGAAATGATCGCCAAGGACGCTCTTGTTTATGCACAACAGGGAAAGAGAAAAACCCTGCAACGCAAAGACTTGGGTAAGTTATACGGTAAATTCTAAAATGGTTTAAATGGAATTTTAACTAAAAACATCGGTGGTGTTGATGCTGTAATGATTGGTGCTTCTCTTTTGGCAGACAATGCTATTGAAGCAATAGATGAGTTTGCGTTTTTGGAAGGTAAGGGAGTCATAATTTAATATTATTTCCTGCTGGAAATGGTCTAAAGGAGTGAGAGACTGTTTTATGGATCATTCTGTTTGCCTAAATTTCTTTCTTCCCTTCAAACCTCATTTTCCAAGAACTGTAAGCCTAAAACCAAACAATATTTTGCCATGGAGTCAGATTATATGTGACCACGAAGAACTTTGATTCTAGGAATTCAGAAATAAAGGCAGTTGGTAGTAACATAGCTGTTTCAATAAAGATCTTCTGCGTTGTTGTCGAGAGTTTGGTTCACTTGGTTTTTGTGAAAGGCCAGCAGTAACCTGCACTGGATACAAAGGTGGTCTGGATACAGTTCATAATATAAATACATTCTGTCCTAAATCATGAGTTGAAATAGTTAAAGCTAGTAATTCATCCATGTGTTTCTTTACATTCATCTATTTGCTTTCTTTGTCACTCTTGTTTAGGAACCCTGGACTGACAGAAAAGGTGAAAAATATGAATATAAAGACTGTCAAGTTCTGAAGTTGCATTTCAGATTTGAGAACTCAAAAGAGAGGAACATGGCTGAAATGACTGGAACATGTTATTTTTTTATTGTGATGTTGGTGATGCTTGAGCAGTTTGATAAAAATTGATGGTTGTAAAGTGCCAATTGTATTTTTCAATATTCTGGGATTCTTATAACAATGTTGAGTGTTGAAATAAAGTAAAGTTATTTTATCTTTTTCTAAAGAGTGTTATGTGTTCATTGTAAGAGGACAAAAACTGATCTGTGCCGCTTTGAGTGTTTCAAACTTTTATTATCAGTAAGTCTGGTCTGCAAATTATGCTGAATTATTTTGCCCACTAAGACCAAAAAATATATTTTGACCAACATGCGAGAACCAACAACAGTTTTTGTTTTTACATGCCATTAATCTGGTTGATCACATTTTAATTATTGGAAATGGAAACATTTCAATTATGGCTTCTCTGTAAACAAGTAAAAAGTACAGGAAAATGCATGTAGACTTGTCTAAAATGTATGTTCATCCAAACTTAATAATGTTTATTTAATTGATAGCAAAGGAACTACAATATTTGAAATTTATTTTCTTACTGCAAAAACAATTAATTTCAAGAACTGTCTGAAGAACTACTTTTGTATCATTTTGGCACACATTTGAACCCTACAGTCTTGCAGACTTGTGGACAATCCAGTGAAAAAGAATAAAAGTCCACAGCCACCACATGTAAACGGTAGATGTATAGAATAAAATCTGACTGAAGCTTGTGACTTGGCAAGTGCTTTGCAGGTTTGTGTTCAAAATGCATCAGACGGTCAGTGAAAGGACTATGAGCAGTGCTGCAGTCTGTCTGAGGCTATTCCATAATCAGACTGCCAGTCTCCATCAATATCCAGGATGAGATGGGTATCACGGTTTACCTCTAAATATCTAGTACTTTGTCTTCAGGCACGGAGCTTAAAGACAAGATTTGACATGCTAACTTATCCAAAGATTTGTATGAATCAGGAGGAACTGAGCAGCTTGATCATCGTAGAATAGCATGTGTTTTTCCTGAGATTTAATTATAGCATGTCCCCAGGGGAAAACAGTCTGCCTTGAATGGATAGTTCTGGTGGTCTCGCAGTGAGAGATGCTGTCGATCCAGCAGAAATAAAAACATTGCCAAAAAAATTGAAAACCAATATTTGATGTTAGTTTAGTTGGCTTTGTGTCTTGATCCAGGACATAAAGTTAATTAATTTTAGATGAAAACAAGCAAGTATGTGAGTCATTACATGAGAAATGTAAGACCGTGATGAAGAACTCCGTATGCATGCTGAGAATTCTTTGCATAGTTGTTTTTGTGTGGATGGTCTTTTGTAATATGCTTCAATGACAAGTTAATAGAAGGACGCGGTACTGCAAAGGGACCGAACTCATCAGCTGCAAACTTTGAGATCTTTGTTCTATGGAGAGCTAAAAGTTAATTAGTGTTCATCAGTATTGCTACTGCTCACACTAAGGGTTATGAATTTGAATAAACCCCTTAACATGAAGTATTAAATATTCACATTGCATGTTCTTCATTGTTTGTTCTATATTAACACTGCAAATCGTAAGGCTTTTGAGAAAAGGGGATTCATTTGTGTGTAATTGGTAATCCATAAAAGCAGACCAGAATGCACTCTTGATTAGAGCCAGAACAACTTAATATTCACATTGAAACCTGCTAAAGCATTTAGAACAACAGCATAGCCACGTCTCTGCATTGCGGCGAGTGTAGCTTAAGCAAAGACCACTAACATTTTATTTACAATCTATATAAAATGACACTGCCTTGGCAAAAAATAGTCACCGTCTGCATATAAATAAGCAAATACTTAAGATTTTAAAATTGCATTATTATTGCCATGATTATTATGTTTCTAGTATGTTTTGCAATAATTATTCTAATCCTAACTAATGCAGTGTGTAGCTTTTCATTTCTTAAACAAACACTCTGGAAGACGTACCCATGTATATACCCATGCAATACAAAGATTCATCAGGCTCAGCCTATGAAAGATTGGTCACCACAGAGTCCTGATGTTAATGGTGCCCCTTTGAAAGTCTTTGGGATGTGCTGGAGTTGACGTTACACTGCCGGTCCAAAAAAAGTTGCACACTCAAATTTGTGTTAGACTGTATATAGCATTGATAACATTTTGCATTTGTTGTGGCATTGTGACAAAGTTATGCAAAATCACAACACTTATTTCCATCATAAGTTGCATTCATTTTTGGCCGAGATCTTGTATTTGACAATGAATATAAAGTCACATCCCAAAGACTTTCGATGGGGTTAAGCTCAGGCCTTTGTGGTGGGCAATTCGTATATGAAAATGATTCCTCGTGCTCACTGAAGCACTATTTTACAATTTGGGTCCAATGAATCTTGACATTGTCATCCTGGAATATGTACATGGGTACATCTTCCGACATGCTTGTTTAAGAAATGAAAAGCCACACACTGCATCAGATAGGGTTTTAAAAAAAATTAAAGTGTACATCTTGCAATTCTGACACTTTTTCTCCGAACTGCATAAATGTACTTTTTTTCTCAGAATTGTGAGATTTAAGCTAGCGATAGCGAGTTATAAAGTCAGAGTTGAGAGATAAAAAGTGGCAATTACCTTTTTTTTTTATTCAGTGGTGGAAACGGCTTCCTTAAGTTTGATTAATATATTCTGAATTTACAGAATCTGAATATTACAAATCCATAACCTTGGATAATGCAGGTGTTTTCACTTAAACCCGTTATCTGACAAGGACTGCTCATCTGGACAAACAATGGAATTAGGTTTCTGGCTCATGGGCAATGGTTCAAACTTGTCACCTCTTAGTCTCTATTTTTTCCACTAGGAGTACTCAAGTAAATGAAAAAAAGAAATACATGTAAAAGTTGTGTGCATATGTTAACAGCCTGTGAACTTGTTCTTGGTTCACAAAATGATCAGAGGTTTCTTTGAGCGGCAGCTGGCATGTTTTCTTTGGTGTGATACCTTAATTGCCAATGAAAAATGCAGGCAAGACGACTGGCCCGTGGATGCGAGTGAGGTTATGAACTGGGTATGTTTTCGCAACTGAATTCTTGCATGCCTTACACACCCACCTTGGACACGCAGATGGCATATTTTCGATCTAATGATCCCAAGTATGCCAAAACCATAAAGTCCCAACACAGTTTCTCCACATGACTCAAGAACTCGACATGAGGACGGGCTCTAAATGTCTGGACATGAGTATCCATATTGACTCCTGATGTTTTGTTCGTTAAAATGTTTTCTCAAACTCCTCCCTGCAAGTCAGACCTCAGGACTGCATTTCATCCTGCTCCAACATTTTCGACTGCAATAAATCATAAAGTTTGCAAAAAGTTGGGCATTTTAATGTAAGGTGTTTCCTTCCCTTCAGCATTCGACGTCAGACCCATATATCATTGTGGACTGCTGTTTTTAATCTCGTTTCTTCAAATAGCAGAAGAATTCATTTTGGATTTCTTAATTATTGAGAGCTTTGCAGTTGTAAATTCTCAAGCAAACAGGGACAATGGGCTCGAAATTGCACCAGTGCTCGCACAGCTCAACGTGTTAATTGAAGAGAGTTGTGCTTTTCGCAACAGTGAGGGGAGATGCTACGACTGTGAAAACAGCACACGAGGGGGGGAGTGAGGGAGATTGTGGGTGTGTTAGCTGTGAAAGAGCAAATAGGGGAAGGGAGGGAGAGAGGAGAGAAATAAAAACAGCACAAGAGGACAGAAGGCAGCACAGAGGAAAAAATCCCTCTGAGGTTCCACCATGTTCCTGCAGACTGTTTCCATCCTCTTCCTCTCGGCCGTCCTCTTCGGCTGCCTGGAAGGTAAGGTGAAACTCTCCTTCGTGTCTGATTGCGATGTTGGGACCAGATCTGGGTGGGAGGGAAAGAGGCATAATGCTATGATAGCCAGACCGGTTCAGGAGCTTTGGATGCTGGAGTTTTCACGCATGTCTGAAGATATGAGGTGTGTTGAAGCATGATGGGAGGCACAGGAAGCTCCAAAAAGGAAAAAAAGGAGTCCAAATTTGATTACGACACACGATTTCCTCAGCAAACTGTTGAGCAAGCCAGTTGATGCACACAGTTTACCATACTTAAAGATGGGTTCCTGGTGTGATTCTCTGTTGAAATCTGCTGCTGGTTTGTGATTTCTGTCTATGCCAGGGAAGGGTGTGCAAATGCAGCGAGATGTTCAGTGCTGCATGCAGTACTCTCACGGCAAAGTCCGGACCAAAGACGTCCTGAGGTATGAGAGGCAGACGGAGGGGCCGGATTGCAGCATAAGAGCCATCATGCAAGTATTCCAGGCATCCTGGAGCAATCACAGACATGAAAAATATGCTCTATTAGAGCTTACAGGCATTGTCGTCTAAGCAGGTCAGATTTGTATTACGGAGAGCGGTAATTGTCAGGCAAGTAGAGCAAAAGAATGCACTCAGGCTGGGTGGACAATGCCCAAACTGTTTTTTCACCGAAGCCAATTTGGCCTGCGCGGACTTGAAGCGTAGCAGATTAAGAGATTTGCCGTATGTAAAGAGAGAGTTTTTTGGAGGGAGCTCTCGAGATCTTGGAGCTCATGTTCTCGCTTGTTTCAATCATGACAGATTATACACCAAAAAGGCGGTGAAGTGCGCTGATCCAAGGGACAGGAAGGTGAAGAGGTTACTACGGAAACTGAACCAGAGGCTGGGAGTCAAAGCCCGCAGGACCATGTGGCTACATCCACATGTGAATCTGCCCGTCATGTCAGAGGTAAGATCTGCGTGGATTTAAGCAAGTAACAGCACCATCTGTGTCCAAATAAAACTCTCTATGGTCCAGAAACAGAGTGTCTTGAAGCGTCATTTTCTCTTTATTGACAGGTCGCTGTTGTAAACTCCCAAAAGATGAACAAGGTAAACAATAATAAGCAGGATGCCATTTCAGTGCAACAGTTCTTGAAGTAAAAATCAGATTCTTTTTTCCTTCGATAAACTGATTACTAGTGATAATGTATCAACCTGACAGACCAACCGTAAGCTCAGAGGTTAAGGAATGTTATACGTTTCTGTATACAGGCACAATCAATATGATTTTAACTTAATATGAAACAAAATTGTGTCTAATTTGGTAAGTTCCCAGTGAAGAACTACACTACTATAATCCTGATGAGACATCCACCAATCAGTGAAGTTGCTGTTACCATGGAAACAGGAATTTCAACCGTCCAACCCCATGACGAGTTGTAAATAATAATGCTTGGATTTATAAATTATTCTGGCCAATATATGGCCTAGCCTATGACAAAAAATGTCTAATATCAGTCGATATGGTATTGTGTGTCACTACAATTTCAATCAACTTATATTTCTATATATTTCATATGCTGTATTTTGCAATACACCCCATGCATATGGTGTTCCATAGGCGATTAATAATTTATAGTCAATAGTTTTATATTGTACCCGTTTCTGATTCAGTTACACAATTCGTAAATCTTCAAGATGAACAGTTCACTCATTCAAAAAATATTTTCTGTACCGCTGTCCATTTTTTTTCTTCCTTTTCTGCTTCGAACCAAATTTTATAATCTAGTCTATTTGGTTTATGTTATACTTTCGTGTCTTTGTGAATAGCCTACTGAAATAATCGCCGTTGTTGTTTTCTTTCCTTTTAGACCAAGTGAATGTTGAAAGAAGACTCATGAAACTCCAGCCTTCTCGTGTGTCATTGTTTTCTTATAAGAAAATACATGTGTAGACTCATAGCATTCACTACCAAACAGTATGTTATCCAGATATATTGTGATATTTAGATGTCCCCTCAAATGACTGTTAATCTATATGCCAAAGTATTCTTCTCTGAGACTTGTTGAAGGTTGTTTATAATCTCTGCAGCTATGTATAGTCTCTATAACTTATACAAGCTCTTCTATAGAGTCCAGTAAGCTGGTATGACTGTTCTCGATCAATTTATAGTACAATTACAGATTATCTGGTGTATGTTAAAACACAACTAATTTTTATATATAAAAAATAAATGAAGATAGTGAGTATGATTTAGTTTTTTATTAAACAAAAATACCCCCTAAATGTGCTTAGCCCAAGGTTATTGTAGTACTAAACCGAGTTTTTTGCCCGGGTAAAAGTAGGCCACATTCACACCGGTATTTTCTCAACTTTTTACCCGGGTTATGAAAGCCTGCTCCGAAAAAGGGTTAAAAGCGCTTTTTGCGTTTTCAAACGTAGGCCTACAATTTGAAACGACATATTAATGATATGTGAATGTTAGACTGGCTAGAATACTTAGCAACTTTGGACAGTCATGGAAACGCACGTTGTATATTATTATTGTAAAATGTCAAATAGTTATGGAAAAACGCGTGAACCGGAGTGAAAACTGCTATTCTTACCTTTAAAGTCCACCGAAATGTCCAGTCAGGGGAAGTTTGATTAAAAAAAATAGTAGGACGCGCAGTGCGTCGTTGTAAAGATATGAACAGGTTTGCGGCGTTCTTCCAGTCAGTCAGCAACACTGACCGCGAATATGCAAATAAGAACGCTAGCCCGGGGTTTAGGAACGTGCAGTGTGAAACGTCATTTATGAATACCCAGGATTAATTGTTAACCTCGGTTAAATTATGAGAAGTGTGATATCCCTTTACCAGGGGTTTAGAATGACCCAGGGTTGATTATTTCACGTGTGAATATACATAGGCTATTTGAAGTGAAGGGAAAGTGACATTATTTGAGCAGCATTTAGATTAGATGAGCTTAACGAGATGACTTAATTCTTCTTTTTTAACATTAGCATCTTAAAATATTTAGATATAAGATTAGACTTGTTTAAAAAATAATGAATAGGCTAACTTTCCAGCACCTCTGCATCAGTGCAAAATATTGCAAATACCACTGCACAACACAACATTATTTACTGACAATATTCATGTGCCTTGTGTCAAAAAAAATAATTATGTAATTAATAAATCGCTATTTTTGTCCTATAACAGAGCTGATCTATTGCACTTGTCAGTGCAAGTACATTTATACTGATAGCAACCATAAGGTCATTTTTGTTTGATCTACAGAAATAAATAGAAAATAAAAAGATCAAGCAAATGTCAGATTCTTTACATGTCATGCAAGTGGCAGACACTTTTATCAAAAACAATGGCATTCAAGATACTCATTATCAGTTCTTGCTTTCCATGGGAATCAAACCTATGACCTTGGCATTAATAGATACAGGAGCTACAGGAATTATATAGAAAAGTTCCTGTATCATATATCTAATTTCCATTTTCAAAAGATTGATGAATGTACACCTGTCCATCTATCAATCCACAGACAAATGCATTCAGGTAAAATTCCTGAATCCATTACACACCACTAGAGGATGCTGTTTTGTTGATATGCTGTTATTCATTGACAGTGTGATGCGTATTTTTTATCAACAAGAGAACATTGTAAACTGAGTAATTTTATTTCTGTGCCATTTATTCATCTCAACACCTTCCAGAATTCAAAATACCAAACAATTCAAGTCAAATATATGCCCACACAAGACCATTAACTCAAAATGAATAAGTGGGTAGTTGATGTATCAATGTGACATGGTTTGACAGCAAAAATGTGTATTTTTCTTTCGTGAAAAAAACAATTGTATGTTGTTGTTTTTTTCTAAACTTTTGCTATGTCACACAGTCCAATTTTTATTTGTAAACTACCCAAGTACAGTACAGTACAAAATGATACCATATAAATACTTATTTATAAGTAATATTAAACAACATTACACTATTTTCACATAGTTTGCATTTAAAAGCAATCTCTACTAAAAGTACATACTGTGGATCCAAACTTAAAAGAGAGGGTTGTGAAGTGAATCCATTTTACTAATATTGATATGGGATATGATATGGTAGATTCGAGTATTTCTCACAGACACGTGCAATACGGGCAGCACAATCTGAGGATATTTATACAGCTGGCAAATAGACCTCAAAAAATACTTAAAACAACCAGCAAATCACAAGACAAACTGGCTGGAAAACCAAAGCACACTAGAATAATCAGTCATATTCCACCACAAAACAAAAATCTTATTCCTCATAAACCACTCCTCACAAAAACTGTACATCCTGCTGATGTGTGCTATCAAGAATAAATCCAAACAAATGATGTTAATAAAAGCCATCTTAAAGGGACAGTTCACCCAAAAATGACAATCCTGTCATCATTCACCAAACAGTTGACGGTAGCCATTGACTTCCATAGTATTTTTTCCATACGATGGAAGTCAATGGCTAGTGCTGACTTCTGGTTACAAACATTCTTCGAATTATCTTCTTTAAGGCCCCGATATACTTCAAACGAAATCGAAGAACGAACTGATATGATGTAATCAGGCCAAAACAAAGGCCAAAACGAAGTTCGCTTCGGCAGTTCGAAACAGCTCACCAAAGCGAACTTTCTGAGGGAGTTCGTTTTGACTCCTAAACAACTTTGAGCTACCATTGGTCCGTGGCGATTACGCAATCGGTGGGTGTGTCCCCGCTCGTTTGTCATTCAACAAAGGTCAGGCAGGGGAACAACATCTCCAAGTCACTATATAAATACACTGTGTCGAATAGCTGAGCTGCCACAAATATATCCGCACCTGAACGATCGCTCGCGGAGAGACTTTAAAGATTCGGAGAAAGCATTTAATTCCTAGAAAGAAATTGCACTAAACTTGGTGTCGACGACCCGGAGTTATACAAAAAGCAATGTAGAGAAACATCAGATGCAAGTTTTCCAAAGCCATGAAAACGATTAAACAAAAGAGTAAAGATATAAGGTAGCAAGTACCAAATACATGCGTTTCAAATAAATGTTACACCATACTGCTGCTGCTACTGCTGTTGATGTTCTTTCAATAATTTAATTTAACATTTAAATTAAAAGGTATACAATAAATTAAATGCCAAAAGAACCTACAATAATAAACCTTTGTTTTTATGAAATTATGACAACACATAAAATATAAAAACATGTAATAATTTATCCAGTTGAATAAAAGACCTAGATACACCTTCATTGCATCATTGTTGTGTTTAGGGCAGACGCGTGAGCGTCGCGACATGTTTGCATTAATCTACACCCCGCCTCCAGCAGCACGGGGGTGTTGGAATGTTCGAAAATAGTACACCGTCGCTCAGCCTTTTCAAACTTTTTTTTTTGCCCCCAAACGAAAACGAACTCAATTTGAAGTATATCGAGGCCTTTAGAGTTAAACAGAAGTCAGAAACTCATACAGGCTTGGAAGAAGTGGAGGGGAGTAAATGATGAATGATAAATTCATTTTTGGATGAACTGTCCCTTTAAGGGAGGAATTATACTTATGTACTTCACAGTCCATCATGAAACAGTTAGGCAAAAGCTAAATTCATCAAAGAAACATTACATAATATATAAACAATTGATTACAGTATTATTAAATATCATATAAACATCTGCAAAAAAAAATCATTGTTAACCTAGATAACAAAACACAAAACCACAATAAGAACATCAAAGTAACTCAAAAATATTCCCTTTGTCTCTAAATGTATCATCTATGAGTTTAGCATTGAGTGTATGAGGTAATACAGCATTAAGTAATAATGCAGGTTTTATTACATCAACCAACTCTAAAACAATATTTATACTTTAAACAGTTTACAAAGACCTTGATGTTTTTAACAGTCACAAATCAGCATTATAAAACTAGCATAGTGTTGTTTTAATTGGGTGCTTCTGTGCCTTGGATGGGATTTGTTTAATAGTAAATACAAATACTTATGGATAAAATTACAAATCCATCCCGATTTCACAGCAAATAGATATTTTACAAGGTGGCTATTTCATACTAATTCGTATGAGCATGAAAAATAGTACTTATTTTATGAGGTGGCAAATTCATAGGAATTCGTACGAATGACCGCCCCTGACCCCGCCCCTATAGCGTTGACAAATCTTACATTCGCATTAGTTATCACTTATATTCGTAACGTCTGTCTTCTTTCCAACATTTTAGTGAGCATGTTCTAATTTTCAGAAAAATTATTAATATAACAGTGCTTTAAGTGTGAACAAGTGTGCCTCGCATGTTCCAAAAAGTGAAGCTAAAGCATTTTGATCGCCATCTGGTGGCTGGCTGCAGTATACAGGTCATAAACCACGCCCTCTCATGTAAACAAATAGATGTTCGGCAAACTTAAAAATCAAATTACACTTGAAATGTATTTTTCCCAGAGATGGTTTCCATCATTTTAGGTAGTTCTTATCATGCTGATATAGACCAATTTGAAGTAGATGTCACAGTTATGTTAGCTGCAGCTGCGCATGCATTGTGATGGCAGAAAAACACTCGTAACAAGTGGAGGGAAATGGGTAAAATCCATGGAATAATAGAAAAAAATCATTATTGTTGTGCCTTTGGATATCAGAATCGGAATGCAAATTATTTTTATAGAATACCGTTGTCAAAGACTAAGGAAACTCATGTTTAAATGGACAGGCTATGGATGAAACCTGGTGTGATTACCCTAAATTTAATAGGTCTAAATAAGATTCACATATGGAGTTCATAGGGGACATATTGTATTAACCCTACAGTTACAGCATGAAATATTATTTAAACCTATAACATTTTACATAAAATGTACCTATTTTATCACACAATTATGACTTTTTTTCACAAGTGCTAATTTATATAATTATAACTGGATTTAACTCATCAATAGCGAGTTTGTAAATTCTGAGGAAAACACCTGAACTGTGGGATATAAACTCATGACTTCTTATCAGAATTGTGAAATATAATCTTGGAATTGCGAGAATAAAGTCAGAATTTGAAATATAAATTAAAATATAACTTTTTATGCTTTTATTCCATGGCTTCCATAGACTGCTACTTGAAAACTGTCATTTTCTAACACCAGATAGTCTCCGCCCACAAAAACCATCAACACTGAATTGATCTATATGTTCAAGTGTTAGTTTTTCTAAAATGGTTGGTTTTAGTTAGTTATTTGTTGCTATAAAAACGGGGTGTGGTGTCATGATTGAGGGCTTGTGATTGGGTCTGTGGGAGCCTGGGTGGGATTTTGATACCGCGGCTCCACCTCATGATCACTAACAGGTGCGGGCTCCAACTGAATCACTACTGCACACACTTGAGACCCAAATCTTGTTTTACAGTCCGTTGGTGTGAACTATAATGATTTGAGGATAATTACATGGTGGTTTCACTGTTGCGAGGTTTGAGAGAGTTGTTCTCCTGACAGATCAGCTGGTATGGCTTTTCATTCTCCTCGATCACAGAGTTGCTGATTTCCACACCCTGGTTCTGGAGTTCCTGTCGTGACAGATGCTCAACGATCCCAGCGCCGAATGAATCTCCCAACACGTTGGTGGTGGTCCTGAGTCGATCCCTGAAAAACCACACAAAAACATTTACATTAAATCCGTTTTCTTTAGGTGTGAGTGGTGTTTGACCATGAAAAGCTCAGCTCCGCAATGCTGGAATATGTTGCTAAGGTGCTTAGAGTGTTTTTTTAGCATGTTGCTAGGGTGTTACTATGCAGACACTATTGGTGTTCTGATTGGTTGAGGTGTTGTGAGTGGTTTCTAGCTTGTTATTATGCAGTTTCTTGGGAGTTACTTTGCAGGTGCTAAAGTGTTCAGAGTGTTTTTTGTTTGTTTGTTTGTTTGTTTGTTTGTTCTATGCAGTTGCTAGGGTGTTGTGGGTGGTTGCCAAGGTGTTGGCAGGCAGTTGCTAGGATGTTGTATTTGCAGATGTTAAGGTGTGCTGTGTGATTTAGCTAGTTGCTATGTAGTTTCTAGGGTGTTTCCAAGGTGTTGCTAGGGTGTTGCTATGCAGATGCTAATGTGTAATGAGTGGTTGAGGCAAGGAATTGTGTACAATGATGTTATGCAATTGCTAGGGTAATGTGGGTGGTTTCCTAGGTGTTGCTATGTAGTTGATGTAGTGTTGTGTGTCATTGCCAATAAATTCTCTAGGAGGCTTCTAATGTGGTTGCCATGGTGTTGCTAATAAGTTGCTGGCGTGTTGTGGGTGGTCCCCAGGTGGTTCCTAGGGTGGTTGCTAAGGTGTTGCTATTCAGTTGCTGGTGTGTTGTGGGTGGTTGCCAAGGTGTTGGCAGGTGTTGCTAGGATATTGTTTTTCCAAGTGTTAAGGTGTACTGGGTAGTTTAACATGTTGCTATGTAATGTCTAGGGTGTTATATGTGGTTTCCAAAGGTGTTGCTAGGTTGTTTCTATGCAGATGCTAAGGTCTTATGGATGGTTTTCTCATCTTTGTGGTTGTCAATGTGTTACTATACAGGTGCTATGATGTTGAAGTGGTTTATGCAGTTGCTAGGGTGATGTGGGTGGTTTCCAAAGCATTCCCTCGGTGGCTTCTATGGTGGTTGCCAAGGTGTTGCTATGAAGTTGCTTTTGTGTTGGGCTAGGTTTAGGTTAGGGTTAGGATTAGGGTCATTGCCAAAGTGGTCCCCAGGGGGTTTCTAGGGTGGTTGCCAAGGTGTTGCTAAGCAGTTTCTGGTGTGTTGTTGCAAAGGATTAATTCCCTAGGTGTTTCCTATGGTGGTTGCTAAGGTGTTGCTATGCAGTTGCTGATGTGTTATGGGTGGTTGCCAAGGCATTCCCTAGGTGGTTTCTAGGGTGATTAAGCTGGTCTCTGACTGGTCCAAGTCAAAAGTTTTGGGCCCTCCATCAAATACATGGCATGTTTTAGCCTATTTTTACCAACTTTACCTTTAATTTTCACCCTACTACTTAGAAAAGTAACAGCAAACCTTTCCTCAACAAACCAAATGAGTTTGAGGCATCATTTTTGTCTGATGCACATTAGCAGGACTGGTTATGTGACAAAATGTAATACTTAAAAGTGTATTTAGAGTTTGTTTAAAGCAGTCCTATTGTGCTTTTACACTGTTTCAGCTTTAGTTACTGTGTAAGATCTGTAAGGCTATACAAAGCTCAAAGTCCACTCTAAAAGGAGATATTCTCTTCAATAGAAAACATTTTCAAAACTACAACAAAAGGCTTGTTCGAACTACAGTGCACTTCGCATTAAAATAATTCTCACCACGAAATATGCCAAAAAGGGGGAGAGGCCTTGTTGAGCTGCACTACAGAATACGGAGAAGAAGAGTTGCTTTAGTAGTGTGTTGTTGCCATGAACTGGGTTCATACTGGTATGCCAAAACTGACACCATCATTAATAGTCACAGCTGAGCAGAAGAAACTAGTAGTTATGCTTAGGGGCTTCTTAAAGGTAGTAAAGACATCATTCAAATAGTCCACATGACATCGGTGGTTTCTCCGTAATTTAATGAAGCTACGCAAATATTTTTTGTGCACAAAGAAATAAAAAATGACGACTTTATTCAGCAATTTCTTCTCTTCCGTGTCAGTCTTCGCCGCGCATTCACGAGAGTAGCACGATGCATACATGATGCTGCTGACGCAGGAGGCAGTGTTCTGACACAGAACTCGTATGCGCTGCGCCTTGTTTACAAGCAGAGGAATGCACACACTGTACATAAAACAGTCTTCGTAAACATGTCTGAAGATTTCTACAGAGAGGATGACTTGCAATTTTTTTGCCCAGCCTTACTTATTCGAACCAGAATATACAGACAATGAACTAAGAGAGATGGACGTTCTATGTCAGAACGTCGGTTCCTGCGTCAACAGCATCACATGTATGCGTCGTGCTACTCTCATGAACGCACGGCAAAGACTGACCCGGAAGAGAAGAAATTGTTGAATAAAAGTTATTTTAGTTTTCTTTGTGCACAAGAAGTATGTTATGAAGAGGCTTCATAACATTACGGTTGAACCACTGATGTCACATGGACAATTTTAACGATGTCCTTACTACCTTTCTGGACCTTGAACGTGTCAGTTGCATTGCTTTCTATGGAGGGCCAGAAAGCTCTCGAATTTCATAAAAAATATCTTAATTTGTGTTCCGAAGATGAACAAAGGTCTTACAGGTTTGGAACGACACGAGGGTGAGTAATTAATGACAGAATGTTCATTTTTGGGTAAACTATCCCTTTAAACAAGCATCAGTAATAGTAATGCTTACATTAGCAAACATCATTAATAATCTGTTAAGTAAAGGAACTTTCTGCATGTAAGTCACTGAAGAGAAACGTTTAACATATTCAATTCAGTGTTTAGCAATATGAAAGCCGAATGTGTCAACACTCCTTCAGATTAGCGGTCTGCATTATGTATCAATAACCTTTGAGAGAGTGCTCTCTACTGGAGCTGCAAGCTTCAGCGTGACATTTGAGAGAGACTCACAGAAACCAGTCCACTGCGATGATCAGTGTAATGTCCTCTGTGGGCAGTCCCACCGATGTCAATACTATCACCATGGTAACCAGCCCAGCCTGAGGGATGCCTGCTGCTCCGATGCTAGCGGCGGTTGCCGTAATGCTGTAGGAAATATGAGGGTTTTTTAATTTGGAGTTTGATGGAATATAGCCCACAGGAGATATTGTTCACAATGAGAAGAGATAAAGACTCCTTCAGAACTTGTGCTGGCCAAAACTAACCTGATGGTGAGGATCTGCCCAAAGTTCAGGTCCATGTCATTGACCTGGGCGATAAAAATGGCCGCTACTGCCTCGTACAGAGCAGTGCCATCCATATTGATTGTGGCTCCAACTGGCAGCACAAAACGTGTCACTCGTTTGTCCACATGGTTGTTTTCTTCAAGACAACGGAAAGTGATGGGCAGGGTGGCAGAGCTGAGGAAGACAAGAAGATCAAGTGAAATTTATTCAGGAGATGTAATCATCATTGTGCTTTTGGGAACATCAAAAAATGGTTGGATACTTTACATATTTAGGAAGGCTAAGTGTAAATAGTTAAATTCTGCAACCTCATGGATTCAGGATGAGAATCTATTCATTTCATTGTTTCTTCTTAAATGTCTCCTAAATGGCACGTAAACAATACAGAGGCAAATTTGGGAAATTAATAATGATATTCAGTATTTGTTATTCAGATTACATGCCAAATATTTTCTTAATTTTTTAGCTTTGAGGTCATTTATATGCTAGTGAAGTGTTATTTTAGTATCACTGAGACTATTATAGTTTTTGGTAATATTTTGATGTATATGTTATTTTATTTTATGTTATATATATTGTTTTATATATATTTTCAGAATTTATATTATTTTAGTTTAGTTTAGTTTGAGTAATTTTGTTTAATTTTCATTAGTTTTTGTTGTTCTAAATGTGTCTATATAGTTTTTATTGTTATATCAGTTTCAGTTTTAGTTATTTTACCACATTAAAAATATTTAGGTATTTACTTTATTTTTTACCATAATAACTCATATAAAATAATAACTCATAAAATACACATTTAAAATCTGAGAGAATATAATTTTAATTGATATAATTTCATATTAAATTAATATTTACTGTATATATATATATATAAATATATTATAATAAATTATTAAAAATATGGTTAATCTCTGAAATACTTTTCTAATAAAATGCTATCTCATTCTAGAAACTATAAACACTACATAGACATACACAACAGCTATAACATATATTTTATTTACAGATGTACTTTATTCGCTTGTCCAATCATTAACTGGTTGTAAAGGAAGAAGCTAGAATTTATTCATCAAATGGCTTGATTTTGTCCGTGTCAGGTGTGGTTTTACTGGGCTTCAATCAATGTTAATTAAAAGCTACAGGATGCCCTTTCATATGTGCTGCACTATTTACTGTTTCAATAGGAAATATATATTGACACTACATTCATAAAAGCATTCCATGGGGTCTGTAATGTGTATCAGCTAGAAACACCATCTGCTACTGGACCAACTGATCTTCTCAGCTAACTGTGAAAACAACACCAGACGATTTGCTCTGTATTGTTGCTGTAAGATGTGTAAAGTATACTGAGCTCCCTACATGGAGGTCTACAATGCGTTTATACCTGGATGAGGTGCCTAGAGCTGTGATCAGAGCCTGCAGCAGCCCAGCGATGAAGTGAAAGGGTTCTTCTTGGTCACCACAAAGAAGAGCAGCGGCAGAACGAACAGGCCGTGGATGAGGAGTCCGGCAATGACAGAAACCGTGTACATCCCTAACTGTCCGCCCACCTGAGCAAGATCTTTCATCTCAACGATCTTCCCTGCGATCAGGAAGAGGATTCCCACCGGAGCATACCTGCTCAGAAGAGACATTTTACAGCAATCATTTCATTTCATTTTAAAAAATATAATTTAACACAATAATATTTTACAACACAATGTAAATAGAGCTTTGATTTTTTTTAATTGTATTATGCAATAGTATTTTAATATTTGATCATTCATATAATTAATTAATTTATATATCATAATAATCTGAAACTTTCTCATGATTCCAAAATCTAAAATCTTCTCTTCTAAATGACTGCCTTACTGTTCATGATTCAGCAGAAAGGTTATCAGAACATCATAATCACACACTAACCAGATAATGATGGCCACCAAGCGCATTATGGCTTCATTCAGGCAGTCAAAGAAGTCCCGGAGAGCCTGGCCCTGCTGTTTCATGTTTCCAATCACTAATCCAAAGCACATGGAGAAGACCACCAACCCTAAGGCGTTCACCCCATTCGAGGAGCCGGAGACAGGCAGCACCTCTTCCACCGTCTCCTGGATGGTCTGCAGGACTGTGCTGAAGTTGGACGCTTGGCTGAGGTCTGTAGAGTTGAAGCTGTCTGTCGCATTGACCACGATGGTGACATTTTTGGTCAACACGGTTTTCTTGTATAGTGTTTTGTACTGCAAGAAAAATGGGGGATTAGCATGCATAATATTGAAAAAAAATATGTTTTTATTGATTTTCTGCTATATATATATTGCGATATGAAAAGTCTTGCATTGCTTTTACTAATTACTTTCTAAATCCCATATCAACCTTGACCAGTTGAACAATATAAGGATGAACTGCAGTTTTAATTCTTTCAAATATATAATATAAAATTGCATTAATCATTCTTGAACTGTATTTAAAGGGAGAATGTTACATTAAAAGCATACATTTTTACATTAGATTATACATTTTGATGTTAAATAGAATTGTTTGACAGTATTACATCAGAGTAACTGTAATTAAATTAAGAATAATCCCTTTCTTTTTGAAGGGAAAGGTGATTAAATCATAGTATTTAATGCATTAGTAACGCATCACACTGATTATGATATATATAAATTTTATATCAAACAGCCCTAGTACCAAATATGAAGGGACACATTATCTTCAGAGATGCATTCGGAGAGGATTCACAAACCTGTTTAAAGCAGGCCTCAACTAAATTTGGTGGAAACATGTTTCTGTAAGAAGAATTAGACAAATTAGATCCTATAGCATCTAAAAAATAAACATGCATCGCATCAGTCTAACTAAACTTTTTCCCACCTTATCAGGTCCAGAAAAGCGTCAGCGGCCTGCACCGGCTCAATGCTGCCACTAGAGGCCAATGGACTGTCCCTGCTGCCTTTACCCGGCCTGATAATGATCACCAGGACAATACCGATGAAAACCGCTATAAACGTGGTCACCATGTAGTAGACGATGGCCCAGATTCCCATCTTCCCAGAGGCCTTGCTGTCTAAAGAGGAGATTCCTGAAGACATGCAACAGCAAGAGACAAAAGATCTGTTGTTCACCATTTCTGTGACAATCACACTATAAATCATCACCATTTTGATTAAATAGTTTATGGTTAAATATCAGTTTAACGTACTGATAATTGGTCAGAGTGAATTTTTCATATACTGTTTTTTATAGATATTGCGTGTATTACCATTCAAAAGTTTGTTTTTTTAAATGTATTTTATCAAAAATATAGTAGAACTGTCATATTGCAAAATATTATAACAAATTATAACCTTTTTCTATTTTACTATATTTTAAAATGAATTTATTCCTGATGCAAAGCTGAATTTTCTGCATCATTACTCCAGTTTTCAGTGTCACGTGATCTTTCAGAAATCATTCTAATATGCCAAAGTCCTGATCTGAATAATGATTTGCAAACTATTATTACAGAGCGTGGATCGCGAATCATTCAGTTCGCGAAATGTGAGTTGTAGCCATGTTTTGTTGAGTATCCAGTTTTACTACAAATACCATGTTAAACTATGGTTAGTGTAGCAAAACCATGGTAAATATAGTAACCATGTTGTTTTAGTTTATTTTATTTCCAGTTATATTTACATAATACACACAGTGCACATACATATATTATGTAAACAAAAACTTTTATTTTGGATGCGATTAATCATGATTAATCATTTGACAGCACTAATATATATATATATATATATATATATAGAGAGAGAGAGAGAGAGAGAGAGAGAGAGATTAATTCAACAATTTTCAAAAATCATGTTTTTTTCATTGTGCATTCCAATTAATCTAAAACTGCAGTTGGGTTATTTTGTAAGTAAAAATAACTAGAAACATACAGCTAACTAACACAATAAAACACAAAATCATGATAACATAATAAAAAAACATGATTTTTGAACATTAAAAAAAACAGTTATCTGTTTTTGCAAATACACTCTCTCTCTCTCTATATATATATATATACAAACACACACATATATATACAGTGCTCAGCGTAAATGAGTACACCCCCTTTGAAAAGTAAAATTTTAAACAATATCTCAATGAACACAAAAACCATTTCCAAAATGTTGACAAGACTAAGTTTAATATAACATCTGTTTAACTTATAACATGAAAGTAAGGTTAATAATATAACTTAGATTACAACATTTTCAGTTTTACTCAAATTAGGGTGATGCAAAAATGAGTACACCCCACAACAAAAACTACTAAATCTAGTACTTTGTATGGCCTCCATGATTTTTAATGACAGCACCAAGTCTTCTAGGCATGGAATGAACAAGTTGGCGACATTTTGCCAGATCTATCTTTTTCCATTCTTCAAGAATGACCTCTTTTAGAGATTGGATGCTGGATGGAGAGTGATGCTCAACTTGTCTCTTCAGAATTCCCCATAGGTGTTCGATTGGGTTCAGATCAGGAGACATACTTGGCCACTGAATCACTTTCACCCTGTTCTTCTTCAGAAATCCAACAGTGGCCTTAGATGTGTGTTTAGGATCATTGTCATGTTGGAAAAGTGCACGACGACCAAGGGCACGGAGTGATGGTAGCATCTTCTCCGGACAGCGCGATTTCAGTATAGAGCAGTACATCAAAGGGAGGAAATTGTGAATTGAGAGGTGGTGTACATGATGTGTTAAAGAAGTGTGCTGTGATTTAGAAATGCATCAATGAAATGTGAGTGTGTACAGCTCCCCGACACCAGCAGCACAACAACACCCGGATCATGCATTATAAACAAATTCTCACGCCCCACATAAGGACAGTAATATATTGATCTGCCACGAATAAAGGATGCACCTCTGTCTCCCTCGATGTTTCACTGTAGTTCATCTTATACAACCTACAGCACCATGCATTTTTCTTGAAGCAGAGCAAGACTGTATTGATTGGAGTGTTTTTGAAGCCTCACCTTTAATCATATATCAGCGAAGATATGTGTATTCGCCATACAGTTTCACAGCAAAACTGAAGCCAGGCCAAAGAAGATCAGTTCCAAAAACATGGAAAGGAGATTATCTTGGTCTCATCACTCCAGAGTATAGAGTCCCAGTAGTCTTCATCTTTGTCAGCATGGGCCCTGGCAAACTCTAGGCGGGCTTTTTTGTGCCTGGGCTTTAGGAGAGGCTTCTTTCGTGGACGGCACCCATGCATGCCATTCCTCTGCAGTGTATGCCGTATTGTGTCACGGGAAATAGTCACCCCAGTTTGGCTTTCTACTTCTTTAGATAACTGCAGTGAACTTGCATGTCGATTTTCTTCAACCCTTCTCATCAGAAGACGCTCCTGACGAGGTGTTAACTTCCGTGGACGACCTGGACGTCTCTGTGAGATGGTTGCAGTTCCATCTTTTTTAAATGTTTGTACCACTTTTGCTACAGTATTCTGACTGATAAGTAAAGCTTTGCTGATCTTCTTGTAGCTTTCACCTTTCTTGTGTAAAGAAATTATTTTCTTTCTCAGGTCTTGTGACATTTCTCTTCCATGTGGTGCCATTGCTGACAGCATGAAATGGGAAGGGGTTTTCTTTAAGTAACATCCTTTTATAGTCAACTGTCACCTGTGTAATGAATTATTAGACTCACCTGTGGTTGAATTCTTGTTAAATTAGACATTTGTAGTCTAAAATTTAGCTTTGCTCCAGAGACTTTCAGTGGGGTGTACTCATTTTTGCATCACCCTAATTTGAGTAAAACTGAAAATTTTGTTCTCTAAGTTATATTATTAACCTTACTTTTATGTTATAAGTTAAACAGATGTTATATAAAACTTAGTCTTGTCAACATTTTGGAAAATGTTTTTGTGTTCATTGAGATATTGTTTAAAATGTTACTTTTCAAAGGGGGTGTACTCATTTATGCTGAGCACTGTATATATATATATATATATATATGAAGAGCTCTTTTCCAAAACGCTATAAATCCATTTTAATAGTTTTCATGAATTATTTTTTTTTTTACCTAGACCCATACATTTTGTTAATATTCAATTTATCCTGTTAAAATGGTCTGTTGGCTCAGTCTGAACATGTTAAACAATGATTGTTAAATGAAACAACAATATTGTCGATTATAATTCAAATTTATTATTTTTTTTCAAAACGCTACAAATCCTTCCTTTTTTTTAAATGTTGGTTTATGTCTTAAAAAAAAACAAAAAAAAACAAGAGAACATGCAACATATGACATCAGGGACTCATACTATAAACCGGTCGCACCAGCCTTGTGTTGACATCCCACAGTGGGTATTAACGCGCCACCTGAGTGACGAACCTTCTTTTTTTGTTGTTTTTTGTGATTTTCTTTGTCCAGTCGGCGTTTTCTACCCCCAGGTGTAGGTCTCACTGGCTCATCCAGACCATCAAAAGTGTTATTAGAGTTTAAAGCACTCATTTTGAAGACTGAGCACAAACAAACGCTTCAAAGCGTCGCCATGTTGGATTGTATCGAACAAATTCTGATTGGTCGAGAGGACATATCGCATTTAGGCTAAAAACAGGTTCGGCGCTTATAGCAGTTTGGAAAGGAACTGCATCTTGCAGTACATTTTAAACAAGGAAATATAGCGATTTGGCATGAAACATTGATGGAGCAGTGAATAGGTTCAGTACACAGCAAAATGGCATGACGAACTCATTTTTTTTTTTTTTGGCGTTTATCGCGTTTTGGAAAAGAGCTCTTCATATATATATATATATATATTACATTTTACAAACCCCAAAGGTTAACAGAACTGAATTATACAGTCAAATTGCACAAAACAAAACCACAGGAAACAGAGACACTGAATGCAAAACAAGAGTAAAAATATTCTATTGAACGCAAAAGAAGAAATTCAATGACCATCATAGTATGGAACAACAACTATAGAATTCAATCACTATACTGTCAACTGTTTGGTTACCAGCATTCTTCAAAATATTTTATTTTATGTTCAACAGAAGAAAGAAATTCATACAGAATGGGGGGGGGGGTAAAAGATGACTAAATGTTCCTTTTGAGTGTTGGCTCATGATACCTAATGCATTAACTAATGTAAAGGAATTTAAAGTATTAGCGAATGCTCTATAGACAGTGAAGTGTTTTTCTGGTGTACCTGAGACAAGGCTGGAGACGATGAGCGGTAGAACGAGCATTTGAAGCATCCTCATCAGCAGCTCTCCAGGGAAAGAGAAATACTTCACCTCCCTGATGGACAGGTTATGAGGCCTCAGCGCGAAACCCAACACCACCCCTATATGCAGTCAAAGAGATGAGAAACATCTGTGCCACTATCAACAATAAACAAGCCCAACAATATGTGTTTTTCTGCTGTTTTGCCAGTTGATTTACCCCTTTACCTAAAGCCACAGCGGCCACTGTGAAGATCACAAAGGTGTTCCTCCGCAGGAACGTCTTGACGCTGTCTCGTGTGATGCCGCCCATCTTTCGTCGACTTCCTGGCATCTGCTTCTGTAACGCTCGGCACAGGCGTTGGAGGCCTTCCTCAGCGCGGTGGTTTCTCAGTGTCTTCACTCAGAAACAGACTAGTGCTGTTTGGAGACTTCTCGTTCATAATCAGCTCAAATACATGGTCCAAGAGGGTTTCGTGGGAAACTGTGGCCGAGAAGTCAGAGAGAACATATCAAGGCTAAAATGTATTATTTTGTGACTTAAAGTTCAACATCTCTCAAATCGTATCAGCTAAAACCGAGATGTGACATTTACACATTGTGTATTCTACTCTACATCATGATGTGATTCAATGGCAAAATACGAATCGGTTATTGCAGGGTATTAAAAGTGAAAATTCTTTGGTTTTTGGAACAAAAGAAGAAATTTTGAAGAATGCAAGTCGCTCTTTTCCATACAATAAAAGCATAGACGTTTATAGATGTTAAACGCTTTTAAACCTAGTGCATCACAAACGGTCACATGCTGATTATGTCACAAACATTGTTAGGCCTATGGTAAGGTTACCAGATGTCCCAGTTTATAAAAATGAAAATATTAAATAAAATTATTCTTATTAAATATTTAACATTTAATTATTAGCATTTATACAATTTTAAAGTAATATTTAAAATTATTAGTTGTATCATGTTCTCATATTTATTTTATTCATGTTTATTTTGCTTTTGTAAAGTCATAATCTTGTTTTAATCTGTTTGCTATTTGACGTGGTTACTATTTATGGTGTGATTTTTTGTCAATTGTATTAAAGGGTTAGTTCACCTTAAAATGAAAATTATGTCATTAATTACTCACCCTCATGTCGTTCCAAACCCGTAAGACCTTCGTTTTTCTTCGGAACACAAATTAAGATGTTTTTGATGAAATCGGAAAATTTTCTTTTCCCCCGAGTTACGTCTTCCACCATTTTGGAGAGTAACCAAGAACTCATTTGACGTACTCATCGTTGTTTACGTTCGGGGGGAAAGCGCACACAAGAACAATCTTTACGTTCGGGGGGATTGTTGTGAGCTTACACAAGGCGAAAGCATCTGCGTATTGTTGTTTACGCTACTCTCTAAAATGACACGACGTATGTGTTGTGAGAAGAATGGTTAAATAAATTGTTATTTTTGTTTTCTTTGCGCAAAAAAATATTCTTGTACGACGTGACAGTATCGGGGAGAAGAATGGTTAAATAAATTTTATTTTCATTGTTTTACTGAAAAAAAAAGTATTCTCGTACGTTTCAGGACCTAGTTGACATGTCATTGTGTTGCTGTCTATGGAGGGTCAGATAGCGCTCCGACCGATTTATTTACAAAAAAATCGTTTCAATTTGTGCTCCGAAGATGAGCATGTCAGTTGTGTTGCTGTCTATCTTAGAGGGTTTGGAACGACATGAGGGTGAGTAATTAATGACAGCATTTTCATTTTCGAGTGAACTAACCCTTTAAAACCAGTTAGTCAATATTAATTTATTTATTATTATTATAACAAGGTCTTAATACTACAGTTTGGAAGAACACACAACAATAGGGTGAGTAATTAATGACACAAACAAATTTGTGCCTGTCTTTTATTTTCGATCATAACCCTTAATAACAACTTTCAATATTTTAGAATATTAATTTATTTATTATTATTATAACAGTAATACTACAGTATATAGAACACACAACAATAAAAAACACAAACAAATATTGTGCCTGTTTTTTAATCATAGTTAATAACAACTTTCAATATTTTGACGAATAAATTAACATACACCTTGTTTACATCTTATGGCTAAATACTTCATAAACTCTGAGCATTTTAAATCTTAGGAATTAGCCGCTTTCACTGCCTCACAGTAACCCAGATGTTTGCTTTCTTTTAAAGAAAAGAAAACTGTAAATCATTTTTTTATTGTAATCAAATGCTAGTGGTGATTAAGCTTATAATGAAGCTGGTATATTATTTGATTTTTTTTGCCCCTCCTGAAATAAACACTTTAAATAAGTGCATTTAACAATTTGTCTATCCAGTAAACCTTGTATTTTTTCCTTAATTTGAGAACACAGTGCTCTTGTAGAGGGCATGGATGATCCGGTGATCTCCCTTTCACATATTTTCACAAATACACATTTTAAAGTGCCTCTATTAGGGATTTTTGAAAATGTCCTTTCATTCAGTGTGCAACACAGCTCTAAGTGAATGAAAACATCCTGCAAAGTTTTAAATCTGAAAGCGCGCCTTGTATAAAGTTAAAGTTATTGTCTCTCAAAAAAAAGAGTCGACTCTCAATCATTGAAACGAGTCGTTTTTAAAACGAATCCCAAGACGTTTCATGTTGAAGTCAACATGAAACATTAGCATATTGCCCGCCCACTTGTTGGTCTTTTCGCCTTGGTCTGATTGAAAATGTAAATTCATTGTTTGCCACTAGGTGCTGCGTTTGGAGCTGTAAAATAGCTGTTTCCCTGGCAACACTGTACACAAAGTAGCTGCGCTCACAAACACTGCTTTATCAGGCATTCGACCAATCACTGCAGATTAGCATAACGCAAAGAAGCGGTTTGGAAAAATGAATCGTTTGGGAGTCGTTGAGCAAATAAGGTAAAAAATAAATGCATATTATAAGACAATGAATGTGTTTTTTTGACCGTGCATGCATGTCAACCTGTTGTTGGGGACTCCCAAAACCAAAATATGAACCTTTCATTACCCATAGGGACACTATAAGAATATAGATAAGCAACCATTTGATGAACCCCACTGAATTCCATACTATGAAAGTCAATGGGGACCAGCAGCTGTTTGGTAACCAACATTCTTCAAAATCTCTTCTTTTGTGTTCAACAACAGAAAGAAACTCGTACAGGTTTGGAACAACTTGAAGGTGAATAAATAACGACAGAATTTTCCTTTTTGGGTGAACTACCCATCACAATTCACCACCTAGTGCAGTTAGGCACTAACTTTAATTTCAACTCGTTTAATGACGTGCTGATGCCATACTGATGAGAGGCTACGGTAAAGACATTCTCTAATTGATTACAAAAACTGTAAATGCAAAATAAATGTCATATTGAGGCGCTTACCCAGAAGACAACAAACTAACATTACGTGTTTCCAGATAAGCAGTTATCTGTATATTCTGTTTCAGCTGCACCCCAGGATGGAAGTGAAGGAGAGTAAGCTGAGGGCTGTTCTGCAGTCAGCTGTGAGTGTGAAGAACCCGCTGAGAGCACAGGGTTACTCACCACAGCTGACTTGAGCACACATATAATTAAAAAAACAGAGTGAGGGTCGTAGCAGTGGTTCCACCAGTGCAACTGATACTGACGCTTTTAGCGGAGCTGGTTTATTTTTAGTAAGCTAACTGTGGCTTACAGCAGTCAGCCAAATCTATATACACTTTGTCTTTTTAGTATGGAAGCACATTTTGCCAGTATAAAGTTCATTATTTTACAACAATGACAATACAAATTATTTAGTATAATAAAAAAATAAACAGGTAATTTTGACTTCATATCTAACAGTGAGACGGTATATCTTGGAATTATAACCTTGAAATTGTTACTTTATATATCACAATGTGACTATATCTCGCAGTAGGATCTTTTGTTTCACTATCATGATTATCTCGCAATGTGACTTTATATATTACAATGTATTTTACATCTCACAATTATGACTTTCCCATAATATCAACTTTATATTTCATAATGTGTGTTTATATATCACAACTACAAACTTGAAATTGCATCTTTGTATCTTGCAATTTAATTTTCTCAGCATAATTCCAACTTTAGATCTCACTATGTGACTTTATATCTTGCAATTATGACTTTTTCACATATTTTCAACTTTTTGCTTTGAAATTGTGACTTTATACCTTGCAATATTTAATCCACATAATTTCAACTTCATATCTCCCAATGTGACTTTAGCACTTTTGCAATTATGCCCATGATTTTGCATCTTTACCTCTTGCAATATGACTTTGTATCTTGCAATTAATTTTCTCCATATAATTTCATATTCACAATGTGACTTTATATCTTGCATACAATTTTTTCCACATAATTTCAACTTTATATCTCACCAGGTGACTTTAAATTTTGCAATTATGACTGAAAATGTTACTTTATATCTAGCACTTATGACCTTTTCACATATTCTTTACTTTATATTGCACAAAGTGACTTTACATTTTGCTATGACTTTATATCTTGCAATAATTTTCCACATTATTTCAACTTTATGTCTCACAATGTTACTTTATATTACATAATTTCTCATAAAGTCTCTCTCTATTATTTTAAACTGTGACTTAATTTCTCATAGTTGTGGCTATATTTCTCATAGTATTTGTTAATTTAAACGTTGTCTGGCAATCACCTTTTTATTTATTCCTCTGAGGCAGAAACAGCTTTGCATATTTCAGAAATGGAATTTTTTTTTAAAGCAGTTCTATCAAAAATCCAATAAGGGTACGCAAAATTACTCATAAAAGAAAACAGTTTTAAAACAAATAGTTTACAAAATTAATATTCAATCATCGCATTCCATCACCTTCATGTCATTCCAAATTCAAATATATATATATATTTTTTTTTCAATGGAACACAGTATGTTTATCAGAATGTACAGGTTGCTCATTTCCATTCAATGGAAGTGAATGAATATCGTGGCTGTCAAGCTCCAAAAAAATTACAAAAAGCACTATCTATATGATGTGCACTATATTCCAAAGCATCAGAAGCCATGTAATTCTGCAAAACATCATCGTTTTTGTTCCAAGAAATACATTTTGAGTGCATTATTGCTTTAGTTTCCTTACTAATCTACAGTATAAAACCTCGATATGGGTTCACTCACCACTCATGGTTGCTCTGCAGTGGGTTAATGCTGGAGACTGGACTAAAGTGGTCACAGGTAAAGCTCAACTCGAGCCAAACACACATGAAACCGTTTTTATACGGCCTGACCTTCTCTCACCCTCCATGTGACCCCACACTGAGTGACAGCAGAGGTACACAGCACACCTTTGGACCTGATCTAGGGCCAGTTTTCCCTCCATTGATCCCTGCTTGATGGTCTGATCACTGATCTTAGATCAGCATAAATACACACATCAACAAACACCCCAGGTGAGCACTACAAAGCTGACCCGCATCATAATCTTTCCAACAGTGAAGCAAAAGATCCGCCCTTGAACCAGAACCTCACACATCAGGAGAAAACAGAGGCTTGATAACGTGTTTGTCGAACAGAACAAGTTGTTTTCTGACTACAGGTTTTCAGCCACAGCATTAATGTTTGGATGTATATGGCGAGACAAACAAACTAAAAGAACGAGAGAAAGAAATCATATTGCTAGCTCAGTTAAATATTAGAGTATAATTGAAATAAGGGTGTATTAATACACTTTGCAGTTTAAAACAATAAAACACGACTCACCGTGTAGTAGCAGCTCTTCTCTGGTGAGCGTTCTGGTAAAGAAGCGCTATATTCTCCGCTCACAGCGGTTGACGGAAACGGCGGAGAAAGTGTTGTTTGCGTGGGAAGAGGAGGTTAGGGATTTTTACAACAAAAAACAACGACCTTCTGCCCGACAGCGAAAAGAATCGACACGTTAATAAAGTCTCATTGGGGGAGGCGTTTAATACTGAGCGTATGCAGCGATAACACCCGCTGAGCTGGATTCATTAATGACTGCTCGATACTCATGTAACAGCGCCTGAAGTTATTACATGTGAAATATGATCTTCGGTAAATGATAAATAAGAATGAATTTGAGGTGAAAATGCTTTGTTGCATTGTAATAGGCTGCTACACTGGAAAGAGACAAATATTAAGCGTATTTCATTATCATTACCATGACAACATGATTGCTCGCACTTGTTGAGGTCCAGCCTTCAGAGCTGTGCGCGCGGGTGTGTGTGTGTGTGTGTGTGTGTGTGTGTGTGTGACCTTCTGCTCCGATCTACCCACTCACCACCCACACGCGTGTCATAAACTCATCTCGCTCTTTTCCTTGCAACTTTCCCCAAGGAATCTGCCATTTTTTGAAGCACATTTCTTAAGGGTTCATTGAAATATTATATTTTGTACGTTTGTATTTGTAAAATGATGAAATGCCCAGGTTTCTTGTGATTGTAACTTTGGTTAAAGGTTACAGGAACGTGTCTTAGAAAGTTCCGTTAATTATAATTTTACCCTAAATATAATATAATTTGGCGTTTACTTTTAATTATGAAAAGTTTTTTTTTCAAATAACATCGTTCTGTTTTCTCTCAACATTATGAGAACGTTTATCAAATATTGAGATGAACGTTCCATAAACATTACTTTAAGAATGTTTCGTCCTAATCTCGCTTTTAAAATTCGTTAGTGAAAGTTGTAAGAACGTTCCCTGACACCTTGTAGCAAAACATGTTTTGGTAATACAATGTGAGAATACATATATGCAAAGACATGTATCGAGCTCTGTGCTCTTTTGTCATAACCTGACATGACAACTAATAAAAATGTAGCCTAAACGGAGTTTGGCCTCATCCAATACTCAGTTTTACATACAATAAAAGGAACGTTTGCATAGAGAACGGAGCACTGCTTTTATTTCAAATGTGTATGCATCCATTCTTCAGCGAGTGTAAGGACCGTAAACATGGCTTTAACATAAAACCGCGCATTTTGCATCTATGAAAGGTGACAGCAGCAGATTGCATCACTATGGTAACACAATTGGCCTGCCAGGGTGTGGGTGGTATGTTGCATACATGTTCTCCATTTAGCTACTGTAATTACACATTCAGCTGAGAAACAGGCATGAAACGCATTAGACACAGTTCATATACTTATAAAAGATTTGGGTTTACTATTGTAAGGTGTACAAATAAGCTAAGCAGTGACCAATTATTTTCACAGGAACAAATTACATTTTAAAATATATTCAATTGTAATATTTCACAATATTACTTTTTTACTGTAGACTATTTTTGATTAAATAAAGGCAGCCTTGGTGAGACTTCATTAACATTATTTAAATATCATGTTTCCTTCTGACCTTTGACAAGTACTAGTTTCAAAGTAAAGAAAAGTTCAAATATAGAAATATTATAAACTTCTATTATAAAACTATCTGCATTATTTCTTGCCTCTGACTTATTTTTTTGTGTCCAAATGTATTTATTTGTTATTATCGTAGGACAGATTAAATTCAGCCGAATTGATCGGAACATTATATTGTATTCATCTATAATTTTCTAATATCTTGCATAATATTTTAATTATCAGTCTTTGTTCACTGAAGTATTTGCTGAATAAAAACATGTAATTTTCTGTATGCAGGTGGTTACATAAAATCTTAAAGCATATTTGAAATCATTAGCAGACTGCTATTTACATATGAATATTGAACACTCTCAGAGAAAAAGGGCAAAAACTGTCACTGTACCTTATCAAAAATACTTGTTTTATCCCTAAAAATGCATTCTAGTGTCTTAAAGGTACACATTAATACCTAAAGAGCATATTAGTAGCTTTTGAAAAGACACTGCCAGTGTGATGGCTTTTGTACCTTTTTTCCTAAGAGTAAAGGAACACATAGTTTATTCTGTTTTATTGTTATTGTCCGGTCTAATATGCACTAATATCACTCTCTCACCGGTGCCCTAGAATATGGAATGAGTGTTTGAAGACGTGTTGCCCTGTAATTATCGGCAGCCTCACTTTTACAGCACTTTGTGAGTTGCATTATGAGCTACCGGGTTGTATGCTCACCTTTGCCGGCTAACATTAAAGAGATGAAAGAAGCCTGAAGTACAAAACTGCCTGGACAAACAGCAAAAGGTCAGGAAATAGATTTTTTGCTCTGAAATGTCACCATTTTCAAGCTTAATGTGAAGACACATTTACAGCCTGACAAAAGAGACTCATTATACATCAGAGCTGAGACAGCAAACACTTAATTTAGATCATTAAAACACACAAAGCATGTTCAAGAAGATTCCTTTATTCGCTTATGTCAAAATATACCCTCATACAATCAAATGCCAAAAAAAACTGTTATCAAAAACATTTAAAAAAAAGGAAAAATATGAACAAGTATCGCTAAATACAAAACTGCAGTGTTTTCATTTGTACCAAATGCAGATTAACTTTTCTATGGTCAGAAGACGATATTTTGACAGGCAAACATAGTGTTAATTTAATACAAAATCAAAGTTATAAGATGAAGAGTGACAAATTAAAAAGGTCTCCCGAACTAGCAAAATTAGTGGTCATTAAAGTACAACTATATGCTGGCTGTTTCCCACATCACTTGATTCGATAATTAACAGGCGTATAAGTATGTGTACGTGTTGAGGTGTAAAAATGAGGTGAACAATTCACTAGCCCTTGAGATCTATGAATGAAATAAGGCGTTCACAGACTCTGTGATACATTCAAGAGTATATGTGGTAAAGATAGTGTAGTATTTGGCATAAAGTGTAGCTAAATTAAAAGTAGTGTAGCAAGTTATGGAATGCAAACCACAATCTTTAGATTGTACTCTGAGAGCAATCACTCACACATACATAGAGTTCAATACGTCAAAATCATCTTTAACAGAAGTCCTTGTTCGTCCATACTGAGTGTAAAGTTTTCTTGGCATCACTCTTTAGCTGAGGGAGGCTGTTTGTTTTTTATTAGTTAAAACATTCTCTGAACATGTGATTAACCAATAAGGACATTCAATTAGCTAAAATGAGTGCGTTTCAGATCTGCATTAGTGTTGTACCATGGACTGTCTGACTGCGTCCTCCAGGGATTTTCTAGTGATGAGAAGCCTGACCACATCTTCAGTTCTTCTTGGTGAGTTTTTTTCGTGCCTGATCATGCGTCACCATGGTCATGTCCCAGCCATTCACCTGAAATTGACATTGAGTGCACAAAAACTTCATTTTATATATATATATTTATTACATAATGCCAAATAAGTTCAGTCATGAAACACTAGATGGCACAGACTAATAGGCTCTTTGCATGCAATTAGCTAGCCGTCACATCAACAATTCATGGCACAAGCTTGTAAGGGCAACAATACTTTTTCAATACCAATTTTATGAAATCCGTTTTAACAAGATTACATTACCCCAAAAAATAAACAGTTTTTTTTTTAGTTTGTGGATGTTTTTACAGACTCCAAGCATACTTAAGATTTTTAAACCACTCCGCAGTTCTTAAATTGCATTTTTCAGGAGACGTACAAGCATGTGTGAAATGCAGCGAGACTTTTGATACGTTTGCTTCGTTTTCGTGTCTATGCATAGCTTTGACAGAATCATAATTTCTATCCCTTTTCAGCTGATTCAGGCAATCTGATGGGCATTAGCTGCGGTGTTGTCTGCCTGTGTTTTCTCTTCTCAGAGGAAGATCTTTTGCTGCTTGTATGTCTCTTTCATATTACGCGTTCATAATAGAGGTCGACCGATATATCGGGCCGATATTTGTCATTTTTTAATATATCGGCATCGGCCGATATCCGTGTTTAGTAGCGCCGATTTAAAGTCAGGCACATCCGCGGGCAGCCCTGTGTTATTGGTGTGGTGGAACGTGCTGCTGCCGCATGTGAAGGACCCCAAGCCAAAACTTTTGGAAGATTCAACAGTCCTGGGAGATAAAGGCAAGGCTTAAATTCTGACATTTCAAAGTCCTATGGCCATATATTTACTATATATTACTAGTAAACTATGAAGTGTCGCTTCACTCAGTGAAAGAAAAAACAAATAGCATAGAACCATCGGGAACTGGCATAATGCTACAGCTGGTTGAATGTTCGCTTACCTGCAGTTCACTTTAAGCACTGCAGTCGAAAACTATCAGCAGCATGCTTGCTAACATATTAGCCCCAATGTTATAAGTTCTGTTTTATTTTTCTTTGTATCGGAGTCGGAGAATTTCACTCTGTGCGTGGGGTGGACAAGGCTGCAGCTCTCACAAACACTGCAGCGTGATTGAGGGCTACGTTACTCCGCCCCGCTCACAGACAGCACCGTGATCGGAGACAAAGAGCTGTCCTGGAGCAGCCCAGAACGGTGTGTGAGATTTGTTCGGAAGCATGGTTCGATGCAGACGATAGCCAGGTTTCCATCCAACTTATTTGCATTAATTAAAATTCAGCTCAAGAATATGCACATCTGCGTGTGTTTCCATCAACTATGTAATGCGAATAAAAATGGACATCAGCCTAATAAAATGACGTGTTCTGACCAGTGACTATATATATACGTCGCACAGTTATTATCCTCATTAAACCTGTCTAACGTTAACCGTCAAGCATGTCAGAAATCACTAAGGCTTTAGCACTGTCCTTGCATACAAGGCTGTGAGTGTGCAACATGACAAAGATTTTTTTGTGTGTGTGATTACTAGATTATAGTAATTTGGTTTGTAACTTGTAAGCAATCTGTTAACAACAAAAACAACACATTAGTGAATGGTTTTGGTTAGGGGTGCAATGAATCGTAGATGATCCGTACGGACCAGTCCCCCATGGTTCGGCACTAGTGATGCGCGGGTCAGGTTTTTTTCCAACCCGCGGGTCCCGCTTTTATGAAATTATTTGGCCCGCCCCGCACCACTGTATCTATTTTTACAACCCGCCCCGCCCCGCACCCGCGACCATTAAATAGACAGTGTTTCCCACACATAGACTTTACCTGGGCGGGCCGCCCAAGTATATTTGGTGACACATTTTGGTTTTTATTACTATTATTATCTCTTACACTTTTTTTTTTTTTTTATCCGCCCGAGTTAATGAAACCATCCGCGATCGATTAACTAGAGGAAAATCTCCCCTCGCCCGACGCGTTTCGCACTGCTCGTTCTGTGTGCTCAAGAACGGTCCACACACCCACAGACAAGCTCTCTCTCTTTACTTGTGGCAGGCTGCAACAATATACACCGCCTGCTGCCATCAGCTCCCGCATCTCACACACAAGAGCGCGACTTTAGCACAATATTTAGCAACTTTCAGACCCTTTTGACGGCTTTTTTCCCACAACAGGTAGGCTACATACTGACAAACCTAACGACTTTTTTTGGATAAACCTTAGCTATCGTTCAGTTGAAAGATGTCTCCACTCCAGTACTGCCCCGCGAGCGCGAGGACTCTCCCGGCGCAGTCTTCCATCTTCACTTTTATTTCTCTGTTTTTGTTGTCGTGGCTGGCGGCGGGAGCTGCTTGGCGCTTTCGTGACATGTCACGTGACGCCAAAGGTTTGGGGACATCAGGCAAGTTACGTTGCTACGTAGGCTTTCGTATTGTAACCTTATCAAAGAACCTAATAAAATATGAAAATAGATATTCCCAAATATTTAATATAGGCTATAGGGAATTGCACACAACATACATGGTTTTTTTAATTTATTTTGTTTTTAATGACCCGCCCCAACCCGCCCCGCAAATAAAGTGACAATTTCTTTACCCGCCCCAACCCGCCGCAGGTTATGAGACGACCCGCGCATCACTATTCGGCACGCATGTGATTCACGGATTAGCTGATAAGTTTATCATTTGCACGTGTTTCGGGACTCACGCTCCGTTTTCTGTGCTCAGCCGCTGCCGCACACACTGAAGCGCACGCATGCAGAGAGAGGCACGATTCAGATACCGCGTTTCAGACAACGCCTCAACAGACGGATACACATACACACACACAGTTATGTTAAAATACCCATTTTAGCAAGTATTCTGGTAAACACAGTCGGTTATGTTTTAAGTTAACGTATACAGCTGAGAAAGAACATGCAGCACAGTTGTGTTTCCTGCATTACAACCTGCCGTTCTTAAACCGGGAGTACTGAGAACTTTCAGTGAAAGATGGGTCGAGTGAGGAAAACTCTGGGACTGCAATTGAGTTCAAATTAAAGCACATTCCTTTTTATATTGTTCTGTAATGTTTACATAATTTCCTTCTCTCAAAAATGAGGGGTTTGCTGCTATTTTATTTGCACTAAATTAGATTTTGGATGCTGCTAAGTCAAGTGCACGAAAACCTTTAAGTTTTTATTCACAGTTGGTTAATTGAGGACTTTGTTTTATATAAAAATGCAGAAAGTTGCAAAAAGCAGAAAGTTAGAATGCACTTTTGTATACTTTTTACTTGTATACCAAACAAATGTTGCTGGTTGCTAGTGTGTTTGCAGCACTACTATTATTTGTATATATTACATTTTTTATATTTTTCAGTTTAATTGATTTTTTATTTATAAAGTTGTATTTATTTTATTTAAAAGTATTGCATATTTAAGTTCCAACAAACGTGAAAAATTCTGCTTGATAAATGCTCTAAAACTTTTATGTAAATGATTGAATGTTTTTTATATATATTACCTGTTTTATACATTTTATACTTGGTCAGTTTATTGATTTGTTTGGATAAATATTTAATTTGAATACCGTGCAGTGCACAAAATTAAGATTCGAGAGATGGTTGAAGTCAGTGTTCAATAAATGATGTTAAATTTAGAAATGTTGTGCTTCCACTTATTATTAGTGACATTTTAGCATGCAAATGAAGGGAAAAACTTCAAGATATCGACCCTAAAAATTGGCCAAACAAATCGGCAGCACATATCAGCCATCGGCTGACCCTGACCTCTAAATATCGGCATCGGTTATAGAAAAACCCATATCGGTCGATCTCTAGTTCATAACCAACCCTGTCTCCAATGACAAACATCTATTCCACTTCCACGTTCAGTACCCAAGAAACATGAAGCTATTAAATACACAACTACAACAGTATATCATTTTTATGTGATTTTCATAAGATTCTGCCTATTTTTATAGTATGAGAAATTCTAAGCAGGTGTAAAAGATATACAAGGCTACAAATAACTATATCACTGACATCATATGGCCAAAACACACTCAGGCAAGGACATTTGGTACTGAAAGACCAAATATTTTGGATATTCAACGGTATCAAGGCTATTTGGTTGGTGCCTAAAGAGTAAACTCGATACACAGCCCAAACAAGCTGATTCTTAAAAAGTCTGATTCAGAGTTCGCTGTAAGCAGGTCCTGCAGAGCGCTATCAGAGTTCCTCTGAAGCCCTCCACCTCCCCCTCCCTCTCCCTCCTTCAGTTCTTCCAACAGTACACTGAACTGAGAACAGTTCAGACACGTCCGACATGCTGAGAGCTGTCTACAGAGGGTTTCATAAAGGGAGCAAAATGTGTGTTTCTGCTATATTTTCTGAAATACATCAATTATAAAAAAAATGAATATATTGAAAACGAAACCGTGCTCCGATTGCAACTCGGCAGTAGTTCTAGTGAACTAACAGTGGGCTAACAATTAAGGATGCATGATACTAAATGTCTCAACAATGTTGTTAACTACACAGGGAACTCTCTCACATTGCTAGAATGTTAGAGTGTAAAATTAAAAACCAAGCCCAATCTGTTACATGCAACTGCTATTTATTTTCATAACCGATATAACTGAACATATAACTGAAAAACTGAACTGATACAGTCATGGCCAAAACATTGTTTTGATCAATTTGTTTTTTTTACCAAAATCTAACCTTCCATTGAATAATACGAATTTAAAATGGGGGGAAATATCATTATGAAATACATGTTTTTCTCTAATACACATTGGCCACAATTAACGGCACCCTTTTATGCAATACTTTTTAAAATCTCCATTTGCCAGTTTAACAGCTGTAAATGTTCTCCTATAATGCCTGATGAGGTTAGAGAACACCTGACAAGAGATCAGAGACCATTCCAGAATCACTCCAGATCCTTTAGATTCCCAGATCCATGTTGGTGCTTCTCCTCTTCAGTTCACCTCACTCATTATCTACAGGGTTCAGGTCAGAGGACTGGAATGGCCATAGCAGAAACTTGGTTTTGTGCTCAGTGACCCATTTTTGTGTTGTTTTTGAGGTTTGTTTTTGGATTATTGTCCGGTTGGAAGATCCAAACATGGCCCATTATAAGATTTCTAACAGAGTCAGTCACTTATAGATTTTTTATCTGTTGGTATTTGATAGAATCCATGATGTCATGTATCTAAACAAGATATCCAGGACCTCCAGCAGAAATACAGGCCCACAACATCAAAAATACAGCGGTATATTTCATTGAACACATTGGATACTTTTTATCCCTGTGTTCACCAAACCCATCTTGAGTGTTTGCTGCTAAAAAGCTCATGTTTTAGTCTCATCTGACAATAGAAGCCAGTCCCATTTGCAGTTCCAGTCGTGTCTGATAACTGAATATGCTGGAGTTTGTTTTTTGGATAAGCTAGGAGAATTTTCTTGAAACCCTCCCAAACAACATGTTGGTGATGTAGGTGCTTTTGCTTTTTTTGTAAGCCGAGACTCAACTATTTTCTGCAATTCTCCAGCTGTGGTCCTTGGAGAGTCTTTAGTCACTCACAATCTCCTCCTCACTGTGCATTTGGACGATATAGACACCGGTCCTCTTCCAGGCAGTTTTGTAACATTTTATGTTGATTGGAAATTCTTAATTATTGCCCTGATTGTGGAAATGGGAATTTTCACTGCTCTAACTCTTTTCTTAAAGCCACTTAACTAATTTGTAGGGATGTGACGAGATCCCGTGGCACGAGATCTCGTGAGATCTGACTGGTCTCGCGAGAACGTGACGATATCCTCGCACAGTATTGTGCAACGCTTACATTAGAGCTGCACAATTAATCGTTAAAAACAGCGTGCAGTTATCCCTACTTAAGACAGTTTTTCTGCCATGTTTAACAAACAAGACTCTAGAGCAGAAGGTAAACAACATCACTTCATAGAGCATTCACAGAGCGTTCTATTATTATACGACCGTCAGAACCGCGCATATAGCCGAACTGACGCCTTTACATTGTCAAGATTCACAACCGCATTCAAAGCTGCACTGAATGAACAGCACGGAACATCGAGTTGCCTATATAATCATGATGGGTTTAATGCACTCACAGAGACGGAGAAGGAGAAATGATTCGCGTTCATCTTAAACCGGAGCTGCCGTCAGTGTAGTCACGTGGGTGCGATCGCTCGAGCTCTGAGACGCACGCACCAAACGCGCTCTCTGCACTCGCTAACAAAGCTTTTAAAGTCATTACTAGTTGTTTAACTGTGTGATGGACAGGACAAGCCTCGACTGGGATCATTCATTTAAAAACGGCTGTCAGCTGTGATAAAACTTTCCGGTGTTATGACGGCATTTTTGATTCTGTCGCTCTCGTGTCCTGAATGCGGTTGTGACTTCAGCCGTTCATTCATATACAGATATGTATTCAAGCAGATGTTTTAATCTGTTGAATAAATAAAACATTTCAAGTCTCTCACCTGTAAGCAACTGCTGTCAGTCCCAAACAGAACTGTGAATGCTCTTTTCTTATTTTTTTATTGTTATTTTCTTTCATTTTTATTTTTAATTAATTATTTGTTATTTCTTTTTCTCTCTTTTCTTGTTAATATATTTCTTTATTGTTATTTTCTTTCTTTCTTGTTATTATTATTTCTTTTTTGTAAAGTATCAATTATGAGAAAACTTTTGAATAAAATAAAAGATTAATAGCAACATTTACTGTTATTATGTATTGATAGTTTAACTAAAGAATTCCTCAACTGATGAGAAAATAATTAATAGATAAATTGAAAAATAATCAAAAGATTAGTCGACTAAACGAAAAAAATAATCCATAGATTAGTCAACAATAAAAAATAATTGTTAGCTGCAGCCTTACAGCATTTAAATAACAGAAGTAATGGTATAAAATTGTATAGTTTGTGTATAAACACTAATTGTCTACAGTAACGATCAAATCGAAAGTATCTTAACACTTGTATTGTAACGCTTATCTTCCGCTGGGATGTGGCGACAACCCATTTAAAACATGTATTTGACATTGAATCATTCATTCAGGAGTCTTTATGAAGTGAGACACTGACTCCATTTAATTTTATATGTTGTTCAAATGAATATATATATTTTTTAAAGACTCAAGCAATGAATATTTTGTCAGAACCACTAGTAAATTACGTTATTTTGTGAGAGAATCGTGATCTCCAATAAAAAAAATAAATAAAAAAAACCTGATTCTCAATTTGTCCAGAATCGTGCAGCTCTAGTTTACAGGTTGTTTATTAGCCTACTGCATATAATTCATTAAAAAGTAAGTTTAATTTCATAAAGTATACGTTTATTTCCTACATTTTTTGTTTTTCAGTTGAATGAAAGACAATTTTTCCCTATATATTTCATCATTGAGGATCTTTAAAAAACAAATGTCTAAAAATCTCGTCTCGTTCTCGTGAACCCAGTCTCGTCTCGTGGGATACGTGTTTCGTCACACCCCTACTAATTTGTGAAGCTCAATTATCTTTTGCTGCACATCAGAAATTTATTCTTTGATTTTTCTCATTATGATGAATGATTAAGGGAATTTGGGCTTTGTTTTCCCTACTATTTATTTTTCTGTGAAACAAGAAGCCATGGCTGGATAATGTCATGTTCATAATCACCCTGGAGTGCACAAAATTGTGAATATGAATGGGAATATACTTCAGAGATATTTTACTCATAAGAATGTCTAGGGGTGCCAATAATTGTGTCCAATGTGTTTTGAAAAAACATTTATTTCATAATGATATTTCCCTCCATTTTAAATTAATTGTTCGATTTTTTTATATATATAAAAGATCAAAAGGATTAACAATGCATATTAATTTTCACAGCCTTCTTTGATCATATTTACCAAGGGTGCTGATATTTTTGACCATGACTGTAACTGAATATAACTGAAACTGAACTGTTTGTATGCAACTCAACTGCACATAAGATTGTCTTCTTGACAGATTTATTCAAACATTAACAGTACATTTAAGCTATTCTCTAGTGGGTTTTTTATAGCTCTTTTACGAACCGTGAACACTTGGTAACTTTTTTTGAGGTAAATGCAATGTTAAAGGGTTAGTTTACCCAAAAATGAAAATTATTGCGATTTATCGTGCAGCCAACATTTAAGAATGTCAAAACTGCATTTATTGTTTGAATTTTATGATAAAATGGAAAAAAAACATTTTGGTGAACCACTGCTTTAAGTGTCACAAAATAAATGATGCCTCCGCGCCCTCTAGTGGAGATTTAGTAAAATCAGGAATAGTTTTGTGGCCCAGATAAAACTCTTCATCACTGTGATAATGTCTTATAATACAGCTGACAGGTTTGGATCTCTCACCTGCATAATTTTGTCTCCCATCCTGAGACCAGCCACCTCTGCAGGTCCACCTTTAGATATGCGCGTGACATAGATTCCCTGTGACGTTAATAAAGTTAGAAGAGTCATTTCTGAATGACAGAGCAGGAAAAATGCCTCACCCTAATTAGAATTCTATTCACGGAACATGATTTTTCACCTTGTCTGTCTTGTCTTCGGAAAACGGATTCTGGTTTGAATCTTGGTCGATGCCCCCTCCAATGCTGAATCCTAATATTACATGATTACCATCCTGTTGTTTGTTTATCTCAATCCGTTGCTGAAATACAAAGAGGAAAACACAAGGCAGGCATAGTAAGTACGTTATTTAAAAACGTAGTTATCTATATACATAGGCAGGATTTTTTGAGATCAATGCACACTAGGTGCTGTCTAGGTAGGCGGCTAAGTAGGATTTTAAGACACATCCCATGGCGCAGCTGTTCATTACCATATATGGCAGCACTACCTGAACAAGAACATAATAAACCACACCTACTTATTTCACACCTGAGTGACATCAGAACAGATTGAATAGAATACAAAATAACAATTAAACCATAATTAAATTAATAATTTAATATTAATTGGATCAAAAAAATGACTAGTAAACGTTGTATAAATAGCATTTCATTTTAGGGAAGCCAAATGAACACTCTGGTTTTGCTCTTGTTCACAAGTAAAACGTTTGGTCTCGTTATATGTTGTGGCCCACGATAATTTCCCATAATATAAATAAACAAATAAATTGAATAATAAATAATTAACTATTGTTCAATTTGTTCGCCCCTGCTGGCTAACGTTAGCCTAGCATGCTATCCCTTTCCATTACATCAGCTGTTAGCTTAAACTCAAATAACGTTAAACGTAACCAAACTATCCTGTCAGATTATTGCTGAGAATAAAAAACATTTTTAATTAACCGCTTTCCCAGTCAAACGATATAAAATGAATCCCTGTCGTTGTAAAAACACTAAAGCACCGCACACAAAGCTGAAGGCACCGATGCTATTGAAAGCTTTCCATGCTAAAACTTTCTCACACTGAACGCAAACTCACCACAACAGCTGTGACAGGCTGACCGGGGATGAACGACATTTTCGGCTTGTTATAAAACTTATATTGCCAGTTGGGGCTCTTGGGTGTTTAATTCAATGATTTTCACTGATAATAATTCGAGTAAGGGTGTTCGGTTCCTCCCCTTTGGCTGTGTGTCATGTTGGGGCTGGGCTGCGCTACACACCCTGCCCTCAAGACTTCTTCTTCTTCTTCGTTCCAGTTTTACGGCGGTTGGCATCCAGCTTTTTGGTGCAGTTACCGCCCCTTTCTGCTCCGGAGTGTGGATCAGATATTACGTTATAATAAAACGTATTCTATTCCATTTCCTTCACTTATATAACACTAACCACTTAATCCACACACACACACACACGCACGCACGCACGCACGCACACGCACGCACACACACACACACACACACACACACACACACAACGCTTCTCTTGTTTTATTCATCCTATTCATTCATTAACTTAATCGGATGTGTCAGATAAACATGTGTAAATGTTGATGTGACTTATTTATGGGCGTATTTACGAGTAAAATAGTTATTTCCAGTGATTTCAATGTCATTAAACAAGCACCAGCCCTGACTCGCCAGAAGATGACGCATTCTGATCAGTATTACGTGACAGTCAAAATATATTTTTGTAAGGCAGTTATTTTTTCTCGAAGTTGAAAATAAAATATTTTGGAGTATATTTTACAAATAAATTGGACAAAATATTTCAGTACTTGAATTGTTGTACTTGTATTGTACTTGTACTTTTTTCACATTACTTTATTAATTGCTTTTTGTGAAATTTCGTGTTTTTGCTTGCAGTGTCTCCCCTTACGTTTAATCTATAATATTTGTATTTAATACTCCCTTTTTATTTTTAAATATTTAAAATTATTTATAATAGTATTATCACACTTTATTATTTTGTTTATTATTTTATTTGAAAAAAAAACCTAACTAAATAAAGTGCAATAATATTATACACACACACACACACACTGGCCCCTTTATTAGGTACACCTTGCTTGTACCGGGTTTGACCCCCTTTTGCCTTCAGAACTGAATTAATTCTTCGTGGCATAGATTCAACAAGGTGTTGGAAACATTCCTCAGAGATTTTGGTCCATATTGACATGATAGCATCACGCAGTTGCTGCAGATTTGTCGGCTGCACATCCATGATGCGAATCTCCCGTTCCACCACATCCCAAAGGTGCTCTATTGAATTGAGATCTGGTGACTGTGGAGGCCATTTGAGTAAAGTGAACTCATTGTCATGTTCAAGAAACCAGTCTGAGATGATTTGAGCTTTGTGACATGGTGCATTATCCTGCTGGAAGTAACCATCAGAAGATGGGTACACTGTAGTCATAAAGGGATGGACATGGTCAGCAACAATACTCAGGTAGGCTGTGGCGTTTAAACGATGCTCAATTGGTACTAAAGACCCAAAGTGTGCTAAGAAAATATCCCCCACACCATCACCAGCCTGAACCGTTGAGACAAGACAGGATGGATCCATGCTTTCATGTTCTTTATAAAATTCTGACCCTACCATCTAAATGTCGCAGCAGAAATCGAGACTCATCATTGTCCAATTTTGGTGAGCCTGTGTGAATTGTAGCCTCCGTTTCCTGTTCTTAGCTGACAGGAGCGGCAACCGGTGTCGTCTTCTGTTGCTGTAGCCCATCTGCTTCAGGGTTCGACGTGTTGTGCGTTCAGAGATGGTATTCTGCATACCTTGGTTGTAACGAGTGGTTATTTGAGTTACTGTTGCCTTTCTATCATCTCTAACCAGTCTGCCCATTCTCCTCTGACCTCTGACATCAACAAGGCATTTTCGTCCACACAACTGCCGCTCACTGGATATGTCTTAGTTAGTTAGATAGTTCTCTGTAAACACTAGAGATGGTTGTGCGTGAAAATCCCAGTAGATCAGCAGTTTTTTAAATACTCAGACCAGCCCATTTTAAACACATTCAACATATCCTGACTAATGAAAATGTATGAACTTTGATCTAAATATTGAGATATATATATACAGGCATTAAATATTATACAGGCATTTTTCACTCTGTCACACACTCCCCTACAAAAATTAATGTCGTCTCGACATTATCTTTCTTTAACGCTAGAGTCATTCAGTCCCTTTTGTGTTTCACACAAATTTTGTAGTGCCAGAGTTCAGCATTTTACCAGTACATAGGTTTTCCTGAACTTAATAGTTCACTTACAAAGCAACAGTTTATGAAAAAGAAGAGTCCATAAGTGCCCCAAAATGCAAAAATTGAAAGAGGCATAAAAAAAGAAAAGTCAAAAACAAAATATTTTCTTTGGATTTCAAGAGTGCAGCAACCTCTCAAGACTACAGTCCATAAGGCAAACAGTCCATAGTATCTTCAAAATATCTAAGTTCAAAGGCTGTTGAAGAAGATATTCCTTGGAAAAAACAGTTCATGTTCTATTTCTCAGCATTTAAACGTTCAAGAAATGTCCAAAGCAATATTCCTAAAACAAAACAGTCCAGGAGTTCTCCACATGTCAGACTGTAATAATGCAAAGAAACCTTTGAGTTCACAGTCTTAATGAAAATTTAACAGTTCATGGCCCCTGATTAGCGAACTCCATACACAAAAGGCAAATGATAAGAGTATTGCTGAACAGGCGGTAACCAGGTCGACAATCCATGAGCAGACACATAAGGTAAGCTCTGTTGCGATGTCTGCCATATTCCATTTAACTGTCCGACGTTATAAGTAGGTATACCCAAAGTATCATAAGTAAGTACTCTTGGTGGGTGTCTTTCTCTCCTAGGCAGCTGGTAAGTTTGCTCCTCTTGTTCACTTTCAACAGATGGTGTGGAAGCAGGAAGGTGTTCATCAGCAGGTAAGTTAATCTCTCGTTCTTGGTCACTTTCAGCAGATGATAGTGCAGCAGGAAGGTGTTCCTCAGCAGGTACGTTGATCTCTCGTTCTTGGTCACTTTCAGCAGATGACAGTGAAGCAGGAACTTGTTCCAGAACCTCGTTTGGATGCTCTGTGGTAGGTAGTGGTTTAAGATGTTCAGATTCAATAACATGGTTTGGTTGCAGTACTTGTGGTGATACATAATGGAAGTCTAATTCATCTTCACTTTCCTCATTAGAGTCAACATGGCTGATTTGAGGCTTTTTCAACTGTCGTTTCTGTCTGGTCTTTGAGGGCGGAGCAGTTTCAAAAGGTAAGTGGTCGCAAGGCATTAATAAGTTGCGATGGAGGACTCTGGATCGTCCCTTTCCCTTTTCTGGCTTTACTTCATAAATTGGAAGCTCAATACTCATTTGTCGCACAACTACATGGATGCAGTCTTCCCAGAAATTGCGAATTTTACCCGGGCCTCCCCGTGGTGTTAAGTTCTTTACAAGAACACGATCACCTGACTGCAATGTGGTGCTCCTCACCTTTTTGTCAAAGTTCTTTTTGCTTCTATCAGCAGATTTTTTAGCACACTCTCTTGCGATTGTATATGCCTCTTCCATTCCATGTTTCCATTTCTCCACATACTCTTTCTGATTACAGGTAGGAACCTCTGATTTCAGTCCAAATAACACGTCGACAGGCAGTCTTGGAGACCTTCCATATAGTAAGTAAAAAGGAGAAAACCCTGTGACTTCTGAGCGGGTACAATTATAAGCATACAGCAACTTATTCAGAGAGTCTTTCCAGTTAGATTTTTGACTTTCTGTAAGCGTTCTTAGCATTTGTAACAGTGTCCTGTTAAAACGCTCAGCTTGGCCATTGCCTTGCGGGTGATATGGGGTCGTCCTGGAACCTGTGATGCCGCAGTATCGTTGAAGCTGTTCAAACAGCTGATTCTCAAATTCTCCACCCTGATCATGATGGATGCGGGAAGGGAAACCAAATTTCAAGGCAAAATCATTAAAGATGCGGTCTGCAGCTGTTTTACCTGACTTGGATGTAGTGGCATATGCTTGGGCAAATCGGGTGAAATTATCTACTACTACAAGGATGTACTCAAAACCTCCTTTGCAGCGGTCTAAATGGAGGAAGTCAATAGAAATCAATTCAAAGGGCTGGGTCGAAACCATGTTTGTTAATGGGGCTCTCGTCTCATGACAAGGCCTTTTCTGCTTTAGGCATCTGCATGTTTTGGTGACATAATACTCAATGTCTGCCTGCATATGTGGCCAAAAGAACCGTTCACGGATAAGTGAGAGAGTACGATCTGTACCTTGATGGCCCATTCCATCGTGAAGCTCTTGCAAGACTGTTTCTTTATATTTCTCTGGCAGGACCATCTGTGTGCGGGTGGAAGTGGTTCGTCTGAGGATACCATCCTGATTAATGGCAAGTTTTCCCCATTCACGAAACAGGCATTTTGTTTTTAGGCTGTATGTTTTGAGTTGTCTCACTTTTGGTCTTTTGCCAGACAATTTGCATTCATACACAGGACTGATATCCTGGTCATTCATTTGAGCGTCTTTTATCACATTCACAGACAAAGGGGTGATTGTCGGGACTGCTGGACAGGTCTGAATAGTTGAACAGTTTGTTGAGACTGACCATGGAATGCTGGGTCCTTCTTGAGCTTCTACGGCCTGAATGGTTGCACCTATTATGTCTGATGACAACTCCTCAGAGCACTCTTTCATCATAGTACCTATATCGAGGGGCAATCGGGACAGCGTATCAGCGTCAATATTTTCACGGCCTGGCCGATATCTGATTGTGAAGTGGAAATCTGCCAATTCAGCCACCCACCTGCAACCTGTAGCATTCAATTTGGCAGTTGACAGGACATACGTAAGGGGATTGTTGTCACTATATACAGTAAAAGTCGGAGCATAATACAAATAATCACGGAATTTCTCGGTGATTGACCACTTCAAAGCAAGAAATTCAAGCTTGCCTGAGTGTAGGTGGTAGTTTTTCTCAGCAGCAGATAAAGTACGGGATCCATAAGCAATCACACAAAGTTTCTCCCTTTGTTTCTGATATAATACTGCACCCAACCCTTGAGCTGACGCATCTGTATGCAGTATAAACGACTGTGAAAAGTCAGGGAAAGCTAATACAGGGGGCTGGAGCAAACAGTCAATTAGTTGTTCAAGAGTGCTCTGATGTTGTTCAGTCCAGGTAATTGGCTTACTTGATGGAACACCAGTTTTCATGCATTTTGTCTTTGATTGTCTCTGACTATTTTTCAGGTGAGCATTATCTTCTGGGGTACTTTTTAACAGATCATACAAAGGGCTAGCTATGCGAGAGAAATCTTTAATGTACTGTCTGTAGTAGCTAAGCAGACCAAGAATTCTCCTCAGCTCACCCACATTCTTTGGTTGTTTGTCTTTCAGGGATCTGACAGCTTCAGTGTCTGCGGGATCAACTTTACTTCCATCTGCCGAAACTATTTTACCCAGGTAGCGAACTTCAGGTTTGAAAAACTCACACTTACTCGGCTTAAGTTTGATGCCATATTGCCTAAGCCGCTGCAGCACTTTCCTTACATCCTGGACGTGGTTCTCAAAGATCTTACTAAACACCAGAGTATCATCGAGGTATGGAATGCAGATCTCATCTCGCAAACCTTCTAAGCACTCTTCCATACATCGCTGAAAAGCTGCAGGAGCATTCATCAGCCCAAAAGGAATACGCACCCATTCATAAAGGCCCCAGGGTGTCACAAACGCTGTTAGGTGCTTACTTCCCTTTGACATGAACCCCTGGTGGTAGGCCTTCCCTTGATCCAATGAAGAAAACCAGGAATTACCACCCAGGCTGTCCAATATATCTTGTACCCTTGGGATTGGTTGTCTGTCTGGGTGAGTCTTTCTGTTCAGATCACGATAATCTATACATAAACGGAGGCTGCCATCTTTCTTCCTTACGCATACAATTGGAGATGCGTATGAGGAGTTGGATTTTTCAATCCAGCCCTGTGCTATAAGGTCATGCAAGTATTCTTTCATCTCACGATGCAGGGGCTTTGGCACAGACATGTAAGTGCGATTGACTGGCTCATCATCTTTAAGTGATATACTCAACTGCAAATTTCTGATACATCCAATGTCGTGTTCTGATTTAGAGAATGAATGACACTCCTCTCTTAACATTTGCTGTACTACCTTTCTCTGATGTGTATTCAGGTGGCTAACATCGACTGGTGGGTCCCAATGATCAGTATTGGTGTGGTCATGACAGTTCTCTGCAGCCTGGAGGTGACATACCCCAACAGCAGTAGGATTTGCTTGCACCTCAAACATGTTAGCAGGGAAGACATTCTTGACTAGCTGTACTGTACCAATCGGAGTCTGGCCCATCAGAGTGATATCATGATCAGAGTCATTGTATACCTCAATTGTTATATTTGATGGAGCCCCTCTTTTCAGCCTTACTATACCTTCTTTGAATTCAAGCCCATCTGACCAGCAAGGATTCTCATCAGGTTCAAAAATCAATGTGCTGTCCTCCTTAACTGGCTGCATGTACGCTCGGCATGAAACCTGCATAGCACTATGTTTGGGAACGTTAACATGCCCCTTCATGGTCTTTACTATGTATTCACATGAGCTCTCTGCACTCACAAGTTTGATGAATGTCTGAACTTTGCTCCTCTTTAGGCTGGGGAATGCAGCTTTCACAGTTCTCCCAAGCATATTGTCGCTCACAGTACTTGGCTGGACTTGTTCAATGGAGTTCACAATTTGTTCTATCACATTGAAACCTATGATAGGGTGAGAGAGGTTTTGACCCCTGGCTACGAGTATGGGAATGACCAGTTCGGTATGGTGAGATGTCTGTGACGCTAGTCTAAAAGTCACTTCAACATATCCAATGTAGGGCATATCAATACCATTGGCAGCCACAAGGTTCAAAGTGTTTGGAGACTCAAGAATGTCTGAAACATCTCTCAGTGGGACTTCTGGTAAGTATTCCTGTTTCCACGATTCACCAATGACACATACCTGAGAGCCAGTGTCCCACAGGGCTTGAATTTGATGGTCATGCAGGAAACATTCAACAAGACATTGCCTACCAACTAGTGATGTCACAGAGGAATGCTGGTTAACTCGAGTACTGCAGGGGGCATGGACACTCATCGTCAGGTAGGAATTTGACACTGGTCTTGGTGAGTTGATACATGTACGCTTGTGTTCGCTCCAATGGTGAGTTTGACAGATCTTTGAACAATACAACATCTGTTTACATCGTGAACACTGCTTCATTTGCTTCTCTGTTTTTTCACAGGCTGCACATCTTCGGGACTGGTCAGTGGAACTGGTTACTCCCTGTCCCGCGGAAGTAACCGCTCTCCGTTTAAAGGACTCTCTCTCGAAGGCTTAATGCCACGGATCCTGCATCCTGCTTGGAAGTGCTCGCTACTGCCACATCGAAAACAATGCATGCAACGGTCCTCTGTTCTTTGCTGCTGACAATTAAAGCACTTTCTTGCTTGGAAATGAGTAGGGGGTGCATAGTATTGTCTGGGTGTATACTGGGGTTGAAACGGAGTATTCACTCTCATTTGGTTGGTGCCCGGTGATGGCCAATGTGGTTGCACTTGACACTGAATGATTTCTCTTTCAGGGACTCCCTGTGCAGGAACAGGACACTGTGGTGAGGCAAAAGCTGGTTGCTGCAATGACTCTCTGATGTGAGCTATTTCAGCACTGAGTGTTTTGAGTGAAGCTACATCAGTTCTCAGTTCTTTCAGTTCTGACAGCACGTTGGAAGGTGATTTTGGTGCACTTTGAGTCGCACTGAATTTCTTATCAGTGGTTTCATCATTTGACTTAACTGCATGGACAACAGTTGTTGTGTGCTGCACATTGGTTTTCTTTTTCTTTTGTCTTTCTGCCTCATTAGCACAAGCGATATTTAATTTCTCCAACAGAGCCTCATCTGTGGTTTTCGTGTCAAGAAGGAGGGGTTGCATATCTACTTTAATACTGTCACTTTGGAGACCAGTGAGTACCGTATGTAAGAACATGCTTTGAACCAATGCTGGATCATACTTGAGGCCTGATTCTGCTTCTTGGGAAGCAAACAAGATTTTCTGGCGCAGGTCAAGAACACGCATAAGAAAATTCTGTGGTGTCTCTTTGTTACCTTGGAATTCAGAGGTAAGTTGCTTATAAAGTTCAGTTGCACTCTTTTCTTGGAAATGAGAGCACAGAATTCGTCTGAGTGTAGATAGAGTAAGATTTGGCTTTCCTTCTAAATAACTTCGTAACTGTAAGCCTGGAGAGATGGCACGAATTACTGCATCCACAATCTCACACTCTGGGTAGCCTCTGCTCAGACCGTTCTCAATCTGATGTGCCAAACTTGAAAAACTTAATTTCTCTCTTTGGCCCAGGTCACCGATTTGTCCAGAAATTTTGAAATCTTTACGCCAAGGTGGACTTGAGTGTTGGGCATTCTCTGAATGTTGGGGGAGTGCAGCAATTGGTGGTTGAGGCCGGGCAATGCTTTGTTTTGTGCTCACTTCTTCCACTTGTTGAATTTCACTTAGTTTGTGTTTTATTGCTATTTTTAGCTCCTCTAACTCCCTTTGTAATTTATCTTTTTCAGTAGTTTCACTCTGTGCAGTTGTCTCATTTTCAGTGACTATATTAAACTCTATAATTTGATCTCTCAATCTTAACAGTTCCGACATGCCACCATCTTCTAGCTCAGTGATGTCTTCGAGATGTTGGAGGACGTGAGAGATCAGGGACATGCGAGATTTAGATAAAATCTTCTCTGGCTCTGCCACATGAAGGAATTCACAAACACTTAGAAGCTTGTCTTTGCATAAGGAATTTAGCATGGTGATAACTTCAACTTGCATTTCCTCGAGCACTGTTGCCTCCATTTTGAAACTAGAGTGAAACTAGTAGTGGCTGACTTGAGACTGACAGAACTTAATTCACCTGATGATCTCTGTGGCCTCAGGTCTACGGTTCTTTTGTCTCTTTCTTGCCTTTACTGCAGGAACTCGTTCCACTTCCCCGTTGACCTGGGTTGTTTTAGTAGGGATGTACTGCATCAGAAGCTGTCTGCCAGGTAAGTGACGATCACCCTCCAAAGAGTAGATCCCAGCGGTGCCTCCAAATGTTATACCCCTGAAAAAGGGAGAAGATTAAACACATTCACTCAACGATGTTTCTCCACCGCAAACTTTATGTGTAATGGAGAAATACCGCGAGCTCTCCCCCTAGTGTTCAACAAGGCCTGACTAATCGAATGCACACCTTACTGTGCCAAACTAATTGAACACCGATTGACCAAAATTATTTATATAACTTATCTGCATTTTATAAACATTTTTAAACACATTCAACATATCCTGACTAATGAAAATGTATGAACTTTGATCTAAATATTGAAATTATTATACAGGCATTTTTCACTCTGTCACACCCGTCTGACACGAACAACCATTCCACGTTCAAAGTCACTTAAATCCCCTTTCTTCCCCATTCTGATGCTCGGTTTGAATTTCAGCAAGTCGTCTTCACCACATCTAGATGCCTAAATGCATTGAGTTACTGCCATGTGATTAGCTGATTAGCAATTTGTATTACCAAGCAATTAAACAGGTGTCCCTAATAAAGTGGCTGGTGAGTGTATACATATATATATATTTAATGGGTCACACTATGTGTAGTGTGAGGACTAAACCAAATCTCCAGGTTCTCTTATGGGCAGGCTGAAAAATGTGCACCTATGTCTATGACACAACATGCACAAAGGAGCCACATGTTCAACCTTTTCAACGAACACAAAGAAATTAAGTTCATTGAACTTAATTGCAATGCTTTAAGTAACAGAAAGTAATGAAACTCAATCCAACTGAGTAATGTTAACAGAGCAGAAACAAATGAGTAAGATGAACATAATTTTACTAAGTTAACAGAGCATCATCTTTTACAGTAGTATGATCATTTCTTAAAAAGGAACTAGCGTTTTTTTTCTTGGACAGCCTCGTCATTGACTATAATACAAATTTTCTCCAAAAAAATCTCATTCAGCATAGTTTTATAGAAATATATTATAATATTTAAAAAAAAAAATGATAATATAATATTATTAAACAAAGGATTTGTAACCACTATTGATTAGTAACAAATGCATAGATGCCTTTTTTATTAAGATTGATGCCAGTTTTATTAATCTTCAAAATACAATAGTCATAGACTTCCGACGAAAAAGGTTGGAACAAATAATTATTTTCTTGTTTGCAGTTTTTTTACTTGACAAACACTGCTGAATATGCAAGTGCTTTTTTTCATAAACAGTCTTCTTACATAAGGGCTTGTTTGTTTATCATTCTTTTTTATTTTAGTATGCAAAAATACTTGATATTTCCCACAGTCGGCAATGTAAAAGTTTATACCATTTCTCCACCCCATTGAAAAATTCACCAGAACTGTTTAAATAGGGCAATCGAAGACATGGTCTATGTTCAGAATAGCACACTATCATACTACTCTTAATGTTATTGGTATATAGTATGTATCGTGCATAGTGGGTAATACCTGGAAGTATTCCCAACACAACCAAAGCACACTGCACAGAATACTGTCTCCCATAATGCAGTGTACCATATTTACACGATAAACATGCAATATAAGGAGATCAAAATGTAGCATAGTACTGTTTGGGGTATGTAATATTGCATATTTCATTCTGTCTCACATACTATTCAATATAAAGCAGTATAGTGAGCAGTGTGCAAGTATTCCATTCTAAACATAGCCATTCATTGTTCACCATTGATTTTTCAAGTATATATCCCAACATTTTTCTCACAAATGCAGTCTGTTATAGAGATTCTTAATGTACATCTACACTAGCTTTAACATAGTAAAAGAAGGGATTGTACACTCTTCTTTAAAGCTTTGGATCTGCATCACATATCAGCTGACTCCTTCATAATCAGTCCTCTGTTTCCCGCCAAATGTTCTTGACAGAATTTGTTGATGCTCATGATGTGAAACAAGAGGTATCTTGGTGCTGGATGGCTCATTTAAACTGCATAGGAACATACATGTCAACCACTTTTAGACATACAGTATATACACAATCAACAAAACCCAAAACACAACATCTATCCACACGGTTACTGTGGAATCATGGGAGCAGCCTGAGATGGGACACGGGAACAAGTCTCTGCTGAACAAGTCTACTGTCCAGGCACGTATGGCCAGTTGATGGAGCTTCCAGAGAGCTGCATGTCCCGGATAAGCGTCTCAATGGGCGTCTTGCCAACCAGGCGCATGAAGAAGAGTTGAGAGATGAGGTTGGCGGGAACGGCTCTCAGGGCAGGCAGTCGCAGCAGGAGTCGGCCGAAGCGCTGCGGCTGACCTGGATACTGCATGCGCTCGTACTCGGTCAGGGCCACCTGTGCTTTCTCTTGCAGGCTCTCGATGTGCGCCGGATCTGACAGCCCACACGCGTCTGCAGGAAACAGGACAAAGAGTTTACAACACAGCTGCAAGTGAAACGGCAAATTCGGTATTGTCTCTTTGAAAAAGACAAGCTTCAAAGAGAGCTATGAAATCTGCAAACAACTTAAAGAGAATTAGTAAAAGATAATGAAAATTTGTCAGTAATTGGCACCGATATCCATGTGGGAAGTGCGCAGACATACAGTGCCATTGTGCTTATCAAATTAAAGGCAAAAATGCCCCCCCCCCCCCCAAAAAAAAAAAATGTCAGTAGACTAACTAGATTTTTACATTTCAAAAAGAGTGGCTGCACAAAACCCACTGCAACTAAGGCATTCTGGATTTAGCATGTTTCTATGCCTTTACCAACGTGTTCTGGTTTTAACGTGCTAATGAGTTCTGAGAGGTTTTAGCATGATACTATTGCTATGTTGCTATGTCTGTATGTGTTATGATAACATTTTGCTTTGCCTTTACTAACGTGTTCTGAGAGGTTTAGCATATTGCTATGCCTTTACTAATGTGTTCTCATTAGCATGGTATGTGTTTAATAATAATATGAGAGGTTTCAGCATTTTGGTTTGCCTTTACTAACATGTTGTTTTAGCATGTAGCTATGCTTTCCCCAACATGTTTTGAGTGGTTTTACATGTTGCTATGTGTTTAATAATGTTAGGTTCTAGCATTTTGCTATGTGTTTAATAACGTGTTCTCAGATATTTTAGCATGTTGCTATGCCTTTGCTAATGTATTCAGAGAGGTTTAGCATGTTGCTATGACTTTGCTAACATGTTCTGAGTGGTTTTAACATTGCTATGCCTTTTCTAATGTGTTATGAGAGGTCTATCATGTTGCTATGCCTTTGCTAATGTGTTCAGAGAGGTTTAGCATGTTGCTATGACTTTGCTAACATGTTCTGGGTGGTTTTAACATTGCTATGCCTTTTCTAATGTGTTCTGAGAGGTTTAGCATGTTCTATGACTTTGCTAACATGTTCCGAGTGGTTTTATTCTGTTGTTATGCCTCTATTTATGTGTTCTACTTCTAAGTGCTTTTAGCATGTTGTTATACGTTTACTAATGTGTTCTGAGAGGTTTTAACATGTTGCTATGCCTTTAACTAACATGTTCTGAGTGGTTTTAACATTGCTATGCCTTTATTAATGTGTTCTTAATGGTTTTAGCATGTTCTGCATTTAATAATGTTATGAGAGGTTTTAACATTTTGCTTTGCCTTCACAAATATTCTGAGACGTTTATCATTTTGCTATGCTTTTACTAACATTCTGAGTGGTTTTAGCATGTTGTTATGCCTTTAATAATATGCTCTCAGAGAGTTTAGCATTTTGCTATGACTTTGGTAATGTGAAACAAAAACACCACTAACCATATAAATGTATCATAGAAATTTGGACTTTTAGGGGAACATATTTTGACTTGAGACAATGAGGAACCACACTGAAACCATCCAAAACATCCTAGAAATTGCATAGTAACTTACTAAAAACCACTAAGAACATTCTAAATGATAATGTTTGCATAGCAACATGAAAAGTTGGTTTTAGTGTGTTGCTATGCAAATGCTTTCTAAAAAGTTTTATCATGTTTATATGCATGTAAGGAGTGCTAAATGGTTTTACTCCATTGCTATATGGTTAGAATGTTTTTATGGGTTTTAAGTATACAATTTCTAGGATGTTTTGGATGATTTCAGTGTGGTTCCATTGTCTCAAGTCAATGTTACCCTAAAAGTCCAAGTTTCTATGAGACATTTCTATGGAACATTTGCAAACTTAAAATAATTGCAAAACATTCCTTAAATACAGATTTTGTTTGAACAGATTTGTAACGCCAAGGACATACACCTTAAAAGTTATGCATTACTTAATTAAAATATATTCCAAAGCACTGGCTTCAAATAATATTTTAACACAGGTTCATCCCTCACCTGGTGAGAACAGAGCGATGGCTTTCAGACAGCTGTATTCGGCCGAATCCACTTGCAGTCGTGTCAGCTTGTCCACCTGGTCCTGGAAGACCCGCACCTGGTCCATGAAGGACACGACGCGGTCAGCGGGCATGGGGGAGGAATGAAAACCGGCAGCTGCCAGCAGGGGGGCCGTATGCAGCGGCAGAGCAGATTGAGCTGCATTCAGGATGAACAGTTCACTCCAGCTGAGCCTCAGAAGGGCCACCTGCTCCGACACGGGCAGGTCAGGAAAGTAGGGGATATTCCGCACCCACTCAATGGTACTGAAGAGCAGCCGGGCCGCCAGCTCGCATATATTGTCGATGCCCATGACGGAGCTGTTGCCTCCTGAGAGCTGCTGGCCACACTGGGCTCCGTAGTGGCTGATGGGGTACGGATCTGCTCTCAGCAGCTGAGAGATGAGTTCAGACACCGGCTGACCGTTGAAGAATTCAGCACCCATGCCGTGACCTCCTCCAACATCACCACCCGCTCCAACCATGGAGGCTGGACTGATGCCGGCGTGGGAGGGAGGGATTCGACCACGCTGGACTGCTGGAAAATACAAGAAAAAACCAACAGAGAGAAAGGAAACATCAATATAATGATACAAACCGAAAACCCCCTTCTGTATGACACAAGTAACATGAAACTAGTTATGTGGGAAATTGTTTGTTTGGAACAATGTCAGAAATATAAATAGACTATACATATTTATATGGGTCATTATACACTACCAGTTTTTAAAGAGTAAGATTTTTAAGAGTAACAGTTAGTCTCTTCTGTTCACCAAGCTTCCACTTATTTGATCCAAAGTACAGCAAAAAGACCTGATCCTTCAGAAATCATTCTAATATTCTGATTTACTGATAAAAAAAATATTATTATTATTATTACTATGTTGAAAACAGCTGAAAACCTTTTTCAGGTTTATTTGATGAATAGAAAGTAAAAAAAACTGCATTTATCTGAAATAGAAATGTTTTGTAACATTATAAATGTCTTTATCATCACTTTTGTTCAATTTAAAGCATCCTTGTTAAATAAGAGTATTAATTTATATAACCCCCCCCCCCAAAAAAAAAGAACATATATTATACAGAAATTATACTGATCTTTGGATCTTTCTATTTATCAAAAATCCCTGAACAAAATGTACTCAACTGTTTTAAATATATATGATGATGATAATAATAATAATAAATGTTTATCAGCATATTAAATTTATTTCTGAAGAATCTTTTAACACTGAAGACTGGAGAAATGATGCTGAAAATTTTGCTTCGATCACAGGAATAAATTGCAGTTTTAAATATTTTCAAATAGAAAGCAGTTATTTTAAATAGTAAAAATATTTCAAAATTAGCCTGTGAGCAGAAGAGAATTCTTTACAAAAAATAAAACATCTTACAGTTCAAAAACGTTTGACTGGTAGTGTATAATTTAGAGTACGTTGTTGCATGTCCATTAATGATAATTAATGACATTTTTGATGTATCCATTAAGAAAATACATCATTTTATCTCACACATATATTTCCTGCATTATCTTTCAATTTGCTTGAAATTGACTTTGTCCCTTAAATTACAGTTTTTAACCATAAATATAAACATAAAATAATGAACATAATGAATAAAAATTGTTAGTCAAATTTATTTATAGAATCAAAATATCAAAAATAAATGTAATTGTCTTTCAAATGAGAATATATTTCGTCTTATATCCACAAATATTCTGTCAACTGTGTTACTAACACCCCCCCCCCCTCCTGAAAACTCACAAATGGTAACAAATGGTAATAAAAAACACATGACCAGCCTCATGTGATTCTGCTGCAGCAGACATTTTGACCACATTATGATAAATATCTTCCTAATTTTTTTTTTTTATGTATATTAATTGCCCATGATATAACATTTGGAGATAAGTCCTGCCATTGAAGTTGAATCAAATATGAAACTGTGAAATATGTTACCTGGCAACCTACAGCTTGTGCGTAACAGTTGACAAACATCTTTTTCTTTGAAATATTAAAATGGCGTTTAATGATTAAGCTTAGCAACTAGCAGATAAGATACACTGATAAAACAGATCGACTGAAACCAGTAATTGTTTTACTGAGAAAGCACATTGTTTTTACCCTTGACTTTTCTGATATGAAATGACTAGAATGACTCATGTAAAATACTTATTACAAATTTGTATCTCACTGGTTTGCTGACCTTCTTTCCTCATACCGACCCGGAAACACTTCTTCAGACGGCAGTACTGACACTGGTTACGGTGGTGCTGATCAATCTGACACTCTCTGTTTGACCTGTGAAGACAGTTTAGACACCTTTGAGCCAAGAGAATACATGAGATCATTTCAGATCTAGCACTTTAAAAAAATAATGGGCGATCAGTGAAGGGTTGCCAGGTGTGAACATCACTACTTACAGATTGCATGATTAAAAAAGATAGAATATTTCAATAAAGTCATGATCATATCTTTCTTGACTCTTATATTATAATTTCAGCATAGATACTGACAAGTCATTAGTCATCTCTGTGCAGAATAAAGGCAGATCTTTGGAAGACTGTGGTACATTGAGATTTGACATTAAGACACTAAAAACTAGTGTTTACATACCAGATTCAAAGCAATTAAAGACACAGTCACCCTTATAAATTAATTAATAAATTATACATTAATTGTATTAAGTGTCTCCCAATAAACTGTCACAATCCCTAAAACGAGTGCAAATGCAAACTGACAAGAAAAATATATAGTAAGGCAAGAGTGACTTAACTTTATTGAATGTTGATGCTTATATGAACAAAAGTGAGTGGTCTTTTGTGTTCAAATTCAAACTCAATTAATATAAATATTTCAGTTGAGCGTATAATCCAACAAATAAAGCTGAATGTGAATTCATCTCCGTCCTTTCTGAGCTGTCATGTGTGAGGAGCTCTCCGGTGATTCTCAGGTAAATTATTACTCATGTAACCTTGGCACAAACACAAAGGACACAATTCTGTTCACATTCCTAAAGTTCCCATGGCAGCCAGGCTAATGTTAGATCTGCTGTAAGAGGCCAATCATACACAGAATATGCACACTTGTGTTTCTACAGCCGTGTCCACATTCAGCTGTAATGGCTGGGTCTTCTTCTGGATGGGAAACGAAAATGTAGCATGTTGCTATTATGGCACACTGTGGATATTTTTGTAGTTCTGTTTGCTCCCAGAAAACCTTATAAATTAGTCAAGCCATCATTAATCCTTACTAACTTAATCAAATATGGCTATGCTTAACATTTTTTTTTTTTGACATAATATGATGAAAAGATGCGCGTGGTACACATCCAAACCATGACCCTCAAAATGTCCAGCTGCGGTCGCAGTTGGTTAAGAATAAAATTGATTAATTTGATTAATTTGCTGGTGGTCACCAAGTCACTGTTCTGTAGCCTTTCAGCTTCTGTATATTGTGATGTATCTTGCTGCTATTTATTTAGGCGACATGATTTGAACTCTGCTCAGCTTATCACATCGCCAACAGTTCCTGTTACGTTGTTCCTGTAATTTTTTGTCGAAAACGACAGACTGAAGGTCGCTTCTGTTGCTGCCAGTATGAGTAGGCTACTTCTTAACAGCTTAAGGAGAGCTTGTACTGCTAGTCGTTTTGTTGTACCTGGACAATATGAACAACTGTGTTCAACTAACAATGTTTTGATGCAATGTAAAAGAAGTTCCTCTTTACAGAAAACGGCCTACGTCTTGACATTAGTTGTAATGTTACCTGATTAACATTATTATAGCAGGGCTCGAAAGTGCCCCACTCGCATTTGCTACTAGGTGGGCGAAATTACCTACATGTGTGGATTTTAAGATGTTTTGAGGCTCATAAATTGGATAACAATATAGGTTTAAAACCAAGTCAGTGGGCAGTAGCATAAATTATTTTTCAAGATAACAGATTCTTAAACATGAAATTAGACAAAAGTTTATTAGTTTACATCCCTGAATATTTCTGTCGGTCGTTTAACCTTTCTATGTTAAAACAGCGGTCAAATGGGAAATATTTGGTTTAGCTACTTACATCTTGCACTTCTTAACTGATGCGTCGAGCTGCAGTTTGTACACTTGGCGCCTGTGTACGTAAACCCCGCCTACTTTGATTTGATTGGCCATCCACCACAAACACTTTGACATTGATGAGCGCTGTGCTGTAACGCTGGCGCCGAGGCGTCTAGATGAGATGATCTGTTCTCTTGACCTTTTATCCTTGCAGGCAGCACCAAAGTATAAATATAAGGTTATTATTTTACAACTTTTATTATTGGAAAAATACCGAGGCCCGGTGTCCTGACATTTTATCCTACTCGTCAGATTTTCCTACCTCGGCTTACTGCGCATGCGCGCATCAATATTGCATCCTTTTTTTCACGCTGAACAACAATATTTAATGTATCTGCATTATTGTAAGGGTAGGTTTAGGGTTGGGGTAGGTGTAGACGTTAATAAAACACAATCTAATAGGTAGAAATAATATTTATTGTTGGTTTCCGGTACTAGATGTATTCCTTATATCCACAACCGAGAATATAATACGTAATTACTGTATGTGCATTACTGTAAGGATTGGTTTAAGGTTGTGGTATGTGTACACATTAATACAACATAATTTAACAGGTATAATTTTTCGTTGTTGAATTTTACTACCCACTGTTTTAATGGGAGGTAGCAAAATCTGACAGGGTAGCACACATCGACAGAACACCGGACCTCGGGGAGCTCAATGATGTACGGCCCTGATTGCCATATCAATTTTAGCCGGATTCAGACCCCGAGAACAAGAGGATCGCGCAGAACCTTTGCACGCACGGATATCGCAAGACACATTAAAGTGATAATGTCATTGTTGTTGTTTTTTGGGCTAAATCACGTTTTAGATGGAATGTCAACAATAGTTTAAAAAATAACTGCATTGACCATGTACAGATAAGTGCAACGGTAATATGTATTGTGTTTATTGTTCTTTAATTCTAACATTATAACTTGAATTACAGTGAAACTGTTATACAGTTTAATTTATTTATACCATAGTCCAGTGTTTCCCACAGACAGAATTTTTAATACTGGTGGCATTTATATGCAAATTAATTATCTGCCAGCGGGAGGCGCTGTTGGATTGGTAGAGATCGAGGTATCCACGGTAACGCTGTACACAAAGCAGAGCTCCTCTCACAAATGCTGCTTTATCAGACATTACATGCAAGATGAAATTAAAATGACATCCAAACATTTATAAAAACGTTTTCATAATTATACCAGAGGCGTCATGCCCATTCAAAGTGACAGATTTTTGAGCCAAGTGGATTTTGAATGCATATTCCAAAAGATAAAAAATAGTCGATTAATATTCCTATATTTAATACAATCACACAGGTGTGATTAGAGCGTTCAGTGTGTCATATCATCAGCTGCTAAATTCAAAGCTGCGTTTGCTGGCTGGCGCTGAGCCAGATACAGACCGGTTGTTCAGCACTGCACATTATAACCAATCACACACGATGCTGTTTGAGGTATGAATGCAGTGACCAATCAGAGGCGTTCAGATGAGTCATCGCTAAAATGCCGGTGTTTTATTCACTCGCTCGCTGACCGAAGACTTCTTTCTGACGAATTATCTCATCAGAAACAACAAAGTGCAAATGTGTGTATGAATCTGTAAGTTATTAATTTCATAGTGTAAACAGCTTCAGTGATTTTAGTGGGAGTTTTTGAGAGTGCTTGAACTAGACTGTCGCAGAACCTGAATTTACCAAGTGCAACATGTTCCTGGGACAACATCATTGTAGGGATTACTCATGGGTAAGGTTAGGTTTAGGTGTAGGGAATGGTCAAGATTACATTTTTGGATTAAAATGTTGTTCCAGGGTCAACAATATGTTGACACAGGAAAACTTCTAACTCAGCAAAATTAGGACGTGCTAGACTGTCATTGTTCTTTGCTCTATTTCTATACATTGAAAGTGTTATGATTAGTAGCCTAATTGACCATTCGCAAAACCCGCCCTCCCTTAGTTACTGTTGCTATGCCCGACATACTGTGCTGCTCTCACACAGTGAATAATATACATCGCAGAGCAAAGAGGAAACTGACAACTCACCGACAGAGAAGACAGAGCAGGTTACTTCTGATATGAAACAAACACATACTGACTAAAATTCAAAAAGTGAAAAAGCTTAATAGGACCACTTAAAATGAATTAACCGATTTTAAAGTGAATTATGTTGTATAGTGATGAATGAAATTGAGCTTTTCGAAACTCTGAATTAGTTAAACCATTGCATCGTAAAATGATTCACTGTTTCGAAGCACTCCAATCGGATCGAGGATTGTGAATCACGAATCATCTGATTTCGATCGGAGCAGGTTCGCGAATCATTTAATTTAGATCCGAACTTCAGAGCGGCTTTGTGAATCATTTCTCTAATTGAATGATTCGCAATCCGCGCTCTTAAGTACCGATCTGAAATGATGTTTGCGAATCATTATTCAAATCGTAACTATGCAGCATGGATCGTGAAACATTTAATTTAGACGAGAACTTTGAAGCTCGAAGCGTGAATCATTTGAATCAGATCGGACCTTCGTTGCACATATCGTGAATCATTGAATGTGTGAAACAAATATTTAAAAACCTAACATACTTTTTTTTCATTGTGCCCCTAAATTGACTTAGGAGCACATGCTCCTTGAGAAAAAAGTCAGCGTCAAGCATTTATTATAGCATGATTACTATGATTTATTCATCTCCCTTATTACAGGCTCTGATTCACGAGTATGTAAATGTTCACTTACATACACTGTAATTTAAATGTCAGGAAGAGGTTAACAGAGTTCACAGAAAGTTCAGCCAAATTCCTTTGCCAAGCTGCATCTGGAAACATGGCGTGTGATTGGCTGTTGAGCCTGAGCATTCGCAAATCTCTTTGTTTTCTTTATATATATAGATGGTGTTGAGCCTTCAGTTTCTTGCTAGAAAACTGACTTTGTCCCAGTTTGTGGTAATCAAATTTTGCATTTAATTAAAGAATGTAAATGTAAGTGGAAAACATGAACCTGTTTGCTAACCAATGTAATACAGTGTGATGGATAATATGTGTGTGTCTCACCTGCAGGTGTAGTTGAGGCTCCGTCTGATGCTCCTCTTAAAGAAACTCTTGCACCCTTCGCAGGTGAAAACGCCATAGTGCTTGCCGCTGGATTTGTCCCCACACACCACGCAGTCCACCACGCAGGCCTTGTCCTCCTCGCCACCTTCTGCGTCGCTGTTCCCCGCCCGGGGCGAGCTGCTCTCCTCCTCCCCCCGCAGGTAACCTTTCTCACCGAGTCCATTAGCGCCGCCGTTGGGGTTGGCCCATCCCCCGCTCACCATGGCCATCTCTGTGTTCACCAGCAGGAGCTGCTTGAGAAACCTTCCGGCGTCGAGAATTCACAGCCGCCCCAGAGCGAATCCCTTCAAGCTGCAGACAGTAAGCCGAACAAGTCAGACTCAGAGGAGAAACATATTCAACAGCACTCTGAAGACCTCCGAGGCTTACCGTGACATGTTTTTGTCATATCACAATCCATGTTGCTTTTCTTCGCGTCCCCTAACCACAAAACCCTCTGAAGATCACAAGATCCCTTTGATTCAAAGAGCAGTTCAGAGTTGGACAGCTCAGCTCGCCCTTTTCACGAAACAAATTGCACATAAACGAATCCAGACTTCAGGCAAAAGACAAGCTCATCCACATGCTGCACAGCTCTGAGACGTGGATGATATGAAACTCCGTCTCAGCTCACAGCCGTTGTGACATTACACTAGGAAAACCTACTCTACTACATGCCCTCTGGTAACCGACAAGTTAAACCAGTTCCTTTGGTACTGAGAAACATGCGCTCGTGTTTGGAAACGTTGAGGGTATTACAGGTCACTTGGGTAGGTTTGACTCAACCTGCCAGTGCGTTTCGTATTTACTGGTTCATGTTTTGGTTAGAAAGATCACAAATGAGATCACTTAGTATCTCGGTTGTTTCTCCTGGACAGCAATGAGATTAAAAGGAGAGCAAATGGAGACTGAGTTAAGCCTCCTGCTTCTCAGGTTTTTGCTTCTGTGAAGAACTCCCCTCTAATCTCATAAGTGTCTTCTCTAGTTTCTTAATAATGTGCTCAGAAGATACCACAGTCTGTGAAGTCAAACGTTTTCTCATCTAATTCTACCAAGAATTTTATTTTATAGCTTTATGGTTTTATTGTATATCAACTAATTTCAGTAGAAACAGTGGAAGTACAACTCCTGAGCAATACAATTATTTTATGAGGTTATCTAAACGTCAAATAATCCAAAAGAAACTGCATCCTTTAACCCTTGTGTATCCTTAGATACTTGTTTTGGTTGTGAATGCAAACTGCATAAAATTAGCCCAAAATGTATATTTTTATTAAAATTTGTATATTTAATTGTTATAAATCTATTTTATACTAGGTACAAAAGCAAAAGTTACACTCGGGACCTTAATGGCAAAAATGTCCCCGTTAATTCCAATATTTAATCCCAGTGCCATTTAGCTATAAAATCATGCATTCTTTGATTCTGTTGATAATGCATCGAAATTCTATAATAAATGTTGAGTACTTTCCACCTGACAGCACCATTTTCTGAGGTTTGGCCTATATAGCAAATACTCATGTTTTCCTGTTTGCTGCTTAAGCTGAAAAAAAGCCAACGGAAATTATTAAATGTTAAAATATGCTTACCATATATTAAAATGATTATATATTTTAATATGAGGTTATATAATTATAATTGTGTTGTTGCATTGTATCAATATCAGGATTTTTTTTATATGTGACAATGCACAAAAAAGTTAACTGTGAAACAGTTAATATTGTTTCTAATCACTGACATATCTCTAAGACTGTAATAATGCATCAAAAAACTTTATATATATAATTAATATCAGTTCTGGGCATGCATATATATATATATGATATGCATGCCAGAACTGATGTTACTAACACAAATTACAAAAAAAAAACTGCAAAAAGTAGAAATCAATTGAATATAATATTTTATGACCATTTTTTGACATAATATTTTTGTCCTCTAAGGACCTCTGTATAATTATTTTATAACTGACAACACGGGTTAAAACTGCTAATAAAGAGCTGCTTCCAAACAGCAGAAAACCACAATGCCAAACATGCAGACAGTGACCTGGCTAATGATAAACAGAGCTCAGCCCCCACCCTTCTCCTCAAGGAGCAAAGTTCAACAAAGTTCCTTGCTCTTTCATTGGTTAACAACACAATCCTGCAACTTAGCAGAGAAGCAACACATTTAGTTTGAGTCTCAGTACACTCTGTGCAAACTCAGTACACTCTCTCTCTGTGTGAGAGAGAGAGTCCTTCCGTACCTTGTTTCGTCAGTGCCGGTTAGTCCAGCCGTATGGTCTCCGGGGCCTCAGCATTCCCAGGAATCGACCTTAAGCTCTTTTAGCCGTCCGCTGCTTCCCGCGCCTGCTTTTCTCCATTCATCAGTAAATCATGAGATCCAACGGTTAGGAGAGACAGCTGACCCAAGCGTCTGTGGTGACTGGCCAACAAGCCTCGCTCTGTTCTCTGTGTCTCTGTCTCTCTCTCTCTCTCTGAGTAGTGGAGGGCGAGCAAGCGTGTGTCTGTGTGTTCAGGGATTTGACACTGCTATTCAAGCCCTCTGGTTGCCATGGGTGCCGCCTACCTTATAAGGGTAATAGAGTCAAAGAGCAGTGAGTGGGCTGTAGCCACTCTACACAAACAACCAGGAATGTGTTACCACACACACGGTTAACCCCTCCAGGGATACCATAGATGCACTTAGCATGCCTCTGAGACGGAGAAGACCTCCTTAGTGAAGATCTAAACATTAGAAGATGTGTCAACGTGATTAAAATCAAAGAATATGGCAGTTTTACAACTGTAGAAAGTTCCTCATGACCTCACCAAACACGAGCTTCAAAAAACACTAGCATTTCATCCTGTTTCACCAATCATTGCGTAATATTCTGAAAGAAGTCATTGTTTCATGAAGATTTTTGTGCTCAGCTAGTATAAATGTGCTGTATTGAAGAGCTTTGTGCGTTAATCTGATTTAGGCTTTTTTAGATCACTCTCTGTGGAAGTCTTTTTGTCTTCTCATCTGATTGGTTTGGTCTTTACACTGATGAAAAAGACGTCTTAAACCAAGCAAAGCTGGTCTTAGTTGTTTAGGACGGTATGTGGCCTGAAATTTATCTTAAACCAGCAAACTGGTTCAGGTGGTAAAAAATGGCAGTTGGTACAACCTCACAAATGTAAAATGTAAGCATGTTTTAACATAATTGTTTTTATACTTCTTTGGCTTAATGAGTACGCTTACATTCAAATGTGCAAAGAAAATACAAGAGTTTTAATTTGATATTATATTAACTTGATACATTATATTTTTTTTGTTAATAAAGTTTGTTAAATGTGGTGTCATTAAAATGCATTAATACATTTTGAAGAACTTGACATGTATTATAAACTATACTTTTTAATTCCTTTTCTTTACCTCAGACACTCTTAAAGGCTTCCGTGAGATAGATTATTTTACATAAATCTGTAAACCAAAATAAGTTGGCAAAACTCCCAAAAATGTAGGTAATTATTTACATAAGAAAATGTAAGATTTTTATTCTTATATATTTTTATTTTGTATCCATACATGTCAATTGCTGCTATAACTTGAAATATAACTTGCACACACACACACACTAACACACAAAACATTAAATAATTGATTTTAGCCTTTCAAGTGCCATGGCAAAGCATGCTGGGAAATAGAAATCCCAGCCCAGTTTCAGTTCAATTTAGTTTAAATAAAAAAGAAAGTTAATTACACTAAAAAAATAAGACAATAAAAATTAAGATGTTTTCTTAAGTCATGAACTCAAAGGAAAAAGTAAGTTCTAAATAATCATAAAAGTTGACTTGAACTAATTGTTTAATTCAGTTTTCCTACTCAAAAAAATGAAGTATTTTGAGCATGGAAAGTCACTGCTTTGCTGATTTGTTTTTGTAAGTGTATGTTATATATATACAGGTGCTTAATAAATAGAATGTCGTGGAAAAGTTCATTTATTTCAGTAATTCAACTCAAATTGTGAAAACTCGTGTATTAAATAAATTCAATGCACACAGACTGAAGTAGTTTAAATCTTTGGTTCTTTTAATTGTGGCTCACACGTAAACAAAAACCACCAATTCACTGAATCATCTTTTGTTTAATTTAGGTTTCCCTATACTCAAACCAATTAATCTTTTGAGCATTAGTGATTCTTTGTATATTTTTTTGTCTTTTTCAAGTCATGTTTATTCTTTTCAACCATTTGTTTAAAAAAATAACTTTACTGATTTGCATCCAACCAAATCCAGATGGCAGGGATTTTGAGCCGTTTGTCCTGTGCTCTCTGTGTGTGTTTCTGGGGTTGAACTGGTCTTTGATCCGGAATGCAGCCCTTCCTGGATTCTGATCACTTAGTATCTCCACAGTCGCTCTTTCTCACAAATAAAAGTCAATCTCAAATGATCATAGATGATTTATCTAGTACAGACACTGGACCATGCAGTTGCAATTCCAGCCCTTTTATTTTAAATTCAATCTTTAAATTCTATTCTGCCCTCAATTCTTTGCTTTTATCATCCGTATTATAGTATATGAGATTGCAAAGGTTTTATTCTGATCTGATTTTTCAAGTAAAGGCTTAGTTTCGCCAGTGCTGTGGCCTTACGACATTAGTAGCCCAGACGGCCTGAGCTCTTGTTCGGGTGTTGAGGAATGTTGAAAGTGGGTTTAAAACTTTAACCATTTCATAGGTGCAAAAGCATTTGCCCGAGCAGCATACACGAACTCTCTCGCCTCTATTGCTCTCTGACCGTGCGAGAGGTCTGTCTCTCGACGTCATGGGACCTTTGACCTTAACAGAGAGACGGACCGTCAGACACTGACCAGCACGCCGCAGCGAACATCTGCTGGGCCGCAGCGGAGCACGAATCAACATCCTCCACCCTGAGAAAACACAGCAAACTGCCCTCATTTGGTGGAAAGTCACACTTGAGCAATTGTTATACAAATGAGCTGACCTCAGTATTGATTTCCAGGTTTTGAAAGATGTCTCGCACAACTAAACACTTAGTCAAGTGTTCTTGTGTTATTTAGTGGCTTTGAGATACTATTGTAGTTTTTATATTTATATTTTTCCATTATACATTTTTTAGTTTTAGTCATTTTGATTTAGTTTTCTACGTCTACATATTTTTATATAGTTTTATTAATTTTCATTATCAGTTTTAGTTATTTTATTTTAGTATATCACATTAATATAAATTGAAACGAGAAACTGTGCATTGGCAACTAGCTAAAATAACCTAAATTTTTATTTGTTTCAAGTAACATTTTTAATGGTTTTAATTTTTGTTTCAGTTTGACTTAACTATAATAACCCTGGTTTCACTAAACAAAGGTGGAATGATTTAGCTAATAACTTGCTAATAAAAGCATATACAATTAATATTTAATATATAACCACATTTTTTTATCCTCTACTTTCCTGCAGTTTTGTACTTCTATACTGTAAAAATAAATAAAAAAATTAAAATTGCCTAAAAATAAGGCACAATGTGCGGTATTAATATTAAGGAATTTTCCTTATTGATTTGTTACAGGTGTTTTACCTGCATTTTGAATTTTGCTCTTCAATTGTGTTGTTTTTTCTTGGAAATGTGTGTAAAATTAATGGATAAACGGGCAGAAAATTACTGGTATATTTCCCCTTTCTTTTTACGGTATAGTAAATGCTTCATAACGACTACCGCAACACTTTCATTTGAACAAGCTGTATTTGATTTCTTTGTAACCTGGATGGAATAAATGTATATAAATAGAAACTGATTCCATAATTTTCTGTTGCATTATTGAAAATGCAGCTGTCATATTAGCACAAGTGAATAATACCTCACAATAAAAGTAGAAAACTACCATTCTGCTGCCTAGACGGAGAACACCGGGGATAGAGAGCAAAGGAGGGAAAGAAAGGGGGTTAACTGGGGTGATAGTATGAGCTCTAATAGGCTCAATGAAGACATCTTATTGGGTAAAGGGATTACAAACCTGCTCCCTCACTGAGAGCCCTGCTGTCTGCATTCACCTCTAAGATTCTTACTCTCTTAATCCGTCTCTAACTGGAAAAGAGAGTTTGTTTTTTTGACATGAGGACAGTGTTTGTGTGATTCGGGGTCAGTTGAGGCTGCGTGTGTTTTCAGTCTAGCAATATGTTATTTGAAGGGTTAATTCAAGATCCAAAAAGCAAGCTTAATATGAGAGTCATTGTGTAATTTAGGGTACATTTCACATTAGGAAGAAAGTGTAAAAACAAAATGATTTCTCAGTAAAACAGCTATTGGTTTCAGTGTAACATTTGTGACCCTGGAACACAAAACCAGTCTTATAAGTCGCTGGGGTATGTTTGTAGCAATAGCCAAAAATACACTGTGTGGGTCAAAATTATAAATGTTTCTTTTATGCCAAAATCATTAGTATATTAAGTAAAGTAAATTTATTTACGTAAATATGTAAAAACTACATTTTTGATTAGTAATATGCATTGCTAAGAACTTAATTTGAACAATTTTAAATGAGATTTTCTCAATATTTTTCAATGGAAAGCTTATTTATTCAGCTTTCAGATGACGTGTAAATAAACAAATTGACACTTAAGACTGGTTTTGTGGTCCAGGGTCACATATTTGCTAGTTGACAAGTTTAATCACACCATTTTGATATTCACCATTTTGACTCATAATTTCAAAGTTAGACCTGCTTTGGCCAACCAAATGCTATATTCTTGATGTTATAAATGTTACATATTGCTTGTTATATGTTATAAATGCTATGTTCTTCACATTTTAATATTCATTTGAATTAAAATCATAAAATGATTACAAACCTTAACAATGTACCCAACGAGCACTTAAAATAAATACCTTGACAATGAGTCAGTGGAGATAAAATATAGAAAAAAATAAGAGGACAGTTACTGTAATGTGTGTGTTTTTGTTTTTTTGTGAAACCAATGTTTTATTTTTAGAAGTGTCCAATTAGTAACATTGTTGACATGAGCTAAATAAAATATTTTCTCGTGAAAGAAAATTAAATGTAAAATTAGTCTATTTTTCTAAATTTTTCTATTTTTCTAATTATTAGTAATTTAATCTAATAATTTAGATAATGTTGACTTTAAGATTTTTTTATTCATAATTTTGAACTCAAAAGTATTTAAAAAGCAGACATTGCAAAGACTAATTTAAGGGGCATAAATCCAATTTCAAGCAAACTGTATGTTTTCTCTTAATATGATATTTCTTAAGAAAATAGTTATTACCATCAATGGACATGAATTGTTACCTAAATTTTAGAATGAGCCATAAACTTTTGTGTACTGAAATGATCGGATTGGACTTTTTTTTTGCTAAATGTCTCCATTTGAGCTCTATTTCTCGATTATAGAAAGAAAGTCAAACAGGGTTTGGAACGGCTTGAGAGTAAGTGCATGTTTCCACTCATTTTTCCACCCTTTAATTGTCTGTTGAACAAGGGAAATGAAAGCGAGAACAGAAAAACCATGTTCAGTCATTTAATGAGGGTCAAACATCTTTTTATCTGAATAGCAGCATGTTATACCACTAAGTGAGGAGTGTGAGAGGTTAAGAGCGAAGAAAGGGAAGGCTGGAGGAAACGAGAGGAAAACAGAAACAGAGTATGTGAGGAAAAAGAGAGCATTGACGTCTGTGAGAAAAAGAGCATCGGCCAGCTACAATCTGCTCACGCTGTTCAGGGAGAAGCGTATTTAAATGTGACATGATGTTTGGGGTAAATGAGCTGACCTTAACCCTGTGGGTCAGAGCCTGCTGTGTGTGCGTGTGTGCTGTCGAGGCAGGGGCAGGGCCTAATAACCACCCCCCTGCTGTGATTGACAGCTCCTGCTTTTGTGAGTTTTTTCCCAGGGATCGGAGCATCCCAAAGCTCTGAAAACACTTTACACCACACAGATGCTGCTGGGTTTGCGTGACATCTTCTTCTGTGACATTTGCCTTCACTTTCCATTTCACAGATTGTTGTATTTGAATGAGTGAATTAGTTGATTAGTTCGGAAGTTAGTTATGAATGACATTGCATCTAAACAGTGCGCATGAAAACGTTCCAATTCCTGACTTGGCGAGCATTTACAAACAGTTGTCTTAAGTGAGTAGGGAAAAATTATGTATCAGTATATTTCTTGTATGAATATGGTTTTAGATGGTTGCAATTGGTTGTAGATCAGGGATTTTTATTTATTTTATTTTATTTACTATTATTTTAATATATTATGTTTATCTATTCATAATCTAACAAACTATTAATCTAACTTTCTCTCTGTTCTGTTCCAGACAGCAGTGTGTGACCGATCAGCACCGCCACGAGCACTGCACGGCTTCACCCGCACCTGGACACGACTGAGAGCACCTCTGCAAGCAAGAGTAACGTCACCACCCTCCGGGGACTTAAACTGAACTCTCCTTGTTGCGTGATCCTTCCACCCTGCCACACCGGTGGAGAATAATGGCATGTTAGAGGGAGGAACACCGACAAGCAATCTTCCTGCATCTCACCGTTCATTCGGTTTTTTGTCTCCCCTCTGCCAGGCGGCCGCTCCTCCCCAACATGGACGAAATCCTCCAGCGGCTTACAGAGGTCAGCATCCGCCAGCAGCAAATTTTCTGAATAACCTGGTGGCCGACAGAGTCAGACCGAGCAGGAGCTCGATGCGCTGCGCACGGCACCCGCACAACGCGTTCTGCTGGCGGATCCCCATGTCCAAGTGACGCAACTGCTGCCGAAGATGACGGCTCATGATGATGTGGAAGCCTTAATTCTTCCTACGGTCTGTGCGGCCCAGTACTTCCACGACTGGGAGTACAAACCCCGCCTCCCAGCCCGAGCCCAAGCCACCGAGTTATTCCATCTCGCTCAACATTGGCTTTGGATGGGGAAACCACAGCGGCCCAGGTAGCGGAGCGCGTCGTCGTCGACCGACTCCTCCGTGCTGTCCCGAGGAATCACCGCCAAGCTCTCGGGATACGGAACCTCGCCACCATTGCCGAACTCGTCGAGGCCGGAGAGTGGCGGATGCTGCCCAGCTTCTGGGGATGCTGGGGAGTGAGCGCTGCCGTTTCGATGGAGGGTGGTCCAGGAGCAACGCGCGCCGGATGGCACCCTGCGACCAGTAGGCAGACCGGCAGCTCCCGCTCCAAGGGATGAGCCCATGGCAACGGAGGTTCCAAAACACCTCCCGTACGGACATGGTTGGCAGGCTGTATCGTGCAAACGAAAATTACAAACCTCTCATCACTGAGAGCCCTACTGCTTGCTTTCACCTCTAAGATTCTTCTCTCTTAATCCATCTCTAACTGAAAAATAGTTTTTTTTTTTACATGAGGTCAGTGTTTGTGTGATTCGGGGTCAGTTGAGGCTGCGTGTGTTTTGCAGTCTAGCAATATGTTATTTGAAGGTTAATTTAAGATCCAAAAAGCAAGCTCAAGCTGTAAATTAGGGTACATTTCACATTAGGAAGAAAATGTAAAAACAAAATGTTTTCTCAACAAAACCAGCTGTTGGTTTCAGTGTAACATTTGTGACCCTGGACCACAAAACCAGTCTTAAGTCGCTGGGGTATGTTTGTAGCAATAGCAAAAATACTTGTATGGGTCAAAATGATTGATTTATCTTTTATGCCAAAAATCATTAGGATATTAAGTAAAGATCATGTTCCATGAAGATATTTTGTACCATAAATATATCAAAAATTCATTTTTGATTAGTAATATGCATTGCCAAGAACTTTATTTGGGCAACTTTTAAAGCGATTTAGATTTTTTTTTGCACCCTCAGATTCCAGATTTTCAAATTGTTGTATCTCGCCAAATATTGTCCGATCCTAACAAACCACACACCAATGGAAAGCTTCTTTATATTCAGCTTTCTGATTTGAAGTATACACTTTTTGTGTCCAGGGTCACATATTGTATAGCTTCTGTACTGTAATTAATTCTGTCAATTACCACTGTATCATTCATATTTATTACCTGGAGAAGACTTGAAAAACACTTAAACCATATGTCTTCATGTTTCATCAGTTAAGTTTTATGCTTGTTATTCAGCTTAGCTACAGCGATAGCGGGATGCCTGTCAAACGTTACTATTACTTCTCCGTTTTGGACTTTCTGCGTGACAGCGCCCTCTGGCTTCGAGAATGAAACATACAGCGCATGAGAGTGTTGCACCTCAGTGCGATTTTCACATCGTTTTGGGTACGAATAAAACGTCACCAACGACGTGAATATCTTTTCTTTTTAATTTGAATCTAGATTTACTCACGTTGGCCCTTGAAAAACCTCTACTTTAACACTATTGACCGAGAAAAGTGCAGGGGAAGTGTTTTAGGTTGTATCAAAAGTCGGGGGAACCTCCCCCGCGTATTGTACACCCACGCTACAGGGAGCCACCGCAGAGGGATGAAAGAGACGCATGCGGCTCGGGAGCCGCGGTTGCCGACCCTGGCCTAGTTGAACGGTTCAACCAAACCCTCAAACAGATGCTGTGAAGAGTGGCAGCTGAGGACAAGCGAGACTGGGACCTCAGCTGCCATATGTACGGTTTGGTATACAGGAGGTACCTCAGGCTTTGAACGGCTTCACCCTTTTCGAGCTATTGTTCGGCGCCAGCCCTGGGGGCTGCTGGATGTAGCGAGAGAAGCGTGGGAACAACAGCCCACGCCCTACCGCTCCGTGATTGAACATGTGAAAGAGATGAGAAGCGAATTGACTGGGTCATGCCATTTTACGGGAATACCTCCACCAAGGCTCAGCAGGCGTAGCAGCGACGTAACAACTGAGACCGCCCAACCTCGAGAGTTTCCAGCCCGGAGACCGAGTGATGGTCTTGTCCCCAACTCAGCCTGCAAATTCCTGGCCAGTGGGCAGGGTCCCGTATACCGTCACGGAGAAGATTGGTCCCCGTCACTTACCGGGTCCGCCAGCCGGGACGGCGGAGGGCAGACCAGCTATATCACATTAACCTCCTGAAGAAATGGTTTGGACAAGGGACCAGCTCGTCGCCGTCACCCACAGTGGTCGTGGATGTCGACCCACAGCTGGCGGTGGCTCAGAAAGCGAGCTGCAGCACCATGGAACTATCGGTCTGTTCCGATGT